>VYXC01011207.1:123925-246141 GCA_013397175.1 Platysteira castanea | reverse complement strand
GGGGCTGCCCTGACCCAGGGGCAGCCCCAGCACTGGGCCTTGTTCAACCTCAGGAGATCCCAGGGGCCACTTCTGGAGCTTGTCCAGGTCCCTCTGGATGCAATCCCGAACAGGTATGAGATAAACAAATCATGTTTTATACATCCAATTCCCTTCTGATTCAAGAAAGAAAGATCTGTCTGGGTAGGAACCAGTCGGCCTGAGGGCAATGTCCTAAAGTGATGTATGTGGAAAATGTTTCTGGATTTGGTTTCAAAAGACCCTTAAAATTATGAATCATATTATAACAATATCCACGTAGCACTGAACGTGTTTCCTGATGAAGATGATGTAATGTTAAGCAGTGCCATAAAATCGGACAATATTTGTTCTCCCTGTGAATGAAATTAGCACTAAAGAATTCAAACTGTATCTATTTTTCAAACTTACCGCTTTTATCTAAACATTATTATGTATTTGTGCGAAAATGAAACCAAGCTCTATAGTATTAAAATCAGCTATACAAAATTAGTTCATTGGAATATACGATCATTGCATGTTTTCAGGCACTTCAGCTCCAAGAGAGCTGTAAATCACAAGTTTATTTCTGAAGTTTTCCTGTGTTTCCTAAATGAGGGCACAGATTAAAAACTTAAAAAAAACCCCAAACAACAAAAACCAACCCACAAACAAACAAAAACCCCAAACACAACGACCCTCTCCAAGTCTATAGAGAATATATAATAAGGTTTAATATGCCTCATCATATGCCAGACTCAAATGTTGTTACAGACACATTTGAACTGACCCGGAACAAAACTCCAAGTTCTGTTCTGCACAGCTGGTGCAATGTAATATTCTTTTACTGCCAAGAAATATGTGTGAGCGCAAAGAGAACTGGATGACTTATTAATATTGTTCCTCTAACATTTAGGCTTTTATGAGGACATCCAGAAATTTCAATAAAGTATCATAAAAAGTTTTATTTTTGGCATATCACAGAATAGTAAATGTAAGAGGCTAACCTTAAGCAAAGATAAAGGATGTAGATATTCTCCCAGCTCAGATTTCCTACTGCTGTTACTCACGGGTATTTACTCCAGGTAAGGATGCAGCCTAAAAATTATCTAATTCCTCTATAGAGAATTTTTATTTTGATTCTTTTTTCTCCACACCCAAAGCTAATGAAAATTTAGAAACATCTTCTGCCCACCCCACGCCCCACTCCTAAAATACAAAAATAGAGTTGAAGGGAATGTAGGACATAGCAAGAAGGTTTGATTTTTCCCAATTCTAACCAGTCTAACTCCAATCCAAGAAAGGAAAGTTAAATACGGCAGGTACAGCACCCTGTACATTATATTCAGGATGTTTTAGAGTTTCTTTACAAGGCTGAGTCCAAGGTTTAAGAAACCTCTAAATAAGAGAGGTTAAGATAAGTGTATTTGCCTTATAATTATTTAAAATTTCAAAAGTCTCTCTTTGCTTCTTGCCTTGTCAACTGGAAATATCACAAAATCATGGACCAAACTGAGTGGGAAGGGACCCACCAGGATCATCAAGTCCAGCTCCTGGCCCTGCACAGGACATCCACAATGCCACCCTGTGCCTGAGATCCAACACCAACAGGTTTGGTGTTTTTATGAATTTTGACTTTAGATTTACTATCAGGCTGATTTTTTCATGGTAATCATAGAATCCAGAATGGTTTGGGTTGAAAGGGACCTAAAAGGCCATTTAATTCCACTATAGGGACACCTCCCACTGTCCCAGGCTGCTCCCAGCCCCAGTGTCCAGCCTAGCCTTGGGCACTGCCAGGGATCCAGGGGCAGCCACAGCTGCTCTGGGCACCCTGGGCCAGGGCCTGCCCACCCTCCCAGGGAGGCATTTCTCCCTGATATCCAATCTAAACCCACTCTCTTTCAGTGGGAATCCATTCCCTCTGGTCCTGTCACTTGTAAAATTTAAGTGACACTCACATCCGTTAGAGGAATTCAGCATTTTTCAAGAAAAAAGGAAAAAAAATTCCTTATGATCACCTCAGCAAGTAAGACTCCTTAATTTACCAGTCTGCCACCACTGGCCATGAGGTGTAAATGAGTCTGTGCTCAGGGGGATGCCAAACTCTTGTGTGATTTGTTGAGTGCTACACATCCTAAAATTAGGGCTGGGACCAAGTCTTACTTAAGTTAATGAGTTCTTTTAAAATTATCTACTGCAATACCTACATTGACCATACATGTTATGGTTTTTGTTAAACACAAAAGCATTAAAAAAAATAAAATGCCTGAAAAAACCCCTCTGAATTATATCTGAGAGAGAACATAAGGTTGTGTAAAAAATCCCAGACAGCTTTTGGATTATGTTGCTACTTTAAATTAAGAAAACCAAGAAATAAAATAAAAAAAAAACCACAAACACCTCTAATTGTTCAAGTGTGTAACCACAGAAATGTTGGAAAAATAAACAGATAACAACTTCTATTTTCCCAGTTGTCTGTCTTGGAGAGATTTATTTACCCTCAGTATGAGATGTGTAGAACAACTGATTTATGAGTCTGGCTCCCAGTCTGGACAGATCCTGCTGAGTCACAAAATGGATTGGTCTGAAATGTAAACGTGATGCTCATAATTCTGGGGATGTGAACACATCACACACAGAAAGGCAGGTTCTGCAATGCCATCAGGAAATAAGCAAAAACCTGTAGGAAAACTTCACCTATACATCTTTTGGGGTTTTTTTCCCAGTTTTCCATCCCAGACTTGGCAATCCCTTCCCGGGCAGGTGGGTCCTGCAGAGCTGTTCCTGATTTCTGCAGGGCTCCACACATGCTAAGGAATCATGGATGTGCATCCTGCTCCTGCATCTCGGCCAGAGCTGCACCAGTGCAAATCTTTCACTTTACTCTGCATTTCAACAGCTGAAAGTGCACGAGGAGAATCTGTGCATTTGTGTCTCCAGCGTGGTGGTGGCACCCCTTAGAAAAACTGTTTGCTTGCATGTGTCTCTGTGAAATCTGCATATGTGCTGGGACTCAGATTTTGCGCATGAAAAATCAAAATATCTCTGCAAAATCTAAAGCAATAATAGAAGTATTTACATCAAGCATTAGTTAATGATTTAAATAAGTAATGAGCCTAAAATAAAACTGTTAAATCTTTCTAAGAGGTGCTTGGCTTCAGAGCTGTAAATGTCTGTGCACCTTGTAAAAAAGCAGGGAACACGAGGAAGCAACATAAAAATTGAGAAGGCTGTTGGATCCTAGTTAGGAGCCTTATGCTGTATATTATAAATTATGCCACATAATGGGATATTTAAACTTCATTTTTCTCTGACTTCAATGATGTTCTTTTCACAGTTCTGCTGGAGAGTACCTGAGGCACTCACAGGGTAAAATGAAGGTGTTGCAAGCTCACCTTTCTCACCTTGGGAAGTAGGTGAACAAAAGTTATTCATGATTCTCTGTGAAACATCTGTAGTGTGTCACTGAATATAACACTCCAAAAAGAAAGGATTTCAAACCAGAATAGTTAGGAAAAAAAAAAAAAGAGAAAGAAAGAAAACCAATCCCAAATGGTGAAGGGCATAGAATCCTGTCGAGGTCCTTGCAGAAGGAATTTGTTCCATGATTATTTATGCTTTCAAACCCCCAGCCCATAAACCAGTGTTTTACTAAAGAAAACATTTGATAAGCATTAAATTCCAGTAGTTGTCACTAAATAACATTGACCCCATTGGCTGCCTGTGAATGTCAATGGGAAAATTCCCAGTGAGAAATTCCCAGTGATTCCTGTGAGAAATTCCTCAGCACTTCCCAAGCAGAAAGGATGGCACCTCCAAGGCCATCAGCCTTGAGAGCTGCCAGGCATTGTCACTGTGCACTTAATGCACAGTCTAATCTCTATACATTAACTCTAAAATGGCTTCAGAACCTTTCGCACACACTTCTGCCACACTGGGGTTTTTTAATCTGTTTGTTTTTCAATTTGGAACATCCAATATAGTAAAAAATTCATATATCTGTTCTTGCTCCCAGTAACTGGCCCATGAGTCCAGTGGGGATTGGTGATGAGAGGAAGGAAAGAATTATCAGCAGGAGGTTGTGGTTCAGGGCACAGCTCCAGATCCTTACACAGCTGAGACTGCAAAAATCACCAGTTTTTCATTATATCACCATCATCTCATTCTCATAATCACAACATGGGTCAGGGTTTAACCTCAATATTCTTTTTTAATCAGTTTTATTCTATGGCAATGCCATATTATACTTAGTTTAACTGTCCACGATGCCTTTGAGTGGGCCATGGAAACTGAATAATCATAAATAAGGCTATTTTAAATACAATTTTTCCATGTCTTCTCCCCTTCCCTCCCCAAAGGATGGTCTCTGTCATCCAACTCAATGAGCTGCAAAGATCCACTGGAAAGTGTTAGTTAACATCTGTTCCTTTGGGGATCCTTTTCTAGTGGCTGGCAGCAGAGCAACCTTGTATTTCCTAAACCACATTTCCAGACACCAGCTTGTGCTTTGAGACCTGGGAACTGATGGATGGAGCCATTTGTCTTGATAATAGAGGCTCTCCAAGCAGAGAAAACCAGGAAGGAGTTACCAGCCCAATTCCATTTAGACTCGTGTGTTGTTAAACAATTATAGAGTTCAACAGAGAATTTAATCAATACACATGCTAAAAACACACAATAAGAAAAATAATAACCAAAAAAATCATTGAACCAAAGAGCCTTTTTTTGGTTTGTTTGATCTCCTGATTTTTATTTCACAGAATCAAGTGGATTAGAAAAGACCTTTGGGATTATCAAGTCCAACCTATTTGTTAATAAGGATGAGCAAGAAATGATCATGATCAAGACAAAACTCCTTTCGTGGCCCTGGCAGCAGGCAGAGAGGGGAATGCTGCTGCTCACAGGTGGAAACGGATGATTCCAGAACTATGTAATGTGCTATGAAAATTAAACTTTCCCAGATTAATGAGGTAACATTTAAATTCCTAAAATTTGTGGCCACGGAGTGGAAGGTAACCACATTCACCAAGAACCACCAGACCCAGGTGTGTTTAGTGCCTCCAGTGCTGCTTTCATCCTGTTCCTCAGCCATCAGGCTCTCAGAAGCCTGCTTCAATAACCCTCAGTGACATTCTCCTGTGTCAGCCGTGGGAGTAATTCTGTTTAATTCCTGTCTTTATGTTGTTGTTGGGAAACAGAGAAAAATGCTTTATCATGACAAATCTGATATTCTAAAATTTTCAGACAGAGACAGTGCTCAGAAGTTCATTTGATCTTGATTAAATTCAGCTGACAGGTGAATGAATGCTGCTGCGTTTACTGTTATAAATATTTGTGAGCCTGGGTGGAATAGAAATGCAGCACAGGTTCCCAGCACCCTGAATACCAGACAACCAGTTCATCTATGCAATAAAATGTAGACGAACTATGAAAATATACATTGCTTGGATTTCTTTGTTGACATGTATCTAGATCTATTGAAATATCAGACCTAAACTTTATTATTCCCATGCCACTGCTGGTGCTGGAAATACTCACAGAAATAATTCTAATATGCTAGTCATAGTTAAATCACTCTCCTTGGGGTTTGGCGAGCTCTGGACAGAGCAAGGGCTCTCACGTGCTTAGGTCATGAATGTTTTGGATGAAGCCCTGTTTTCAGTATTGTTCTTACCTCTGTGGACTCTTGCAGTTATTTACAGCCTTTTCCTTTTTTTATTTACTTCTTTCACTGTATTACAAAACACTGCTCCCTCCAACTTCTGCAGCAGTTCTGTGTCATTCAGTCCTGCATTCCTTCCCACCAGGATCCCTCCCAAGTGTTTTATGACTTAAACCAAATGTTTGCAGGGTTTTTGGCTTTATCCTCTGCTGTGTGTTTGGCTGGCTGCTCATCACCCCCGTTTGCAGTGCTGGGTGCAGGCACCAGCGACTGACACCAGCCTGGGTTTGGAGAGGGGGCTGCAGGTGCTGGGTGGGCACTCAGGGACTGTTGGCAAGGATTGTGACAGACTGTCACAGGCTGGAACAGTAATAAGCTGTTTTCCACCCAGATGAGCTCATTACCTCCCTCCCACCCCACAGCTTTAGGACAGTGACTCATGTATGGGTTCGGGTACTCTGTGGTTGATTCTGACCACCCTTTGCAGCTTTAAATGTACAGCATTGCCCTTTGTCACCAAAAAGGGACACTGGTCATACCTCAGACCAGGAGGGAGTATGCCAGTTAGAGAGTCATGGTATCCCAGAATGGTTTGGGTTCAAAGGGACCTTAAAGATCATTTAATTCCACCCCCTGCCATGGGCAGACACACCTTCCACTAAAGCAGGTTGCTCCAGGCTCCATCCCACCTGGCCTTGGGCACTTCCTCAACTTTTGTGCAATATCTGGTGTAGAGAAGTGATTCAGCCTCTCATTTCACCCAGCATAATGATGTCATCAATAACTAAATGGGGTATTTTATCAGCTTTCACTGTCTAGGGACAGCAAATTGGTTTTGGACTGCAGTATATCAAAGCTCAAAAGACAATAGAGTTTAGAGCTTCCTCAGGTGTGTGAGGGGTTGATTTGTGTCCCAGGGCAGGGGACAAGGGCTGAACAAGGGCAAAGTGTGTCCCCAGGAACTTCATCACTAAGAACACATCCATAAGATTGGGAACACCATTAACCAGAGCAAGGAATGATTTAGGAGCACAGCTCAAAGTCCATGGAAAGGCTTCTGAGCTGGCCGACATCTCCAAGTACCAGCAAGATATGAATGCCTCATTACTTAGTGATTATTACTGCTGCATATTCATACCATATATTCCAACCACGAGTCTTTCCAGTGGAGCTGCAGCCTCTCCCCCACTTGCTTGATTCAAGAAATGGCAATTTGTCATATAGTGCAAATACATTCAATTAGAAAGCAGAGGAACAGTCTCGTTTTCTTTGATATGAATAACAAACTAATTAGCTGCTGCAGTGTGTTTATTTCCTGTTTAATAAAAAGCTGACACGCTGGTCATTAGTTTCTTAGGGTGTACTCAGCTTAATATGCAAAGCATACCAAAATTAACATAATAATTATGTTAGAACAAACAGGATACAAAACATTTAGATGAATTTAACTCTTTAAATTATTCCATCTTTACACTAATGCACTAACCCAGGCAGTTGCAGCACTTCCCATCGTGTGCCACACTCTGATAAATTAACTGCACCTTGGATACCTGTTATTTATTCTCACAGTCTCCATCCACAGCTGTGATGCTCAGCTCTAGGAACACAATAGCTCTCAAAAAAAGAGATTCTTTTTTATGCTTTACAGTATCTACATGAACACACAAACACAGCTGGGCTACCGAAAGGGAAGGGTTCATGTGCTTTTCTGAGGAGAGACATTCTGCCCTTACAGTTCTTGTAAGTTTATTTGGTTTAATTACAAACCAACATTGGCTTATAATTCCAATAAGGAATCCCATCTGCTCATTTATGTGTTTTAAGCATCTTATTTTGTTCCAAAAATAAATTAAAACACATGGAAGTTTTATTAAGGTTGCCCAGGTAAAATCACAAAGTTTAAGTTCTAACCATAACTTTTCAGGTGCACACATCTCTCTCTTTACTAAACACAGAGAAAAACCCACATTTGTGTCCACGGCCAATTTGGTGCTGAAATCCCAGTGCAGGTTTGTCATTTCACTTGTTTGGATTTTTTTTTCTGAATAAGGAAGGACTGGGCAGGTGGAAGTTCCTGTGGAAGTTCGTGACTGTCTGTCTTTGAGCAGGTGTGTGTAAGAGTTTTGGTCTTTTCTGGGACAGGTGTTTCCATCCTGCACCAAGAACAGCCTTCGCAAGAGGCGTTTCTGCTCTCCCCAGCCTGCACGAGAAAAGAAAATGCAATAATTTCACAAACAAAAGTCAGCATTCACCTGGAGAGCTTTGAACTGACACACACTTACAACTTTTTTCCCCCAGTGTTGACATCTTTAAATTCCATCCCTCCATCCCAGAACTATGAGAATAATGGGAGACCCAAAGGAGAAGCAGCTGCTTGGAAGAAGTGCAATCAGCCAGAGGAACACTGGAACTATTCTCACTTTCTTCAACTTCACATATAGACCACATGTACTAATTAATATTCTGATCTCTTCCTTCTTCTGGTGAAAACCTGTTTTCAGGGAAAAAAAAAAAAAAACACCCTTGTTTTTCCTCCTAACTTTCCATATATCATATTTATAGAAGAAACTCCTTTTGTGGCCGTTGCCCAGCCTGACATTTTATACACTGGTGACCATGACCCAGGCTGGGCAGAGCTCTGTGGTCCACCTTGATCTTCAAGCATTACTACAATAAAAAAGATTCAAATTTCTGTGTCTTCAACTTAAGAAATCAAACCTTTGGCGTTTTATTATAATAAAAACATGACAGCAAGCAGAGATGCCAGAAGGAATTGGCAGGGCTTCATACACCAATCTCCTCTGTCCATGGTGAGCCTGAATGTCTTTCCTTTTCAGGTTTCATTTTGTTCCACTCCAAGACCAAGAAAAAAACCAAACCCTGTGGGTTCTCCTCTGGTCCTCAGGAAAACCTTTCACCTCCTGTGTGGCATCCCAGTTTCTCACAACTCCCAAATCCACAGTGGGATCTGTAAACAGATCCCTTTGCTACAGTAAACATGCTCAGGAGCTTCTGGAGGGAAGGAACAACCTCCTCCCCCTCATATCTCATTTTTCCAAGAGAAAAGTAGCGTAATCCCAAAAGAAAAACAAATGAAACAAGAAACAAAGCACCCCCAAAAAAGCCATTCTTCCCAAAAAAAGCCCAATCAAACTCAGACCACAAATCTCCCAGTGACAATGTTCAGCACGGTGACACTTGTAGAACAGCTTCCTCTAACTTTGAAATAGTAACAAGCCACGACAGTTTCAAATATTCTGTTTTCTATGAAGCAGCTCGTAGAGAATTCTATTTGATATATTCCAATATGGATATGTTCTAATAAAAGTTTAATGCAGTTTTAAATCTGGTCTGCTGATCCTAGATCAAAAGATCTCTCTCTATTGCCCTCAGTGTCAAGATGTTCCTAAGAGCTGTATATTTTATGACTTTTAACCAGAACTGCGTTCTTCAGGATGCCACCCTGGCTGCACTGTCTGCTCTTTGTGTGCAGGAGACATTCTCCAGAGGGCAGGGATCCAGCAGGGAACAGGGTGTGCATCCAGGGCTGCCCTCCACCTGAGCCACGGGAGGTGGTGTGCTGTGCCTGCCTGAGAAGCCAAACCCTTCAGGTCTGCACACCCACAGCACAGCAAATTAACCGTATCTGCATCAAAATATATCCACAATTATGCAGATGTTTTTCCTGGTAAGGAAAAAAAAAAAAACAAACCTGGGACTTAACTATTTCTCAGACAGTAAGCAGATAATACCACTTTCATCCTCTTTTGAGGCTCACATAGGCAAGAGTGGCTGCAGTTTATATCTTAGCTGAGAAAATTCTGTTCAACAATTAAATCAGCTTTGACTTTGAGGGGCACCAAGTTGATGAGGGGACTGGAGCCCCTGCCCTGTGAGCCAGGCTGGGAGAGCTGGGGCTGCTCAGCCTGGAGAGGAGAAGGTTGTGTGGAGAGCTCACAGCTCCTTCCAGGGCTGCAGGGAAACCAGAGAGGGACAATTCCTCAGGAACTGCAGGGCCAGGAGCCAGGGAATGGCTTCCCAGTGCCAGAGGGCAGGGCTGGATGGGATCTTGGGCAGGAATTGTTCCCTGGCAGGGTGGGCAGGCCCTGGCCCAGGGTGCCCAGAGCAGCTGTGGCTGCCCCTGGATCCCTGGCAGTGCCCAAGGCCAGGCTGGACACTGGGGCTGGGAGCAGCCTGGGACAACGGGAGGTGTCCCTGCCCATGGCAGGGGCTGGAATGGGATGAGCTTTAAGGTCCCTTCCAACCCAACCCATTCCGGGATTCCATGATTCTATGATATCCCACACATGACACTACCCACAAGAAGAAAAAACAAAACAACAAACAAAACAATGCAGTTTCTGCTCAAAACAAATATCTTAATTCCCTTATTAATTTGTTTAGCTGGAAAGTGTGCTCCTGGTCAGTCTTCTTTCTGACTCATTAATTTTAAAATGCCTCATCTGTCTTGAGGGAAACCAATTATTGCAATTATTTAAGAACTACTTAATTAACCAACTATGTGAGAACAAGCTGGTACGACGAGGAACCCCTATGGATGCCTATTAAATGTGCCTCCATATGGATGCATCTTCCATCCCTGGTTCCCTTTGTGTCCTCAGGAAGAGCCTCTCCTTGTTGGGAGGGCTTCTGATGTGCAGCATGTTGCTGCCTATTTTAGCTGCTGACATTTCTGGGAGCAGTTGGGTTGATATACTTGTACTAACAAACCGAGTTGGGGAAAGATTAATATTTTCCTGGCAAAGGTCAGCCGTGTGATAATGGCTTTTTGCTTCCTCAACACAACTTTTTAAGGAAGGTTACAGTAAATTAACCCAGCTCCTGCCTGTCAATCCATATTCAGCCACACGACATGTTTGCTCTTTGATAAACTGGCTACAGTTCCGCGTGTATTGTACAGCTAGGAAAGAGCTGGAAGCAAAAAGCTTCTCACACGGACAGATTTAGACTCTTTGGTAATTTAGCCAAGGAATGATAAGCTTTATTTAGAAGCAGAGTCCCAAATGTGCAGGTCAAGGTGGGTGTTTGTAGCTTATGACTATCTCAGTGTAGAACATGAGGATAAAAGGCTTGATATTAATACATTCAAGATAGAGGTTGCCAAAAACCCTTTTCTTTTTAATTTTTTTTTTTTTAATTTTAAAAATATTTTGGGGGTTTTTCATGTTTGCCAAATTCTCACAGAATTTTACTCTTTTTTTCTCAGTGAGAGCCCAAATTCAAAAGAACTCTCAACGATCTTTACAAAAAAGGCTCCAGTGACCCTAAAAATAAACCTGCTGGGTTCTTCCAGCAGTCCTTCCGTCCCAGCATCCTTTCCCAAACAGTGGCTGGGGAGAGGCTCTCTGGAAAAGCTGCAAGAACACTGAACCCACAGAAAGCTGCACCCTGGCAGTCACTCTATTCACTTCTCTCTGCCTACAGACCGTGGAAGGTTTTGCTTGACTAACAGCTATTCTGTCCACCATGCCCTCCACGCTTTTCAGGAAGGGACAAAAAGGTGGAAAAATGCTTTATCCCTCCAGGCAGTCCTTGAGGAAGACATCAGCAGCAGGGAAGGTGACCCTTGCCTCGCATCAGGAGGAGCTGATGCCCCGGGAAGCTGCTGAGAGCAGCAAACCGTGCCTGTCCAGCCCAGGGACGTTGCTGCGGCCGCCACTCAGCCGAAATTGGGCAGAGCTCAAAGGAGCTGCCAGCACCCAGGCCCTGGAGAGTCACCCTCCAGCAGCTCAGCAAAAGCTGAGGGGGCAACACCAGCCCGTTTCACACTCAGGTAGGAGCTCACAGGGCACTGGTGTTCAAAAGGACATTAACACCCAAAAATCACAGATGTGTGCTTCCCTTGCCCTTTTCTCCCTGCCTGCCCCCTGTCCTTTCCCCAAACCAGGAGGCTTTATAGAATTCTATGGATTTCAAGATGTCAGAAGCAAAAAGGAAATAAAATAGGCCTGAGTGAATGTTAGAAAAAGACAACACCCTTCTCAAATCAATGTCTAAAAATTGTCATGGTCTGTGGGATGGGAAACCAAGAGTTTAATGAATAAAAACTCAATATTTCAACTTTTCTAAGCATGTTCACATTTCAAAGTTTTCTCTCCCCCGGAAATAAAAACACCTATCTTTAGGAGACTTCTGATACAAAAACATTTAAAAGAAAAAGAATTTATGGTGTCTGTTCTAAATTTAGACAGATTCAGTTTGAAAACTCCCAGACCACTGTCCCTTAATATTTACCATTTCTATTTTTGCCCCTCTTACCTGGGTGAGGAATTCAACACAAAAGATGCACCAGAGGAGTTAGAAAAGCTCAAAACACAGATCATCAGTGCAGCCTCAGAGCAAAGGCTGCTCTTTGCTGGCACAACCCTGACGGGGACCTCATCAATCCAGCCGGAAAATCAAAGGGTGCTAAAACCAGACAGTCTCCTAATTAGTACAGAGTGCTAATCCCTTCCTCTGGAGTGTTAAAACTGCCTCACTGGTAGAAAATCTGATCTAGGAAGTAAGATGGAAGTAAAATCTTTACAAGGAAACTTGTGATTAATGAATTAAAAATACGAAAACAAATCAATACCAATATTGTTTCTAATCATGTGATGTGCAGTGTATTAAAACATCAGCAAATCTCTACATGTTTATATAGGTATAAATAACAAAAAGGTACTTTGTAAGGGAAAAATCTTATCTGCTATGTTAATTTTATTACATTTTTTGCTCAACTTCTATGAGAAAATAGTTTTTCTCTTCCTCCTTGTACTTTGAATTATTTAAAAATTGAATACAAGGCTTTCTGCAATCTTTTCTCGTCTTCTATTAATATCAGTGGAATTTAGATTATCAGGTAACACTATGAATTGGAAAACTAATCAATTGAAAGTTGTTGTATAACCAGATTCAGTTAGTTTTAGTATAAATGCTTCAGGGTATTAATGAAAAATGCTTGCCCTTGAAGAACAAAATCCCTTCTTCCCTGTCCATAGCCCTGGTGATCTCCAGAAAACCTCCCAGGCTCTGCTGTGAGCCTTTCTTGTGGTGAAAGGTGAGAGCTCAGGATTTAATCAGCTCTGATTTCTGAGTGACCATGACCAGCATTATCTGTGTATGCATCCCCTTTGCATTTCTGTTCAGATTTTTATGGATAATGATTCTCTTTCCACCATGGAGAGAGAACAAACTCCTGCTCCTCTATAATCGTGCAATTCTTGGCATTTCAGTTTCTGCATCTTCTAAATTACAGCGAGGACTTGAAGGGAGCACTGAGCTGCCAAAAAAATGACATGTATTTTCTTATCAGAATCTGAATCCTTCCAAGATCTCATCTGCTGGACAGAGGTCTTTTTTGTCCACCACAAAATCGCCAACTGCACTAATTATTAAAGAACAAACATATTTGATCAGCACATTCTTGTACAACTCGTGGAAGGCCTCCAAAGCACAGAAAAGAAGAGAACAACAGTGAAAGATGATAGTGCAGATTTCCTCAGCTCCTGGTCATGGCTAACAGACCCTGGAAAGGAGACACACTTGCCTTTTGCACAGCTAAAAGCTTTGTTATGTTTTGGTGTTGTGTTCCATTACAAACATCACACTGTGAATGATTCATGATGAAGGATCTAATTTAGTGGAAAAGTAGTAATAAACCTCTCAGACACATCTTTGCACAGCAAAACCCTGCAGGTAAAAACCCAAAGGGTGTTTTGCCAATCTGGACAGCTTTGGGTTTTTTTAATGAAGTGGACATTCCTTGGTCTCCTATGAGTCATGCAATTATCCAGTGTTAATAATACTTGGATTACTTCCCAGCAGTTTATTATTGTACACTTTTGCTACACCAGGGAGAGCAGCACTTGTAGCAGGTGAGACATTTCCATCCCAACTGCTCCAGCTGAGACCTAGGATGTGAGAGAAGCAGCATCTGAGCAGCGTTTTCTCCTGGGAGAGAGAATTTCTGGGCCAAAGCCTCTGCTAGCAAAGAAATCTGAAAGGCATGACAGGAGCATATTAGTCTGGGTTAAGAACAGAGGGCTGCACATCGTGTTAGAGACATCTGCTGAGCAACTGGGCGAGGAGGAAAGCAGCAAAGCAGGACACCAGAGTATGGATGTATCAGAGAGATGGGCAGGTGCTTCCTGGTTTGGTTTCTATTCAATACCTCACCCGGAGTGCTGGGATAATCAGACACGTAGGCTTCTGCCTCTGTTCTTACAGTTTCTCATTCGCCTTCCGCTGGGTTTTCCAGAATTCTTTGGGTATTATGAGCACATTGTGCTACAGATTAACCTCTCTCCATTGGGAAGATATCCACAGCTCCTTCCTGTTAAAAGGACACACAAATCCTCTCCTAGAAAGGCTAAATGCAGTCTGAATCCAAGTCAAGGCAACATGGGGCACTTTAAAGTAAAATTGGGCTGCAGGCTTAAGGATGAAAATCCTTCAGAGAACTTCAATCCCGCAGTTACTGAGCTTCTGCAAAAACAATACTACATCATAGTGCTTCTTACATAACTTCAGTATAATTATTAGGAATAAAGTATAAGCAAGTTAGGGAAAAAGAGGAAGGAAATTTCTAGTGAAGTCCTCCAGCATTCTTACAAAATTACTTGTTTTGTGTTCCTGGAAATGTGCCAAATGATGTTGCAAAAACTTTTGTTCTGTCTTACAGGCATTAACCTATGAGGGGCATCTTAAAAAGCAATGCTACTTGAAAATAAGTCTGTCCATGTTACTGAAATATAACCAACAGAAATAGCAGAAGATAAATAGCAAAGGATCTAATCAGTGGCATTGCTTTGGTGTGGGTCATTAAAACACTGAACTGTCAGGCAATGTTTCTGGGCTGCCTTTATTGAGATTTTGTGGTAGCAGAGTTTAAATGCCACTGCAGTGGTGGCAAAAAGGAGAATAAGTTCAGTTCTGACCTCAGCTGTGCCATCCAAACATTCCCTGCTACCACACAACCCCTCCACCTTCAGATACCCAAGGCAAATATGACAAGTATAGGAATTGAATACTAGTGGCTGATCTAACATTACTTTTAATTTGCTAGTTCTAGTGTAAGTTAAAAACAAATAATACTGTGAATAAGCATAAATTATTAAAAATTGTCATTACAGTACAAGAGAGTATGGCTTCCCAGTGCCAGAGGGCAGGGCTGGATGGGATCTTGGGCAGGAATTGTTCCCTGGCAGGGTGGGCAGGCCCTGGCCCAGGGTGCCCAGAGCAGCTGTGGCTGCCCCTGTGTCCCCGGCAGTGCCCAAGGCCAGGCTGGACACTGGGGCTGGGAGCAGCCTGGGACAGTGGGAGGTGTCTCTGCCTATGGCAGGAGGGTGGAATGAGATGAGCTTTAAGGTCCCTTCCAACCCAGGCCATTCTGTCATTCCATGAGTCCCTGATTAAGGAGAACACAGCAGGAAGTTGTTTTTGTAGGCACTCACACAATCTCACACTTTCACTACCAACTGCACCAAACAAGCTGCTCTCTTCCAAACAACACTGCTGGGATGTGGTGATTATTGGGAAGGGGAGGCAGTGACTAATTGGATAGCAAACTCCAGAGTGCTGAGGAGAGAAGAATCAAGCCACAGGATGAAATCTCAAATCCTACAGAAAGATTATCTTACTTCCAGTAATTAAACAGAGCAGACAGGATTTGGTTCTTGAAAGTTTCTGCTAAACCCTCTTTGCAACAGACTCTGTGAACTCTACAGAATGGAATTTATGAATCTCAGAAGGATAAATGTCTGCTATGGATGAGGCAGGATTGAACACACATCTTCAGGGAGCCCAGCTATTCCAAACTGGATATCTCAGATAATAAGAGATGAGGAGTAATCAAAAGAAATTTCGCGTAGTCTAAATATGACCGCATGGCAGAAACCTGTGCTGAGAGAAAGCAAAGGAAAATTACAGGAAAATTGAGCAGAGGGAGAAATGTACACAGAAAAAAAAGGTTATTAATGATTGAGAATTCATAGATATTTGGATGACAAAAATAATCAATGCTTCTCTTAAAAAGAAGTAAATTTGGCCACAGATCCAATGAAGTAAAAGCAAAAACAAAAAAGGAAGGCAAATAAAATAATAAAAATAATATAAAATATATTATTTTTAATATAAATAATAATTGGACAAATACTGATAGAAGACAATAAATGTAGAGAACAGTCAAATCCTAAAAAAAGACATGAATGCAGATTATGGGAAAAGCACTGTATCAGAGTGAAGGACTCCAAAGCCAAATGCCATACCCTTCCTTCAGCAAACCTGCAAGTGCTTCCTCTGAAAATCGAGACCAGGAAAGAGATTTATGATGACTCCACGTATGTATCTAAAAGCTATTCTAAAAGAGAGCATTTCCTTAATTTATTTCTTAACTTCCTAGATGTTGTTGAGGAAAATAAAGTGTAGTGTAAAGCAGGGAGAAAGGCTGTGTCTCTCCCCTGTGACCCAAGGCATGGGGATGTATCTTCAAAAGGAGAGTGATGAGCTTGGGAGTCTCAAGGAACCTCAAGACACCAAGAAAACTGTTTGGAGCTTGCATAATTTAGCAAGCCCTTCTCCCAGCCCAAGCTGCCAGGCTGCTCAGCAGGGCTGGAACCAATGCCAGGATCCTTTGGACAAGGTGGAGATTTATTTTTTAACCTTTTAGTTCTGTTTTACCCAGAATTTCCCAAGGTTCTTTAAGCTAATCTAGCAACACTAAACAAGACCAATTTTAAGTACTGGGCTTCTGGCAAGTTCATTTAAAGAAGAGAAGTAAAGCAGCCGTTGCTATCAGAGCTCTCCTTGGTGAAGACTTCTGCCTCAAACATCTCAAACATAAAAGGAATATTTTAGGGATCAGAATTTCTTCTCATGGAATGTTGAGGAATGATAGACCACTTTCTTCAGCAATGAATAGCAGCATTAATCTAAAGAATAATAAGCAACATTTACCAGGTCTAAGTAAATTATATTAAAAGTCTTGGCCCTAAAGGTAAAGCCTTTGTCAGTTATATTTTCAGCAGCAGCACCGTGTGACAAATGACGCAATGTGGAAGTGTAAAACAGCAGTGTTAAGGTACTGGGCTCCGTGATCAGAGTGCCTCACCAGGTCATAGCTACAGAAAATGGACTTGCTGTGACTGGAATATCTGGGGAACAGGTAAAATTAAGAATATAAAACTACATATATTAAAAACAAAATCACATCTAAACCACCTTTCCACTCACCAGAGGTGGACAAAACACTTTCCATACCTTAAACACCTTACAATGTTACCAAAACACACTATAAATTTTTTAGCTGTACTTTTTAGTGATTCATTGCTTCTTAGGTATCCTCTGGCAGTAGTAGCACATTTCAGTTTTATGGGATCACTGGCTGATACGGCTGAGATTTTGCTCTGCAGAAGAATTTATGCACAGCTTCAGTGAAAAATGATAAAATACTATAATTCCTTCAGATAATATTTTGATGCCACTGTCACTTCCACCTGAGAATGCCAGGTAAATTACTCAGCAGGCGAAGCATTTACCCAGGGACTCATAATAAAGCAGCTTGCAAACAGAAGATTATAATTAATTGGCCATTGAAACAACCCTGTGAAACAGGGCTGGTACCAGCTGCACTGTGCAGGTGATGAATGACAGCTGCCAATCACCCAGGGAGTCCATCCCAGGGTCAGGGAAGAAAGGAAGAAATTCCATTTACAACAGATTACATTGCCAATGTCAACTCTTTAAAAACAAATCAAATGGAGGGAGCATTAATTATTCATTGGGATGAAGGTTTGTGAACTGCCACAAAGAGCCCCACTGGGCTTGGAGGAGGAGGAATGACAAATGCTGGAAAGACATAAGAGGACAGAGCACACTATAATACAGAAATATTAATTAATAATTCAGATATGGTTTATGTTTAATAGGTTATAAAGCCATTTGGGGTTAATAAACTGACTGACCTTCAGCTTTGCTGTGCAGTAGGCACAAGATGTATTGCTTCTTAAAGAGGAAATGCTCCACCATTGCCTTGGAAAATGAACATGTTATTTGGTAACAGTGATTCAGTTTATTGCACATTATCCCCCACATGGAAAAGTGGATAATTAAATAACTATTAAATCCTCTGTATGCAGTCTACTGTAAGAGAAGTCAATATTTGTCTTTCCCTGAGTTCAGGAGATGATCACCTCAGAGAAATTGGGTTTTTTTCCTGAGCAGGTCTCCCAGTAATAGCAGGTATAGCATTTCAGTCTTAAAACCTGCTGTCAGAACTGTTGGGGGAGCCACGGCACTCACAAAATTACACCAAGAGTGTGTGGAGACCCATCTGCATGCAAAACTCACTGAAAGTCAGAAATTCTAAGCTCTTAAAGGGAAAGGGCTGCAAACCCTAAATTTGCACAAGCAAAGGCCCCCAGTGAGGGGGTTTTGGCAGTGATACTGCAAAGCCTGGGCTGAAGTGCTTTGAATCCACAGGCCCTTTGCAAAGTTGCTGGAAGCAAATCTCAAATCTCAAAATCTTTTTCTGTTCTTCTGATGTGTAATCGAGTCAAAATTAACCCCACCAGCTGTGAAGTCAGAGGTTTGGTTGGTAGATTGCTGGTCTGGTTGAAAATTATTCCCCAAGGAAAGCACCAAGGTTTCTCCATAGTGAAGCATCTCTCTGGAAATGTGGGAGCCTGAAAATCCGGAGAGTTGGGAGCACTGGGAGCAGCACCAGCTCCGAGAGGCCCCTCCTGGAGTGAAGGGGTTGTCCCTTGTCAACAGGTAGTGCCTTCAGTAGTGACCCAGGTTGTGTAAAAACCCATCTGGGGGCATCACCGGGTTAAAGGAAGCATAATAACACCAAACATTATTATTTAACCCTTTAAGAAACATTGTGTGATTAAAAGCACAGTTATTTACCCTGTACACCCACGTGCACTCTGCCTTTGTCATTGGATTTCTGCTAAACCAATTTCTGTACTCATTTAGAATGTTAATTTATGGGCGCCCCTTTGCGCTACAAAAACTGAATCTCAGAAAAACATTTTAGCCCGTTGAGCAGACTGGTATTTTTAGCTCAACATATAGACTTCTTAAATTCTAAAATGCTAACCAGACCACATAAACGCTGCAGAGATCATATTCTCTTTATTCTATATGTACTGTGCTGTCTCCGTGGGCTCTGCAACATCTTGATGCATAATAATCTACTTAAAACCACACTGATTTATTTCTCTTATCCTATAAACACACACTCTTGGCTCTATTACTCTAAATTATATTCTAGTTTAATGTCTAGAGGTCTTACTTTTCTAAAGTTGAATTTATTTCAATAAAGACTGTGAAGCTCAATGAGACATAAGGCATTAATCCACATTAAATAAACATGCAAGAAATTAAAGATTTATTACTTACCAACTGGATTTACAGTTAAGGAATCAGCACAATCTTGTTATCCATAGACTGTGCTTCTCTGAAATACTAAATTACCTGGTTAATTAAAAAAGCAAGCAAAAAGAATGAGTGCTCCAGCACACTTTCTAACATGCTGTTCAGAACAAAGGTAACCTATAGAGATATATTTTGACTTCTATTTTTTCAACAAAGATTTTGCATATTTGCAAAACACAAGGGTAAGTTTATGATGAAACACTTCTGGTTTCCTGTTCCAAGAACTGGGAATAAAATTGAGCCCTTGCCCAGAGTAGTGGTGCTACTGAATTTAAAGAGAAGAAATGAATCTATTTGTCTTCTTTGTATATTAATTGAAACAAGTGAGGTACAAAAAAATGATGATGAGGTACAAAGGAATTTGTCATCCCAGGAGCAAGGCAGGTGTACTTCTGCAGAGATACAAGTGGGTAGAGCATATGGTCTTGTAAGCAAATACATGGAGCTCCAGCAATCGATGAACATACCCATCTATCAAGCAAATCCGGTGTGTGCAGTGTGGAGTGAACGGGAATATTTCTCCTCAGGTGCTGTGGAATCAGTCCCATTTGCTGTTAGCCTTGTCAGAAGGCGCTGCCAGAATGTGCATGATGAATATCTTGCAATAAAAAATATTTTTTTCTCTATTGCTTTTTGTTAAAAAATAGAGGGGGTTAATAGGAGCTGTTTCCTTGGTTTGGATGCACAGGTTGTGTTTCTGCAAAAATGTCTCCTGTTTTATTATCAGAGCTAAAGAGAGGTGCTGTGTCTTAGCTAGGCCTAGATAATTTCCAGCTGTTAATCATGCAGTCTTATTTACACAGGAAGGTTTTCTATCTCTCTCTATAGATATAGCTACATAGATATAGATATTTACACAATAAATATGGTATTAAAAAGTTAAGCAGGAACAACACACAGTGACACAAACGTATAGTCATGCCAGAACAGAGGTTGTGTCCACTGAACATGCAATTCCCATGATCCACAAAAAGGGATACCTAAATCCTTGGATTTATTGAGGGACTGTGTGCCAGACTCACAATGAGGATGTCAGACCTGAGGCCATCCATTCCCTGTCACAAGGTCCATCACCCTGCACTTCTACAGCTCCTTCTGGAGGATGCAGCTTGGGGAAGAGGCTCAAGGTATTACTTAAGGTCAAGAACAAATATAGATTGTCAGCCAGAGCCCAAGAGTGGGAAAAGGGCAGGAATATAGAAAGATGACAAGGAAAGTCCTACAGAGGCTTTCAGAGTGGGTTCTGCAGAGATGCTCCACATCCCTTTGGTCACCCTTAGCCATCCAGCAAATTTCCTTTACAACACAGCTTCTGTTTCACTGCTGTTTTGAAGGGAGATAAGACTGATTTAGACTTTTTTTTTTCATCATAGGGAATATTTTTTTAAGTTTTGCTACAACTAGTAACAAGTAGGACTTTTTTTTTTTTTTTTAAAGTTCTAAAAATTTATTTTATTGGCTTACATGAAGGCCAGGGGGCTCTTTTTACATTTTTCTAGAAGTGATAGAAACTACCAAAAGTGACTCCTGCACTATGGGTTCTTTGTTCAGGCCCAGAACTCAGCTCGCCCTTGGTTCCTGCAGAAGAGGCTTCCAGAGTAGAGTGTTTTAAAGAGTTTAATTCACAATTGCCAGCAGGAATGGGCTGAGCAGGTTGGAGCAGCAGCTGGGCTGTTGTCACCACGTGTCCAGATTCACGTCAAGGTACCAGAGATCCTTTGCCTCTCAGAGGAGTGGCCCCTCAGGGTTTTGTGTTCCTGTGTTTCAGCATTATCACCCCCACACTCACAGGTTAGAGATCCCTCAGCCCAGTCCTGTCCCTGACTGGGTGAGTTACAGGCACATGTTCAGGAAGGAGCAATCATCCTTTTAAGCTGTTTGCCTCCCTTTTTCATTTGATGAATTAGCTCCTGGTGGTGACTGTGTTTTTAGGCTGCCTAACTCTTGATGCCATCTCAAGGATCTCTGGTCTTTAAGTGCATTTCTGGGAGAAATGTTTCCACAGGACAATTCTTTTTTCACTGGACAGCCTTTCTTTGCTTCAGTCCCATTTGGAAAAATCCACACCAGTTTTCCAGTGAGGCCATTTGTCCAGTTTCTATATGAACATTTGTGAGGCAATGTGCATTTGCTTGATTGAAAAGAACCAAAAAGTATAAATACAAAGTATTAGCTCTTTCATGAGAAAATCCCATTTTCATTGTCATATATGCATGGGAATACACAAAGAAAAGCTGAGTGGTTCTGAAATCTGTAATGCAAAGCACAATCCATAGCTCCAAAAGTGTGTCTTAGCAGCATTTATAAATATATTCCATCCTTGTTTTCTCCCCTTCAGAGTTAATGCTCGCATAGTTTGCTTGTTTATTATTCACAAATTCAGCTACTGGCTGGCTCAGCATTTTGGGGAGTGGCAAAGCCCTCTAGAACTTTCTTTGTGCTCTTATCCAGCAGCTTTATCTGTACAATTACTTGTGTTTTGCATGAAAAGCTCTGTGAGGGCAGGGGAAGCAGTGCAGTTATCCAACAGCTGATGTTACAGCAGAGACTGTTCCAGGCCTACACACACACGGAAGGTACAGGGAGCTCCTGCTTCCCATCCTCTCCTCTCCTGCTGTCCCAGCACATCCTTGGCCAGATGATGAAATTCACGCCTCAGAAAGATCAAATGCCAGCTCAGAGATCCCTTATGGATCAGTCTGCAAACAGAGAAGGAGGCTGTGCCAAGGATCCACCCAAGGGTATAAGGACCAACACCCTGTAAATGTCTGAGCAAAGCTGCAGAGCTGAACCTGGCCCAGAGATTCCCTTGGGATGGACACAGTGCAGGGCAGAGCCTTAGAAGTGCTCTTAAGGTCACATATGAGCTTCCCAAAAGCTCAGTGAGCAGCAGGAGCATTAACCAGCCCCTCAGCCCATCACAGCTCTCAAAGGTTATGAAAGCACTGCCCGAGATGTGGTTAAGACATAATGATTTATAACATATCAACCCCTAGTGGAGTCTCAAAACCTTCCTCTGACAGTTCCTCCCAGAAAAGTTTCTTCTAAGATACTTAGATTGAGATTGGGAATCAATTTTACACCTAAAATCTCTAAGAGATGCTATCAATAAAACATATTGGTCCGGTAAACGTCGATTTGACCTTTGTATGGTTTTCTGTGTCCCTGACTTTAGTTACAGTCTTATTCAACCCTTTTCTCCTGAAAATATTACTCTACATGTGCCTAGCAAGCACTGTTTGTCTCCCTTTTTCTAAATTTTAATGGGAGTTATGCTAGGTTTGTACATTATCATATCAGTTTTGAACTCATTAGGTGAGGAAATGACATTTATGTCCTCCAACACCCACCTTCCACCTTGCTTCTGAGTAAGAGTTTGGAGTAAGATTGTTTACTAGCACAAAAGTTTCAGAGGTCAAACAAAAGCATAACAAAATCCAGGATGGTATTTCTGTCAGTTTTGAACATATCTGAACATAATCACAAACATAATTGAGCTTTGTATACCAAAATTTGCTCACGTGAGTATTCAGGTGAAATTGCCAGAACTCTGCACCTGAATATGTTTGTGTGCAGGTAGGGGCTTGTAAAAAAGTGCCTGACTTGCTACTTGGTGATATTTTAGCATTAATTCCTTCCTATCACATTAAAAATGGAATAATCAGGTAGTTTTCAGAAGTCCCCAGCATTTAATCTACCTTTGAAAGCCTAACCAAAAGAGATAGTGACATTTCCATTAATTAAGACACATAGTCCAATTTTGAAGTCCATTGATGTCAACTCTCATTCAACAGGTATTTTATTATGGCCAGAGCCAGCATCCAGTCTGGCTCACTGAATTTGCTTTTTCTTCTATTCCCTCAAATCACTCTGTTAAGAATTGTGCAGTTGTTTGGAATAAACTTGCAGGCTTTTAAATGATTTCCTGGGAGCTGCTGTTATTTTACTGCATGAAATGGATGACATTAAATGATGCATTAACACAGAAGTGGCCCAAGGGATTGCTGTCCACAGGAGGGGTTAACAATGTCCTGGCCAGCAGGAATGACCCTGGTGAAACACTGAGAAACATCATCCCAAAGGTACCTTCAAGCCCTACAGCGCTAATTATTAACACTTTGATTTTGCATTTATGGCTCTTACCCCACCTGCAGAGCTGCCCCAGCCCTGGGCCCGGCACAGGAAGGGCCTGGAGCTGCTGCAGAGAGCCCAGAGCAGGCCCCAGCATGAGCAGAGGGATGGAGCAGCTCTGCTGGGAGCAAAGGCTGCCACAGCTGGGATTGCTCAGCCTGGAGAGGAGAAGCTCTGGGCTGAGCTCAGGGTGGCCTTGCAGGGCCTGAAGGAGCTGCAGGAAAGATGGAGAGAGACAATTGCCAAGGGCTGCAGGGCCAGGAGCCAGGGAATGGCTTCCCAGTGCCAGAGGGCAGGGCTGGGTGGGATCTTGGGCAGGAATTGTTCCCTGGCAGGGTGGGCAGGCCCTGGCCCAGGGTGCCCAGAGCAGCTGTGGCTGCCCCTGGATCCCTGGCAGTGCCCAAGGCCAGGCTGGACACTGGGGCTGGGAGCAGCCTGGGACAGTGGGAGGTGTCCCTGCCCATTGCAGGGGTGGCACTGGATGGGCTTTAAGGTTCTCAACCAACCTGCTCAGGTTCATTTTACAGCAGTTTAAATGTTGCTTTTTACCTGCTGAAATACTGGACTGATTTTCCCCATCTGGTATTATTTCTGTTGTGTCTTTATTTTGTTCTTCCTTTCTGTATTAGAAGATTCCTGAAATTTCACCTTATAACCAGACATAGAAGTGGAACTCCAAGAAAACAATTTCTTCAGCTCATCCCGTAGTCCAATGACTACTTCTGTCTTTTCTTATGATTTTCTAGAATGTTTGAAATGTGTTTGCCCTTTGTGGGGATGCAGAATTCTGCAAAGTAATGACACATCATCAGAATGTCTAAACTACTCTGTATTTCAAGTAAAGCATCTAGCTTTATAAATGGATCACAATAATTCATGTATTTCACCATCTTCATGAAAATTTACATTACAGAATAAAAAGAATGAATTGAGGGTATATTGCACTTTGAATACAAAGGAATTTTTAAAGATTATTCTGCTGCTTAGCAAATAACTGTAAAAATTACTTCCAACAATGAAAAATGACCTACTGTGAAATATTAATGAGGAATTTAATACTGTAGCCCATTAAAATACATGACAAAGTTCCCACTGACTTCATCTGAGGTTGGATTTTGTCCTTTGCTAACAAAGCTCTAGGAGAATGTTGTTACATCAGATAGAAATTATTGATTTTATCTTATCAATTTTATCACTTTGTATTTCTCAAATGAAGACAAAATTCTAACTCTGGTCAAGGGAAATGGAAAGCTGATGGGGTCAGCTGTTAGCTCCCACCCTGCCTGTGCAGTATCATACCGTGAAAACACAGAATCAAACTTTAATTTTCCCAGCAGGTTGATATACAGAAACCTATAGAAGGTGGACAGTTAGACCTTCACCAAAGGATGCTTCTAACACAATGCTTAAATGGCTCTTCTTTGTAAATTTGTAAACTACTGATTTGAGTTTTGCAGATGCGGAATCATATACTGGAAAAATGATTGATTTAAAACCACTGTACCATTCTATTTTTGTGCTGTAGAGTTAGTTCTCAAATAATTACCTTGAAACTTGAAATCTTGGGCTGGTTTAACCCCTACTGTGCTTATGTGCACTACCACGGACCCTGAGCCATTCCAGACTTACACCAGTACCTCCGAATGTTAAAAGTTAATACATTTGGTTCTACTAACACCACCAGGGCTCACAGTGTAAGAAATGATGCCATTGAGAGGAAACCCAGTCTCTCAGCCATGTGTAACCAGCCTAAATCCAGCAGTGTGCTGCTGTCACCATCTATTGGTTGGCTCTGGGGGTGTCAAATCCAAACCATTTCCAGAACAGAGCTAAAGCTAATTAGCAAAACTAACAAACACAACAGAAGAATTAATAAGAAACATTGAGCTAAGAATCTCAAATTCAAGTCATGATTTGAGAGTGATTTAAAAGTCCATTTAAGTGTATGCACAGGAATGAGCAAGAAATGTGTCCAGCTCTTCATGCTTATCAGGAGGGGGATTATTGCACGGGAGCTGAGACATCTGAGACAGAAACAGATCCTTAATCTGGTAACATAAATAAACTCATTTCTGACAATCCATTTCAAGGACTTAATCTAAATTGCCAAGGTAATTAGCCTTGTTTACTGAGGCTTGCCCTATTAACTTTATCTGGCATTCTAAGAAGGAAAAACATTTCCAGTATCAGGAAATACATAATCACAGTAAATACACTAACCCCCCTACTCTGAGCTGCTGTGTGATGCTGAAGCTATAACAGACAAAAGAATTAGATGTGTATCGAGGTGAAAACATTGGCAGGAAAGACCAAGAAGTCCGTGGTCCAGTTCAAGCAAGCAGCATTTTGTTGAGATCAGCAGGCTCCAGCATGGCCAGGACACTGGGACAACCTGGGCAGGATTTGCCTGAGCAGGATGGATGGATGCGGGATGCTGTGTGCACCGCCTGCACCCTGCAGCCTGGCAAACACTGAGCAGCCAGTTCTGAGGGAGTGCAGGCTACTCGTTATATATGTGACAGCAAATACTGCACTTGGCAGGGAATTCAGTAGGGTGCTTTCCAAGCTTAAAAGGGCTTTCTGGGACTGTTTCTGACCCCATTCAATTCAATTCTTTGTAGCATGGCTTCCTTCCAGGAGTTTCAACATGCCATTCATTCAGGGAAATGCACTTTAAGTCAATGGTAGGTTTGCTTGCATAAGAAGTATGAGCTCGGACTGTAGTACCCATTAATCTTGGGAAGTCAGCTTGTGTGCAATCTATTTTAAAACTACTTTCCAGTAGTCCACTTGCATAGTGCACACACAGGAGGGGTGATATTTTGTGAGAACTCTGAGACTGGGTTCCCATTGAGAGGGTTGCTTTGTGTTTTGTTGGGTTTTTTTCCCCCTTATAAAATTCAGAGTTATATTGATGGGAAATTGTACAGTTTTCATCCTATCTTTTTAAGTGAATTTGCTACAAAAATATTTATATAAACATTGTTAAATTGCATTTTTAAATTAATCAGATACAGGCAAGAATTAATAGTCTTGACTTGTCAATTATTGATGTGTAAAGAATCGAATATTTCTTCATTATTGGCGTTTGCTTTGATTTAGAATTTATAAAGGGGTTTCTGTCTCTGAAGGACATTATTCTAGAGGACACCTGAGTGAGCAGGAAAGCAGCACAGGAGAGGAAAGTGAGGTTTCAAGAAAACACAATGCATGTGCCCATCATTCCCAACACAGCTTATGGGGCTTCTTTCCATTCATCCCGGAATCTCCTGCTGAATCAGGGTCTGCCTGCACAAAACACCGGGATAACAAAGGGCAGGAAACTCCGTCACACTGACTTGCTCCTGAACACCCTAGGAATGGAAATCATTCCAAATAAAGAGCCAGACCAGGATGAGCCTAGTGAGCTGAAACAACTGGGATCATTTATGGGAGAAGCAGATTCTTTTTGTGAGAGGCTGTCGGACTCTGGTCCAAACGGTTCAGCCGCTCTTCCTTCCCAAAGGGTGAGACTGAGCACCTCCCATTCCCACCGAGCTCCTGCAAACCCCACTGCCCCAGGAGCAGGGCTCCAGCCAGGGGAGGGGCCTGCAATCCCACCCAAACAATGAACCAAAGTCTGCCTGCTTGCAGATCATTCCTGAGCAGCAAACAGGGCCGGGTTTGTGGCGTAGGAGCATTCACTCGGAATCATTCACTCCGCTCGCCACTTGGAACAAACCTTCTCTTTGTGTAATCCTACTGCTCCCTAATTACTCATGACTGACCAATTATTTAAGTGTTAATACTATATATAGTCAATCTGCCTGCCTTTGGTGTCACACAAGGATTCTCATTTTATGTACTGCACTTCTCCATTTCCCTTAAATGATGCCAAGTAAATTAACATCAAGGTTTCTGCCCGCTAGTTTGCACAGACGTGTCTTCTTAGATATCTTTTAAACCAGTTCTGACATTTTAATGGGATATAATTATTATAAGGAGAAACCCATTATAGAGATGAGATTGAGGTCATATTAGGAAAACATTTCCCCCGTTAGTTATTGTACACACTGAAGTCCATTGTTTGAAAGAGACAAAGATTTCTACAAACCAAAATAAATATAAAATGTTTTTGCAAGTAAAACGAAATAAATCTAGTGTGGAAGCATTTCTGTTCATATAGATCTGATGCAAAACACTTTGTATGTATATTCACAGTGACTTTGAGAAACTCCTAACGCAGTTCTTGCAGGTATTCAGTCCTGAGAGGAAAAATGGAGGAGCTCTGAATTCCCCTTTTAATCTATCCTGGGTTCTATTTTGTACATCTGTCAAACCATATAACATTTCTTATGTAATGCAGGCCTATAGAAAGCAGTTTTTATTTCCAGCTGGCACATTTCTGCACTCAAACACTCAGCCATAATTTAGTTATTTCTTCCCTACATGTGGATTGTTTATTTACTTTACAAACTTGCACAGAAAATGCAACTGTACACTAAACCATTAGTATTCTGTTGGGAAGATTTGTGTTTTGTGTTGGAGGCAGTTCACATTAAACTCAAGGTCTTAATACTCCTTTGAGGCTTCTGAAGCCCCATGGCAACTCTTGAAAAGACTTTTATTTCTTCAGCATATGTAAATCGGATAGGATGAAGTCAATGTGATTTAAAGCTAACATCTCTTCAAGAACTCAGATGAGACAAAGGTTTTATTAAATGAAGTAATGGAGGAAATTGAAGTTCCACATTTCAGTGTAATATGATCATGAAGATGGAAAATAATATTTAGCAAAATTAAAAGTGCAGGCTTGAAATTTACATCACTCTTAATCTACATCTGTGCTTTTCATTTAATTTATCTGACATGACCCACTCCTTCCAGGGGAATTACAGCACGAGATCTATTGGATATAGGGATATTAGCAAGACTGCATTGGGGTCACACACTGATTTAGGCAACAACCTTTTCGCTATATTAATTAGGCAGAGATAATAACAAATTAAAAAAGAAGAGTTCAAGTTTGTATCTCATGCAGATCCTTGCCTATGCTTATAATTAAGTGCAATATTTGTAATCACAAATCCTATACTGTTATTTGAGAAAGCTCAGAAGGGAAAAAAATACAGTTTTCATAAAGTTTTAATCTGAAAAATAGACTTGCCTTCAAACTATTTCTGTTTCAAAAGTGAGCCCACTTAACATTTACTGCAATGTCTAATTTAAATGGCACTACATTAGGGCTTAACAAGGTATTCCTGTTTGTCAAGAGCTGATCTATGACCTGTGCCAGGTTATTTTTGTCATAAAATTCTTTCATCTTGTACGTTCATAATTAATTGTTCAGAGTTCAAAATACTGCATTACGTGATAAAGTGCTTTATTTTTCCAATTTGAAAAATCAAGGGAAGAGGGGGGGGAAGTAATGCTAAACTTGTTTACAGCTATTTCAGCATTAATTAATAATTTTCAAGGGAGGCGGGAACACTGAGAGTGCAACCACCACAAATGCCAGGCAAGGAACTTTCACTCTGGTAGTCTCTTCGACTGTAAGAGGTCCCAGCACACAGCACTGGATCAGAGGGTTAAGAACTCCAGTTTGTGCCTTTTTAACCCTCCCAGGCTGTTTTTACATCTCCATTCTATCAGCAGACATGGAAAATTTCAGTGGATTGAAGAAAACTGCATACAAAGGCTCCTCCTTACACAGACTCTCCCTCATCCAGGACAATATCAAGCTGCGGATCACAGCACCAAATCATCATTACAAACCCGCAGTTCTGGAGCAGCCTTAAAAAATACGGCCTTCAGTATTTAATTTATAAGAACAGCATTTATATTTACTTTTCAGTGATCTTTTATTTAAGAAGTACGAAGTGGAATCGGGGCAGAACATTGACATAAATAAAACCACCTAGGACGAACTAGAACTTGCTCACTAAGAGGGACTCTGCTTCAAACATAAAGTCATTTTTTTAATGCACATGAATTACCCTTCCAGGTAAGTCCAGGTATGATCATTTAAATCATGGAAAACAGGGCTTAGAGTAACTTAAATCTATCTTGCCTTTTCAAGAATCCAATCAGGTCACTTGAATTCTTTGGATCATCTCATTGCCTTCGGGTGAGATTAAAGGGCAGGGCTTGCATTCTGAGAATGCTTTGGTGTGTGATATTAAATTCAGATTTCCATTTACCCAACTGTTTTCTTCCTTCATATTGGACTAAACAGGTACCACCTGTTCAGATTTATCTTCTTTGCATTAGTTACTGACAAATCACAATGGGAATTTATCATAGAAGTTAAATTTATTCTTCCAAAATGACAACAATGTTTCCCCTCTGTTGAGATTGAAGAAAATAACTCTTGTGATTTTTTTAATTTTTTTTTTTCATTTTATTGTTGGTTTTTATTCCCTCCATAGGTTTGAATTAGCTAGAATGAAACAAGTTCGTTCTGTCTCTTAACATTCTTGCTTCCCATGGACAAAGGAACAATTCCAGATTATTTGCACCAGGTCATTTCAAAATACTGTTTGTGCCTCATACTTGAATGGCACAAGAGGACAGAATGCATGGAACAGTGGGAGAAATCAAATCAATGGGTTAATTGTTGCTAATATAGAAAGGGCTAGACTTGGCTCAGCTCTTCACAACTGGTTCTGAAAATGAGTGGAATCAAGCCCAACAGTGCTGCTGCTTGCAAAGTGCTATGAAAATATCACAGAAGGGTTTGGGTTGGAAGGGACCTTAAAGCCCATCCAGTGCCACCCCTGCCATGGGCAGGGACACCTCCCACTGTCCCAGGCTGATCCAAGCCTCCAGCCTGGCCTTGGGCACTGACAGGGAAACTGCCACAGCTGCTCTGGCCAATAGGGAAAAGATATAAAATAAATATATAAAATAGATTTTTTAAAATAGTCCCAGTCTAAATGATGATCCTGAGCCTTCGAAGACACAGGAAAGAAGAAATGGAAAAATCCAGCACTCTGACATCACCAGGCCTCAAAAGCATAACAAATTCCTCTACAAAGCTGTACTGTATTATGGAGAGTGCATTTTTTTTAGGTTATTATGATTTGTTAAATCTTTTTTAAAGCTTACAGGTCACTTCCTATTTAAAGTGGAAATGGATATATTTTAATTAAATTCTCCTTAAATTATGGGGCATGAAGCTCCCCATAGAGCATAAAAATTTTCCTTTTATTTTATTGGTTGGTTGGTTGGTTTTGAATATTAAACAATTGAGAGGTCACTTAAGCATTGTATACAGTTGTCAAACTGTGCAATTTTTACAATAAAATGATTTTCAGTATTCAAAACAGCAGAAAGTCATAACTTTCTATTCCTATCAAAATCCTCTTATTCAATTTTTCTGCAGTTTATTTTGTGGGTTTGGTAAATCATTCCCAGGTGTGCTGGCTGTAATCACTTTGCCTGATATCCACACTACTTCTCCTTAAAATTTAATGTGTGATGGTTGAGGACAAGTGAAGAGTACAAACAGCACAGAAAAATAGCACACCATATTTGAAGACAGTTAAAGAGATTATTTTCTTATCATGACAGCAAAATGGCTTTATGCATGGCACATTCATCATCATTCTGAAAGTTCAGAATGCCATTTTTCCCGTCTGCAGAGCACATATATTTTACATTGATTCCTGGTTCCCATGTCCCAACACACTGAATTTCGACACTGAAACAAAAATCAACACTATGCTTGTGAGATGGTGTGATTTTCTGTGAGCTGCTATTACGTGTGTATGGCTGAGGTAAATCTGACTGGTCACCTACAGAGATAAGGGTGCTTTGGATAAAACAATGTTCTTCAAAGTGCACTGTCCTTATATAATGAATTTTTTACCATTGTTTATATTGATCCCCTGGCCATTTCATTGTCTGACTACAAATACTTCTTTCCAGAGCCACAACTCTTAAATATTTGATAGAACAAAAAGAGTTGTCCTGTTGAGTAGGTTCAGCCACGTACTGACAGAATTCTGCTCTGCTGTGCAGATCAAAGGGAAAACAAGAGCAAATCCCAGAATCCCAGGATCGCTCATGCTGGAAAAGCCCTCCAAGGCCATCGGGTCCAGCCTGTGCCTGATGCCCACCTCGTCCCCAGCCCAGAGCTCTGAGTGCCACCTCCAGCCCTTCCTGGGACACCTCCAGGGATGGGCACTGCAAACCTCCCTGGGCAGCCCCTGCCAAGGCCTGAGCACCCTTTCCATGGGGAAATTCCTGCTGCTGTCCACCCTGAGCCTCCCCTGGCCCAGCCTGAGGCCGTTCCCTCTGCTCCTGTCCCTGTTCCCTGGGAGCAGAGCCCGACCCCCCCGGCTGCCCCCTCCTGTCAGGGACTTGTGCAGAGCCACCAGGGCCCCCCTGAGCCTCCTTTTCTCCAGGCTGAGCCCCTTTCCCAGCTCCCTCCGCCCCTCCTGGGGCTCCAGCCCCTTCCCCAGCTCCGTTCCCTGCCCTGGACACGCTCCAGCCCCTCCAGGGCTCTCGGGCCATGAGGGCCCAGAGCTGGACACAGCCCTCGAGGGGCTCCAGCAGTGCCAGCACAGGGGGCCCTGGTCCTTCAGGCCACAACGTGGCTGGGACCGGCCAGGTGCTATTGGCCTTCTTGGCCGTCTGGCCACACACTGGCTCTGTCAGCCCCTCACGTCACCAGCACCCCCAGGCTTTTCCCACCAGCAGCTTTCCAGCCCCTGTCCCCCAGCCTGGAGCATTGATGGGGTTGCTGTAACCCCAGGGCAGGACCCAGCACGTGTCCCTGCTGTCCCTCACAACGCTGGCCTCGGCCCATGGATCCAGCCTGTCCAGATCCCTCTGCAGAGCCTTCCTGCCCTCGAGCAGATCCACTCTCCTGCCCAAATACTTCAGGAATACTTCAGCATGCCATGTCAAGGCTGTCTTTTCAGTTTCCCTTTTGCAACTTCACCTCCTTGCCATCACCCATGTCTAGGAGCAGCAGGCTGATATCCCACACCTGCCATCCCGACAGGAATGAGTAGGACATGAAGGATCACCATGAAATTCTCACCGTGAAGTCAATAGTCTAAGCCTTGAGCAATGCCAGAGTTGAAGTGTTGCTAGTAGATTTATGCCTTGATCCAGCTGAAATAATAGTTTTCTGAGGCTGAGAGAAATTAGGGAACTTCATTAAAGCTGCCATCATGGACAAATTTTGCAACGAAGGCTGTGCACTTGATGGATGACGCTGTGTGCTTAAGTGCACTGTCTGATTTAGAGTGCAAACCTTTTGTAGTACACTCCATGAAGATAAAATATTTCATGCCACTGTGTTTTGGGCTCTATATTTTTGACAATATGTTTCATGCCTCATTTGCCACCAAAGTAATGAGATTTTAGTCAATGTTCAAAGACTGACTTCCCATTTTTCATGGCAAAAACCCAAATGGGTTATTTTTCTACACTAGTGTACTGCTAGTTCACTGAAGCCCTGAGGTATATGTGGACCTTGAGGCAGCCAAAAGTGTAAAACACTGACTTCACAACAGAGAGAGGACAAGGAGCAAAAACTCTGATCAGTGGTTGGAGCTGCCCATTGGTTCCAAGGATATGGTCTCCCATTTACACTTTTTCCAAAATATCAGCATGCACTGATACAATAGAAATCTTATCAGAAAACAACTTCTTGCATATCCAAATGTAAAAATGTAGATCATAGACCATTTGTTAAGTGTTAAATTATTTTTCTCTCCCAACTCTAGTTCTGCTTTCCCTAAGACACCCGGGAAAATATGGATTGTGAAATAACCCAGAAAGCATTGCATGAAACATTGATGATAATTTCCCTCCTTTTTCATAGAATAAATTATACCTCAAACAATTCTTCTGCTGAGTATTGAAATCAATGCAGTGTGCACCCATATGTTCTGCCAAAAGACCCAACAGTCTTTTGTTTGCAGAAATGAAAGATAGAGAGAGGATTTTCTGACACTTTTACACCTCTTACCATGCAAACTCTAGCATGGTCTTTTACAATGCACACATATAGTCCTACAACTAAATTCTGAATATAAAGATAAGAGGAAAGCAAACACAGTGGGAAAAAAAAAACATAGTTAGAAGACTGAAATGGCCTTTAGTCCTTCAGGCTTGCCTTCAAGTGGTTAACAAGGAGTTTACCCACACTATAATCAACAGTACCAACAGTTTAAATTGCTAATTTGAACAGGTATGGAGTGAAATGCTGACTGGAGTGCAAACAGTAAAGAACAAGGTGAAAATCCAGTTTAGTGCTGTAGCCAGGCTGGCCATTACTGAATACTCTGACTTAAAGCTGCACTCTAACCACTTCATGCTGTATAGAGCCAGGAAAAGCATTAGAGATGTAAGAGATTTATGAGATGCTTTAAAAAAAATATGTTCAAATAATAATAAGTGATTGCACGAGCTGCCTTTTGTACACTATGGACTATAAAGCAATATTAGAAAAAGGGAACTGCCTGGTTTCAAAAGCAAGGTGTGAGCACTGTGGAGGGCTCTGACACTTCGAGAAAAGTGAAGTGTCTTAATCATTGTTAAAAAAGGATAAATACTGCAAGCTCAAATAAATTAGCAGCCACCAATTGTAAAAAAGAGTGTTTTTAAATTTAAGAAAAGTTTTAATGGCAGTTCCAGTGTTTCTGCTTCCTCAACCCACATTTCCATGGCCAAACCTCAAGCACAAATATTGATCATATGCCACAACCTTACTATTATAGGGCTTTTTGCAGCATGCAACACACGATATCTAAGGGTGACTTTTGCACCCCAATTTCACCCAATTCCAGAACTGAGTATGATAAACCCCCTGTATAAGAAGGACTCTACATCCACAAAGAGTAAAATCACAACCTGATCTGAGGACACACCACGGTGACATTGATTTTGGAGGCTAAAAGGTTTTTCTAGAGCACTTCCCTTCTGCATAGCTGTGCAGGGACAACATGATATTGTTTTCTCCTGACTACTCAGGATGTAAGGGTGTGCAGGACTCCAGGACAAAACAAGGGGGAAAACTGGAATTAATGACCAAACTGGCGCCTGAGCTGCAGCTGAACGCTGTGGGATTGTATCTGTGGCACGTTCCCTGTTCTCGTTCAGTCACAGGCACCATTCCCCCATGTCCCACTGCAGCAGTGCACTGTAAGCTGGATATAGGGATGGGATCCTAGAGTGGCTGAGGATAACACAGAATAAGACTGTGGAGCTGCCTAGGCTCTCCCAGCCATTCTGGCATAACTCGTGCCCATCTGTTCCCTTTCATGCTGCAGTCCAGAGGGAAGCAGATGGGATCTACTCTGCTCTCTTCTCCTGAAACTCATATTCATTATAACCTAATTTTTAAAATGACAGTCTTGCTGTCAGCAATGCTGCTCAACCAATTTTTTTCCTCTCTACAGAAGCAAAAATAAACTTTACAATAATAGGCTTTGCCCGTAAGGGTCAAAACATTAAAGAGACACTAACAAGTGAACCATCTTCTCAGCCCTGGAAGCAATCTTGTTTCCAATCCAAGCCTGGGACTGGATCTGCGCATGACTCCCTAACATGTGGTGTGGCTGATGCTCCTCTGATATTTTTCAGCAAAGACGGAGCAGTGAATGTTTTTTCTCCTGTGTCAGGAACTGCTCTCTGTTGCACTGGCTGCCAGCTCTGCTCATTCCCAATGTTCTGCTCTCAGGGAAGCACTGTCTCAAACACTTGGCTATTCCACCAGCACTTGTGTTTAATAAGTCTTTAATAAGTTTTGCTTTTCCAACATCATTAAAAGACTCCACAGAAAAAGCAGTGGATGGAAAAACAGTGATGTTTTCTGCTTGTGGGTGTGAGTCTAGGCCTGTATTTTAAATGAATTCCATTCCATTTAATGATAACTTTCTGCATGGTCTGAGTGTATAATACCCCCCTCCTCTTTGTCCCTGAACTAAGAATACAGCAATTCTCTCCTGCCACTTTAACACCTATTTTTCAGGTGTTTTCTTCTCTTGTTGGGCTAGAAAGAAGATAATACCATCAGCTATTCTTTTCCTCCTGTGCTTTTGCTCAAGGAAATAATTCAATACTAAAAATTTTGCAAACAAAAAACAATCAAATCTGATGACTGCCACTATTTATTGGAACACATCTGAACACAGGTATCTATGAAATGTTTGGCTTTTAGTTTTTCCTTCTCTTATGCTGTGAGAATGTGCTGATTCAGGCATAGGTAATTGCCCATTAAAATGGATTTGGGGGTCCTGTGTCAGATCAGTTCAGGTTCTACCACTGTCCTGTGGCACTTACATCTCAAGGAGCCAACACCACCTTCTCATTGATCATTCCTATGCAGGTCAACATGAAATAAATGAAAACAAATCATGACAGAAGAGATGCACAACAGACAAGTGTTCACCCTTCTCTGTTCACCCTTCTCCTGTTACCTCGAGGGCGTAACAGGGAATATGTGGCTGTGAATGAACAGAATTTTCCTTCTGTGCTCATCCCTGTGTGACTGGGGAGCTGTGAAACAGGAGAATAGGGCATAAATTGGTAACAAGGATAAACAGGGAGAAATGCTAGCAGACAGTCAGAAGTGCAGCTCATTAGCAAAGCTCCCATGACTTCGCTGTGCATCGCCTCAATCCGACCTACAGCCACGACACATTTTTCACACTGCTGCATCTTAAGCATCAGCCCTGCTGATTAATTCCTTTGTGTTGTCCTGACATATTTTCCTAGCCTGGTATTTTTAAGGTGGGTGGAAAAACCAAAATATTGAAGAAGTCCAGAGTGACACAATCCCAGAATCCTGCCCTTCGTCTCCTCGCAATGGACTACAAAAGGACATTGCAGATTATAGGTCTTCTCTTTGTGCTTTTTTTTCCTTATGAATTTGACCTCAGGTTCAGAACATGTCTGTATGCCTTCTGGTAACCTTGACTATTATCTAGGAGTATGCAGAATCTTAAAACATTCCTCATTCCCCCAAGTAAGCTGGCAAGCATTGCAGTCTGTTCCATATACATGAGGCACTGCGTGTAGTGCTGATGAATCGGGCACACACAGCCCCGCTCTTGCCAACAGGCAGCAGTGGTTATCACTTCCCTTTCACACTGCTTAAGTAAATTATTTATTACGAGTTCAATTGAATTTTAAAATGCAAAAAAATATATTAGTTGCCTTAAGTGGAGACTCTAATTTAATTGGGTTTTCTCCCACTAAATGTTTAAGGTATTTAAATGTAAGGATTTGAAAAGAACATTGAGGAAGTATTTAAAAATAAGCAGTGATACAGCACACGGTTTCTTGCTGGAGTGGAAAGATCCTAATTTACAACATGTGATCATGCAGCACATGCAATTAGAGCATATCTAATACATATCCATATTTTGTTTTCTATAATATATTTTGCTTCTCAAATAAATGAGAAGAGTGTTCAGAGCTCCTGCAGAATTCTCCTGCCCAACTGCACTATCAATTCTCTCATCCTCTCTCTTTCTCTTCAGGGTTATAAATCTTTGTTCCTCTTTGAAGAAGTTGCATTAATATTTAATTGGAAAACTTCATAAAATGTTAGAAAAATATTACACCAAACACAGAGTAATGCCCAAGAGAGTAAACAGCAGGATTTGTGTTATGTAGTTTAGCTGTGCATTTGCATTTCCTTCTAATATCACTGACCTACTAAAAGAAATCGCTCTCATTCTCACTGTATACAGGAAATGTGGTTTTGTCTAAGGAAATTAAACCCATGGAAAAGATCCATCCAAGTTGGGATGGTTGCTTCAAAGCTGTGGGCTTGTTTTCAAGGCATTAAAGAAAAGCATTATTAAGTAACTCTCAGCAATTTGGGATACATTTAATTGTGCACAACTCTTCCTTTTGATTTAATATCTCTTATTTCTTTACACCAGTGCTCTGTAACTCTGCCATTAAAGCATTCAAGTACTGAAGACTAAGCCCTAGATTAACCTGAAATGATTTGATCTATTTATGACAGAGAAGTATCACTGAGAAAAACAAATAACTCAAAAGATTCACTTTGAGATGAGCAAATTTAAGGTCTATTCATGTGTAGATTTTAATGTGTGCTATTCATGAATTGAAAACATTTATGTTACATAGAGGCAGAGAGAATATGTTGCATTTATTAGTGTATTAAATTTAATCATTAATAAACCCACTATTCAGACTTTTGTTTTTACTTTAAAAACACATGACGTTGAGCGTCACATTTTTAAATAATTGGGCTAAAAAATCTGCTTATGTATCCAACTGCTTGAATTTTAATGCCCAAATTAACGATTTCATAAAATCAAACCAAACATCTGCGCACAGAACTCGCCTCTCAATGGAAATGTGGAACCCGTGTCAAACCAGTGACAGTTTTGTGTAACAAATGAGGAGTCAGTCTTTAACACCAGGCAATCACTTCCCCAGCCAACACCATTTTTTCCTGATTTTGCAATCACTCAGATGTGACTCCAGAATTAACATCTGTGTCTGTGTAGTTTGAGCTTTTTCAAACACAGACCTTGCACTGATGTCTCAAGTGAGATCCTGCTCCATATCCCAAGTCCCACATGAGCACTTGTTCCAATTTTGAAAGTCCAAGCTGCATCTTTCCTTCAAAAGAACCCTGTATTTGGGACAAGTACAGAATCTCTAATAGAGGCTCTGTAAAGATCCACTTTGGCTTAGAAGGAACATTTTATCTTTTATCTTAACATTTCTTATTCTCTGCAGGGTAACTGAATGTGAAGTTTCACTTTTGCATGTACAAATTTCTCTCTCAGACCAGTCAGAGTGAGAGAATAAATTCATCCCCTGCAATTCCCTTTGTCCAGCTTTTCTGCAATGCTGTCCAATATAAATTGCCTCATAAAATCTTTTTGTCATTTTTTGTTTTAGACTGCATTTCACCCTTGTACTGAGGAAAGCCTTTAGATTTACTGAACAACAGCCACTATTTTGAAACTCAGTAACAATAGATATACTTCACTAGGAAGTGAATTCAAGTATCTAGAATCCTCCTGAAAATCAACATTCTTTCAAGCTGGAACACAGCAGTCAAGGCATTAAAAATATAATTACTACATTTCAAAGACTATGGCTGCACTTCTTTCTTTTTTTTTTTTTTTTTTATTTTTCTAGTTTCAATACAGGGGTTTGCAAAATATCTTAAAATTAAAGGTACTTTTAAAGAAAAAAAGTTCAGCCATTCAAAGGGTAGTCAAAGCATTACTGTTTTATAATAGTATAACTTCTTGCTGAGCCTTTACTTTCCCCTTTATTTTGATGTCTTTTTCCAATAGTTGCTTTTCCTATTCCTTTATTCATTTTTCTATTTTCTTTCCTCAGCGGTCATCAAAGATGTTGTGAAATTGTGCTTTTGCAAACTACATGTAACTGGTATGAAGGAAGAAAGATTTTCTGTGTTTAAAGAGCACCAATTGATAGAAGACTGTCAGAAAGCAGAAGAAATCTGCTTTGTCCAGTTCCTGGTTTTGAACTGCTCTGAATTTTGCTCCTTTGTCATGTAAGTTACATTAATGTACAAGTAGCTTCTGAATTTGGACTGCCATTATTTCCATGATCCTTGTTTAAAGGTTCAAATAAATCAGAAGGTGCACCTGTCCTCCTACAGTTCCCAAGCTTTTGATTCTGTAATTCAAGTTGCCTCACTGGCACACTCCAGAATTTTGTTCCTGCTGTTACAGCAATTCATTGCTGTGATTCATTATTAACAGACTTCGCTGATGCTGATTTTTTTTCCCCAAATTTTAGGATCCAGTGTGTTATGCTCATCAGATCAAAGATCTCTTACCACAATATCTGTGTGCCCAGAGAATTCCACTGCCTCCTGGGGAAGGAGCAGGGAAGATTTAGGTCTGCTACAAATGTGTGCCTCCATAGTTACAGATAAAGAGGAAAGGGCACTTCAGTCAGGTCTTCACAGAACCCCAGAATCATAAAGGATCATCCAGTGCCACCCCTGCCATGGCAGGGACACCTCCCACTGCCCCAGGCTGCTCCCAGCCCCAGTGTCCAGCCTGGCCTTGGGCACTGCCAGGGATCCAGGGGCAGCCACAGCTGCTCTGGGCACCCTGGGCCAGGGCCTGCCCACCCTGCCAGGGAACAATTCCTGCCCAAGATCCCATCCAGCCCTGCCCTCTGGCACTGGGAAGCCATTCCCTGGCTCCTGGCCCTGCAGTTCCTGAGGAATTGTCCCTCTCTGGTTTCCCTGCAGCCCTGGAAGGAGCTGTGAGCTCTCCACACAACCTTCTCCTCTCCAGGCTGAGCAGCCCCAGCTCTCCCAGCCTGGCTCACAGGGCAGGGGCTCCAGTCCCCTCAGCACCTCCGTGGCCTCCTCTGGACTCGCTCCAGCAGTTCCAGGTCCTTCTTGTGCTGGGGCACCAGAACTGCTCACTGCGTTCCAGGTGGGGACTCAGGAGAGCAGAGTAGAGGGGGAGAATCCCCTCCCTCAGCTGCTGGCCATGCCAAGCCTTTCCCAATCAGATATTTGGAAGTCTGGCCCTTCTCTCACACAACTGAAGGTATTTCACCTTTGTTGTCAATGACTTCATTGCATCTGAGCCATCAGAGTATGTGCAAAATGTCATTTATGAACTGGATCTCCCCTTCTTATACACATTTTACTTATCCTCATTTACACTTTGAGGATTAGGGAGATTTTTTTATCTTTTTCAAAGGATGTAGCATACAAAATTGTTGCTCGAGACATGAAAAGATTGATGACAAAAGCTTCAAAGCAAAGGCATTTTTACTTCATGATGCTTTCTTTTTGCTGGCCTGTAGGTATAAAAAAAATCACTTCTAATTAAGATGATCTTCTCTATAGTGCCAAAATGAAATTCAACATTACTTTGTTTTGGAAGCAATGAAAAAGAGAAGTGTTTTTATTGAGAAGATGCTCCTGGGATTTTCTGGTGGCCGTTAGCTGAAACTAAAGAGAATTCTCAGTAGTTTCCTGACTTTTCCCAAAGCCAGTATCATTGCTGAACCACCAGACAGCTGTCTGAGACCTCCCTGACAAGCACAACTCCAGTACTTTGCTGTTCTGCTTGTCAGAAATCAACACATGTTCTCAAAGAATCAGCATTGGAGATGAAAAAAACTGTTCTCTTGGAAAATCTCCAACCAGTCCTACTGATAACAGTTTTAAGAGCAGAGCATGATTTCCCTGTACAGCTGTCAGAAAACAGGTTTTACTATAATGGTTCAACGGGCAATTGTCTTTTTCCGAGAGCCCAGCTGACAAAAACGTGGGTTTGAGTTCATGTTTTGGGTGAGAAACTATGCTGCACGTTTGATAGCAATTCTGTAAGTGCTGATCATATGTTACCCCAAACATGAATATTATGTTGAAATTTCAGAGTCATCAAAATCAGTGCATGTTCCTGAGATTCCCCTGAAAATCTGAATTCTGCCTGAAGCTGAGTGCATTTGGCTTGGTTAGGGCAGCTGGGCATTCCAGATCATATCCATAAGAAGGATAAACTAAGATGCACGGTGTATGAAGATATTTTATTTAAGAAAAATTCTTTTCTTATCTTAGAATTCCAGCTGAATACACTAAACTTCAGAGGAATTTGGGAAAGCTCTGGAGAAAAAACATCTCTGTCCACTCCTCTGAAGTGACAATGCTGTTGCAGCATTGCTGTAACTTCTCACAGTTAGAAGCAATTTTAGTTTTGCAAGCATGAACCAATTTTATGCAAATACCTTACAGAATATAAAAAATTATAGCCAAGATACTACTAACTTTAGATCAAGTAATTATCTGAATTGCAACTAATGGGAATCACTATTCAGTGTTTATTTATGCCTTTTACTATCAGTAAATTTTAGTAACTCACTCAAAAGGTTTAAAAGCCTGTTCTCTTCACCATTTCTGTACTTACTTACTGTTCAGTAACTCTTAATGTAATTTCTCAAACATTTAAAACATGAAAATAAAATCAGAAATACAAACAGAAATTCCAATCAAAACAGCTGAAATTCTGAAAAAGAAATAAGTTAAGGACTCTATGACAGAGCAGTACTGTAGGGAGAAGGGCAAGTAAAAGAGGAGAGAGAATGAAGAGGAAAAAGAACAAAATGTTCAGTGCTACTGGCCTGGAGATGATACAGGAGCTGTTGTAAGATCACAGGGCTCCATCCTGTTGGTTTGAATCATTTACTCTGATCCATATGTTACACCAATAAAAATTGAATTGAATTACAGAATGCTCCTCACATTCGGGAAGTCTGAGTAGTGTTCAAGACACTCAAACTTTGCTTACTGGTTTATGAATCACCAAATCCCTTTACTGGCACTATAGACTCATAGCTCACAGCTGCCTGCTATTTATTCTGAGTATAATCTCTCTATTTTCAGGAACTTATAAAGTGCATATGAAAGGTTCCCCAAGGGACGAAACTCAGTATAAAACAAACCTCAAGCCTTGAGTGATTTATTTCGCAAAATGATTTATAAAATAAGAAAGCCACTGCTGCTAGTCTTGGCCTTGTTCAAACTGTAACAGGGTCAAAGCATGAATAGTTAACAGCAGTTCTCGAACTATTTGGGCTCCCGGAAATCGAACAAGAGTAAATACCCCACACATGTATTTTCATCCCAAAAGGATCCAAAACTCCTTTAAGGAAATGATGGTCTACATTCCTCAGTGAGAAACATATCCTTAACGGAAACACGTGCTTAGAACCTGTTAGAAATAATGACATAAAGAAGATCATTATTGCTAATGGGAATCTGTTTAGTCTGTGTTATAAATTTGTAACTAATTACTTTTCTTTTTAAAAATGTTTTTTTACAACTCACAGAATGCAAAGCAGACCATAACTCATGTGCTCTATATTTTCTTTGCTTCATAGCAGTTTTTGACAAGTATCGGCAGGGCCCGGGCTCTGCTCCGGGGCCCAGCCATGGCCCCAGGGGAACGGGCAGGGCCTGAGCCCAGGCAGCTCCCCCGGCACAGGAGGCAGAACTTGTGCCCTGGGCAGGGCCAGCCCTGAGCAGATTGTGCAGAGAGGCTGGGCAGTCTCCTCCCTGGGGATATTGCAGAGCCGCACGGACACACTGCTGTGCCCGGGGCTCTGGGATGGCCCTGCTGGAGCAGGGAGGTGGCACCACAGGAGCCCTGGGGGCCCCTCCAGCCTCACCCATCCTGGGGTTCCTCACAGCAGATAATGAAATAAGTAAACTCAGAATTATCCCTCCGCACAGATCATTATAAATTCAGTGCACTGCCCAGCAGGGGCTCTTGGGAACAGCAACTGTGCACTCTCCTACCAACTTCCCCAAATAAAGGGCTTCTGGAAATACCCACAATAAGAACCATGCTGATAAATCGACTTTCCTCTGTTCTTGAACTGCAATGAACAAATGAGCTCAACTGTTAACTGTATTGAGAAGGAAATGAGAAAAGTAAGACATTTAGTCCTCAAAGGCAGGAGCTAAAAGTTTATAAATCACAAACCTAGAGAGACAGAATCTGTTTCGGTATGAATACACCGAGTTTATTCCACCAGCCTGGCCTTTTTTAGTGGGAATTCTCTTTGGGTAAAGAAGGTTTCTTGCATTAGGCTGCCTTTTCAAAGGAGCCTAAATAAGTCATGTAAGATTCACATATAAATTAATATTCCTTTCCACTCAGGGACAGTCTGCAGTCATTTAGTGTAAATAAGAACAAAATCCTTAAGCTTTCAGTGGGAGAAAAAATAACTCAGGTTCCTTTGAAAATCCAAGCTTAAGCTCTCAAGAGGAGAACACAGCATAAATAATACCAAGTTTCTTTATCAGAGCTCTTTCATCCATCAAACACCTGGAGTCCTACACCATGCAGAGGTACCAAATAAGAGGGTTTGCAGTTTAGGGTTAGAATAATGCAGGCATATTTTGTACAGCCAGGCAGAAATCCCATTAATAACTGTTTGACAACAATGGATGTGTCTGTGTTTCATACTCAGGTAAATGTGCTCAATTCATGTGGTTATTGCAGACCTCCACTATACATCTGTATAATTACACATGGGGATTTGCAGCTTGATGCATACATTTGCTGAATATTCAGCAAAGATTCATTTATTCAACAGTTCTTTTTAAATTAATTTTAAAATATAGATTGAAAGAGTGGCTGATCTGCTAAGGAACATTTTGCATAGTGCAATATAAAGATTTTCTAAAGTATTTTTTATTTTTTTAACAAAATAGCTCTGAAAATCCATTGACTTTTTTTTTCATTGCGTGTAATAATTACAGCTATGACTCATACAAATCAACCTTTCAGATATCTTGTCATAAAATAAAGGTCAAGTCACAGAAAATAATAAAAGAATTTCTTTAAGAATATAAATGGTAACTTCCATTAGTTTTACTTTTAAACATTTAGAACTTATTATTATAGTTAATTTCTGGTGAGTGCTTTTGAAACCACAGCCTTAATGGAGCTGTAGTACGTGGCTCCTGCTCCACACAGAAAGTCTTTATGACACACTCTAAAATGTTTATGGCACTGCTGGAATTTCATCAGAGTTATCAATCAGTGGTGTAAGAAAAGGGCTGCAGTGTTCACCACCCTTTCACAACGCTGCCTCCTCCTACTTGGAATGACTCTAATCAAAGTGAAAGAGAATGCAGAAAGAAGTGTCATGCAGTCCAAATTTAATACTCTGTTCAGCATCAATTAGACTTGAGAATAAATTACTCTCTTAACCAAGAAATTACCATACAAAGCTGCACAGTCTCTGGCACTAGAAATCTTTATCATATAATTATGAGGAAATATTGTGTTTAATTAGCCTCAATTTAGATGGTTGTTGCCAGAGTTCAGATGAAAAAAGGCAAAGGGATGTTGATAAGTCCATCTGCTATCACAGTTATTTGAGTCTTCCAGGTTTTGCCTCATACTTCTGTTCAAAGGGAGTGGCAGAGGGTAAGTGGAGCTCTTGGATGAACCAGTAAATAAACCCAAATAACTCAGTCTAAACTCTAATCAGTGCATGAGATTTGACACAAAGGCCTAAACAGAGGTAATAAATATATCACTGTCACCTCTATATTCCCATCAGATTACTGTGACAATAGCATTTTATTATCTTTATTTTAGGGACTATAATTTAAATGAGTGCCTGCAACCAAATCAACCATTATTTACCTGTTGCAATTTCCTCATAGATTTTTAACACATATATGAACATATATCACAGTGTCAAGCAAAATTTTTGAATCAGGTACTTGAAAATATAATTTAAGTAAAATGGCTGTATTTTGGAAAGTAGCTCTTATTAAAAGACTTTTAGAAAAAGAAATGTGTGGAGATAAACCCAGAGACAGAAGAAAGGCATAATTTCCCCTCCCGCAGTGCAAAAGGACTCATTTTTTCAGTCTAGATGAAGGTCATCTCAAGTCTACCTTAGCATGATTGGACTTGATGATCTTAAGTGTCTTTGCCAGCCTGATGATTCCATGATTCTGTGATTCTAAGGCTGTACAGTTAAATTTGGAGGGTTGAAAGGGATGAGAGTGTGGACATAGATGCCTGGATCAAGAATCATGTACACATTTTTAACTGTTCTTGGCAAGAGTTTCCTGCAGCTCACAGAAATCAGCACCCACACTGCCCAGGTGAGACCCCACCTGCAGAGCTGCCCCAGCCCTGGGCCCGGCACAGGAAGGGCCTGGAGCTGCTGCAGAGAGCCCAGAGCAGGCCCCAGCATGAGCAGAGGGATGGAGCAGCTCTGCTGGGAGCAAAGGCTGCCACAGCTGGGATTGCTCAGCCTGGAGAGGAGAAGCTCTGGGCTGAGCTCAGGGTGGCCTTGCAGGGCCTGAAGGAGCTGCAGGAAAGATGGAGAGAGACAATTGCCAAGGGCTGCAGGGCCAGGAGCCAGGGAATGGCTTCCCAGTGCCAGAGGGCAGGGCTGGATGGGATCTTGGGCAGGAATTGTTCCCTGGCAGGGTGGGCAGGCCCTGGCCCAGGGTGCCCAGAGCAGCTGTGGCTGCCCCTGGATCCCTGGCAGTGCCCAAGGCCAGGCTGGACACTGGGGCTGGGAGCAGCCTGGGACAGTGGGAGGTGTCCCTGCCCATGGCAGGGGGTGGAGTGGGACTTGATGAGCTTTAAAGTCCCTTCCAACCCAGACCGTTTTGGGATTCTATGGTTCCTACCCTGGGAAGATTCACATATAAATTAACCCTGGAAGTGGTGAAGGAGCTCAGAATCATAGAATCATTTTCAAGAGGAAGAGACAAAGTCCCAGGAGAACCCTGACTGGGGGATTATGTTTGTGTGTCTTACACAGAGACTACATAATTCATTTTCATATTTTGCCCCCACTGAATACCCAGCATGGTCAGATTTGCTCAGTTATGCAATATATGTGTCTTTATTATAATAACTCCCGAAGCTGTGTTGAATTAAGTACCTAATAATGGCACATGCAACACATTCCAAGCCCGTGAGAATCCATTTCAAGCAGCCCCATCCTGCCCTCCCAAAGGGCAGAATTCCCACCCCTGGCTGAGGCACTGCTGCATTCCTGGTGCTCTCTGCATGGCCAGAGCTGGCGGTCTCCCAGTAAAGTCCAATTTGTCACTTCAATTATATTTAATTTCTTTCCACAGATGACCTTTTTCTTACACCACTGAATTGTTTTACCTGTTAAAGGGCCATCAATCTGTGGAGCACTGGAGCCCAGGTGTACAGAATAATTCACCACTTGGGATTTCATTCAAAATCCACCTTCCTAATAAGTGCACAGACTACAATTATTCAAAGTGGATTTCATGAGAGATCACCCCATTTTACAAATCAGCGGTAAATGTCATCTCTACCTTTTTTATTTCATTTTACAAGCTACTGCAAAGAATGACAGCTTAAACACTGTGTAAATTAAGCCTATACATATTTTTATTTCAGAATAATTACAAATGAATTCTATAACCAGTGCAGCTGTAAAAAAAAAGTGAGAGAAATGAAAACATTATTAGTGCCACGACTATTATTGCACAAGCTTTAGTGCAACTGATACTGGAGGGCATGTTCAGCCTTTTTATGGTGGGAAGCAGTGCAAGCAACATTTATGAGAAGGGATCTAAGTTTCAGTAATTTGTAGCACTGCAACTCTTCCTTTTTTTCCCTAAATCTGCTCTGTGTAATTCAAGAGGGCTCACAGTGTCCTTTTGGAAACATTTCTTCCACTTTAAATCATTCAGAGCCAGCAGTCAGAAGAAATACACGGCAACAGAGAAGATTTCTTATCTCATGGGAGTCAGACTCTGGAGATGGAATCTTCAGCACACATTTCTCTCTCAGATTCCTGGTTAAGCAATTACCTAAGCAATGCCATTGCTGTTGCCTCCTTTACAATTTAATTTGAATTCCCAAAATTAAAAAATATTCATTTTCCAAGATGCTTCCCAGTCAGAAGGATTAAAGGTTCTGCAGTCAGCAGGAAGTTTAAAAGGGATAGCCTTGTTCTACTGAGGGATATGAGCCATATACTTAATTTTCAGCACCTTGGTCTTTCAAAAGTAGGTCTTGTTGTGTAGGAATTGTAAGCTTCAAGTTGAAACTTGCTTTCAAAGAAGAAGCAATATGTAATCTTCTTTTTGAGGAGACGTGGGGTATTTTGGGTTGGATCCATTATTCTGGTGGCTAAAAAGACAGGAATGGCAATGCCATGGGATCTTCTTGACCTGATTTCATACCTACTTTCACAGAATCAAATAATTTAGGTTGGAAAATACCCTTAAGATCATTGACTCCATCCATTCCCCAGCACTGCCAAGCCCAGCACCAACCCATGTCCCCCAGTGCCACATCCACAGGGATTTTCAGTCCCTCCAGGGACCGGGACTCCACCCCTGCCTTGGGCAGCTGTGCCAGGGCTTCTCCCTCAGTGATTTTGTTTTCACTAATATACAATCTAATCCTCCTCTGGCACAAATCCGTGCACTGAAAGAGCTTGGGATGCCTTCAGACACTTGGCTGGGTCTGCTAAAAATCAATGCAAATGAGCACAGTGATCTCCCTGATAACACCAGACATCTTCATTCAAAACTTGCTCCAACGAGCTTTGAACTAATTTGAAAGGGGGCCAGGATTTCACCCCTGGCTGAAAAGTTCATTTCAGTTCACTCTTGTATCCAGCTTGGATGTTCTGTCATCAGAAATGGCCACATTTCAGCTTTTCAGCCAAAAGGAGGATCAATTATGCAAACTCCTATTTTCCCACATTCTTTTCAGTACTAAATGTAATAAACTTTGTTCATTAGTAGCAATGAACATTTCTAGCCCTTTCATACCAATGATTAAAGTCATATATATGAAGAAAAACTTCAAGGAATTCTGAAATCAGTGACAAATGGGTAATAAACCCCCAGAAGAAAGGGTCTCTCTTGCTCAGCTTTCCTCTAGGAAGACAAAATCAGCAAAAGTATTGACTAAGACAGCTTAAAGGATAAATAACATTGAATTTATGGGTTTGTGCCCTTCTAACCAATGAAAATATAAGAAGCATTACAAGTAAGCCAAAGGAAATGCCTTTACAACTATGTGGAAAAAGAATTATTAGCAATAATCCATAGTAGAAGAAAAAGGAAAAAATATTTCCTTTAAACTAGAAATGGATATAGTCATGTAAATATAGATCAATACTTAGGTATTGGGAGAAATCAGTGTGCCAACAGATGCTTCGATAAACAATTCCGAATATTGATTTTTTTTTAATTAAACTATTTAGAGCTTGAATTGAATTGTGATTTTTACATACTATTGAAAATTTGAATACGTATACATACCATAACTTGTTACTTACAGTCTCCTGTCGAGAGAATAGAGGGTAATTTTCCTGTCTGAATGTTGATTGAAAAATTATAATTTTTTCTTTTAAATATAGCACAAAGGGCAGACAATGTTAAACAAGTGTAGAAAAAATAAAAAAAAAATTAACAACTTAAGCCAACTTTTTTTTCTCATAGTTTAGCATTTTCTCCTGATGTTTTCATTTTTTTTTCTGTCAAGATAACCGGGTCACACTTCATCCTGTTGAAGGACTTAGCATAGGAAAGAGAAGGCTCAGGTGTAAAAAAAAGTTATCAAGATGTAAAAATATCCAGCGAGGCTGGGATGGATCCAAACTACACCTGGTGATGCCCAGTGACAGGAGGGCAGGCCATGGACGCAAACAGATATTAAGGAAATTCCACCTACATGAGGAAAAACAACTTTATTGTGGGAATACCTTGGAACAGGCTTCCCAGAGAAGCTGTGGGATCTCCATCTTTAAAGATCCTGGAGATGCATTCAGCCCTGAACAATGCTCTGCCACTGATTTGAGCATGGAGGAGTTGGACCAAACAATCTCCAGAGCTCCTTTCCAACTTGAGCAATTCTGGAAATTTTACTTCACCTGCATTTTCACCTTCAGTGAAGCAGAAGCAGGCTTTGCCTACCCAGAATATTTATCAGAGTTATGGAGAGGTTTGGGCAGGAAGGGACCTTAAAGCCCATCCAGTGCCACCCCTGCCATGGCAGGGACACCTCCCACTGTCCCAGGCTGCTCCCAGCCCCAGTGTCCAGCCTGGCCTTGGGCACTGCCAGGGATCCAGGGGCAGCCACAGCTGCTCTGGGCACCCTGGGCCAGGGCCTGCCCACCCTGCCAGGGAACAATTCCTGCCCAAGATCCCATCCAGCCCTGCCCTCTGGCCCTGGGAAGCCATTCCCTGGCTCCTGGCCCTGCAGCCCTTGGCAATTGTCTCTCTCCATCTTTCCTGCAGCTCCTTCAGGCCCTGCAAGGGCACCCTGAGCTCAGCCCAGAGCTTCTCCTCTCCAGGCTGAGCAATCCCAGCTGTGGCAGCCTTTGCTCCCAGCAGAGCTGCTCCATCCCTCTGCTCATGCTGGGGCCTGCTCTGGGCTCTCTGCAGCAGCTCCAGGCCCTTCCTGTGCCGGGCCCAGGGCTGGGGCAGCTCTGCAGGTGGGGTATATTTATAAATAGAAATAAATCCACAAATAGAAAGTTGAACAATTATGTTGAAGGATTTGGAATATTATTTTCTTCTCCAGTGAAATGTGATCTTTAATGTGGAAGGCCCATTTAGGCTTTGCAACATTCTGGGTTTTTTTCCTCAAGCAATAAAATTTCCAAAGACAAATCAGGAGTTGAAGTTTCTGATGTCAAGCAGACAAAGCTGTAGCTGCATGCAAAAATGTGGGCACACAGTTGGAGTGTAAATTGATTTTATAAAGAGAATGTTCTTTAAATGTCTGGCATTTCTTTTTTTGTTCTGTCCTTTCACTTGTGTGAAATATTGGTGGGACTTTATGTTCCATGAAAATATAAATATATAGCAAGTGTTCTCAGAAAAAGAGAGAGGCCTTAAAATACATGCAAATGTAATTATGTGCCCTTCCAGCTACCATGTGGAATGTGAAGAGCTTTTAGCAGGGGTAGGAATCAGTTGTACTGGCTTGTCTGTCTTGGATAACTTAGATACCTACATGGATTCTTTATATAAAAACCTGAAACTCATGCTGTGCTGCAGCCTCGGGCTCTCCACAACATGGACTTTTATTAAAATTGCATGTAACGCCAACCTGGCACTACCACTTTTATGTCATTAAATCCTCCATTTCCAGCTCATCTAGCTATTGCAAAGCTCTTTGCTTTCTCTTTTTCATTTCCAGATAAGATTACACCTGAAAATTGAAAACTTGTTTAAAGGCCCCCTGATTCTTTCTCTAGTGCCTAGAAATGTTTTCTTTTTCTTTCTGCTACTATAGGCTCTGTGCTCTGATTTGTTAAAGACCTCTGTACTTGAAAGAAATGATCAAACAAATAAATTGGACAAATATATGGCTGCCATTGCATTTATGCTTGTTTATGTACAATGTCTTCACTGTTTTGTTCAGTGTTCGTAACAGTAGAACTAAAACAAACTAGCAAATGAACATTAATATAACAGCTGAGGTGTTTCTGGTCCTGCATTGCATATCCCAATCATTTCAGATATTGGTAGAATTGAACAAAACAGGATAAAAAAAACCACGGAGAGGGTTAGACTGCCAGCAGTCCCAAGCATGAGACAGACAGAGCCCAGCAGAATTCCTGGATTACAGGAGACAGGACAGCGCAATCCCAACCAAATCTTCTCTTGCTTGAAGAGCCAGAGGCAGAATCCAGGTGTATTTCATAGAGTCCCAGAGTGGGTTGGGCTGGAACAGACCTTAAAGCCCATCCAGTGCCACCCCCTGCCATGGGCAGGGACACCTCCCACTGTCCCAGGCTGCTCCCAGCCCCAGTGTCCAGCCTGGCCTTGGGCACTGCCAGGGATCCAGGGGCAGCCACAGCTGCTCTGGGCACCCTGGGCCAGGGCCTGCCCACCCTCCCAGGGAGGAAATCTTTCCTGATATTTGCCATGACGTAGTAAATGCTCTGATGCATGGAGAACATCTTGTAAGCAACAAAAACTCCAAACCACCAGAACCAATGAACAACCTGTTCAGTCTGGGTATAAAACTGGAGATGCACACATCAGGGAATATTTCTCAACAGGAACAGAATGGTGGCACCAATGTGCATCTCTTCACAGTTCATTTAATCAGCAGTTCTCCAAGCACTCCAAAGAATACAAATACCATAATCACAATTTTATTACTGGTGAGGCTGAATCAGAGAGAAGCAGTGATTTTCATCAAAGACTCGAGAAATCAAAATGGAAACAAAACTCAGCTCTTAAGGGTCCTGGGTCACTGCTTCCCTTCTCAAAGGTGAGGCTGTTCTTTAAAACCATCCTGCCCCAAAGAGCACAGAGAGTGCATTTACTGAATTAAAAACCAGCCTGGCTTTACTCATGCATATTGTGGTCCACTAGTAGTCCTGTAGTTTCAGCCATAATATTAGAGAAAATAAAAATAAAGAAATACAGTTGGTATTAAATGTAAATACTTAGGCAATTCTACTGAGGTCAGGAGAACTGTTATTATGTCTCTGACTTGAACAGTTTCCTAAATTTATTCTACAACTTTCTTTGTCCCCATCCCTGGAGGTGTCCAGGAAAGGCCTGGATGTGGCACTCAGTGCTCTGGGCTGGGTGAGGATCAGGCACAGGCTGGACCTGATGGCCTTGGGGGCTTTTCCAACCTTAATGACTATGATTCTTTAGATTAGCAGCATATAGGTAAATGATATTGTTTCAAATGTGTACTAAATACTGAGTGCTTCATTCCACCTGGAATTCCATGTCCCTCTCAGATCCGGATTCCTGCTGTTTCAAGTACACCACTGAATAATGCAGAAGGAGATCCAGCTAATCCATGGGGGTGTGCTCATGCAGGGTTTGCTCGGCGCTGACCTCAGGCACTCAGACACTTCAGTGTCTTTGGATGCTGATATTTCTGTCAGACAGTGTGTCTGACAAATGTGCAAAGCCCTTCCCAGACTTCTGAGGTGAACCTGCTCAGCACCAGGGATTTGGAAAGGAAGCCTCAAACCACTTAAATCACACCAGATTTTAGATCTCATTTTATAACCCAAATCCGAAGTGAAGTTCTTGAACCCTCTGCTGAACACTGGCTTCACACTAAACTTCTTCCCCTACCATAAAGCGGAGGGAAAGTTTAATTTGAAATTAATTCTGCAATGTTGTTAAAGCTAGAATGTAAAAGTATGCATTGTACAAACCTAGAAGTACTGTTAAATCCCTATTCCTACAGGAAGCTTGCCTTGATAGAATTTAAAAACACAGAATAATTCAATCTGAAGGAAAGCACTTGCAAATCTTACATGTAACTGCATACTAAATTAATTATAAACCTTCAGAGAAAATAACCTGAATAGTTCTTTGAATGATTATTCTCCAAGAAAAGAAATACTTAAAATATTTAAACACCAATATTCAAGTCATATTCAGGTGTTATTATTTCTTATTCAGAAAAGATGCATCAAAAGCATTACAGTTACCAGAGCACTATATTTTATTATATGATATTAATATACGTGTACATGTATGTGCCTGAAAGAATGTAACTATCTATTTTTAGGCTGTTAGGACTTTCCCATCAGAGGTGACATGAAAGTTTCAACTCTTTAGCTTACATAAAACAGAGTCAGATGCAGTTGTAAGCATATTTAAAGCAAGTTATTCAGAATAAAGCTGCTGTTTCTATCTAATCTGCTTTTTCTTAGACTTGTATCTCTCTTATTTTTCTAATCATGTGCAATACCAATATTCTTATTTGTAAAGGCCTTGTGTTCTTTAAACCGCTATGATTTCTAATAAGTGAATTGTAGATTCAGGTCAAAATGGAGTAATTTTACATGTTATAAAGTATTTTTAAATTTTATGAGATTCCAGTTTTGCAGCGTATCAGAGTAGCAGTATTCTACTAGAGAATATAAACAGAGTTAGAAAAATACTCACAAACTCCTACTGATGGACCTATTATTCAGTCTTAGGCTGCCTGCACGGGGGTTATCATGGAATATTCCCAATAGAGAAACCATTTATCATGGAATAATGAAAATATTTGGGGTTACACCACGTGGTTCTTCCTGTTTTATTTATCAGATTCGATGTGACAATTTTTATGCTGAGTCAAGAAGAGTTTCACCAAGTAAGAGCTACCCCAAATCTACAAAATCCTCACAATTAGCTGGCTTTGCAACCAGTGTTTGGATTATTTGTGTGGACTGAGCTGAGGAGATTTCAGCAAAACTCTGCAAGGCTCCAAAGAACCAAACAAGGAAGAGAAAAACTCTCAGATTTTTTTATAAAGTAACAGAGTTCACAATCACACCTGAGGTTCCAAGCAGGGAGGGTCTCAGTGACCTCACCTGAGCAGGTCATCAGGACTGAAAACTCCTCATTTCCACCTCCACCTCCTCAGGTAATGCAATATTGATGAACGTGGTCCCAGGAGGGGTGGATGCTGTAAGTGACAACATGAGAGGAGCCCAGTGAGTAACACCTGGCTCTGGAGTCAGAGCTGCTCACGGACTCCACCAGCAGATCCATGCACAAGCTCAGCCTGGTCTCTAATTCCCTCAGTTTTTAGCTGGCAGGGGCTTCGCCCTCTTGCTTTCACTGTTTAATTTTTTTTTAATCATTATTATTATTTACAGATTAACCCCTCTCAGCTAAGTGTGAAGCAGGAAAAAAGGAAACACATGACACCATTAAAAAATCCCAAATGGGGAGCTCCCCGCTGGGCTCGGAGCTGTTGGTCCGGGATGTCTGGAGGAGAGAGGGAGAGGCTCAGGTGGCACAGCCAGGGCAGCGCTGGCTTTGCCAGTCACTGAGGGCTCTGAAATGAGGGGATCCTGCACACGCAGAGCTCAGGGAAGCATGGGAGTGAGCTGGAAAAAAACCCCAAAAACAAAAAGCTTGCAAGCCACTCAGGTAGTTTGGGAACGCTCAGCTCAGGCTGAGAGGCCAGAGGCAGAGCAATTGTATATTAAGTATTTATTGCAGACTGAGGGGAATTTCCCAGTGAATTGGGCTGCAGACGTCTGTCCTGGTCTGGCTACAAACACGCTGCTGAGGAGAATATTGTCCCCAGCTCCTTGTTCTCCCTGCTGGAATTTATTGCCTCCACATTACTGGCAGCAAACTCCTTGCTAATCCCTCCTCGACACATTGTTCTAATCAAGCCACTCTGAAAAAACTGATAAAAACAGGTGAGTGCCCACAGAGCAGCCTGTTTGGGACCCCAGATACCACGGAAAACAAGAAGTCCACACTAATAATGGCTCTGAGATTGTTAGATATTGGTTTATCCTTACTACTTACCCTGAAGATATGAAATCTCTAACAGACAAAAATATATTTTTAATATATATTCAAAATATTTTAAATACATTTCAAAACAACCATATTCCAATTATCCTTATTTTTAAAAAGCAGAAAAATCCTTAAATACTGGGAGATAAGAAAATTATTGTGGTTTTTTTTCCCTGAGGATGGTGAAAGGAAAACAAAATTGTTTTGTTAGCAGAAGGGTAATTTTTAATTATATCTTACACAGTACTGAGTGATTGACCTTATATTCCCTTAATTTTATTCCAGTCTTTTGAGAATTGAAGCTTACAACTTAGAAGTAGTTTGGTTTTTTCTGAATTTCCATACTTTAAATTCTTAGGCTCTGTATTTTCATTCATATTGATTTACATAGCTACATTTTGGGCCTGAAAAACATTACATAAAATACTGATGTACATAGGAAGAATTTACTGATTTTCTTCTTAAATTCCTGATATCTCTGGGAAACTCATTGATGTAAACTCTAGCATTGCTTTCTTCTGCCCAGAACTTGCTTTGGGCATCACAAATGATAAATGTTGTATTCTTCACAGAGTTTAGGGTACAAAAAATGTACTGCAGCTCTGGTACTCTTCAGCTTACTTTCTTCACATTTTTTTGCTGTTACTTGGTTTCCCATTTTTACATTGTGCTTGACATTTTTTGTACAGCATCTGCATTGTATAAGGTGAAAACTCTGAGAATTCCAAAGAAATCATTCCTCTCTGAGGTAAACTATAACTTCCACTAAATGGAAGACTATTTTATTGATTGCTTTGCAATCAATTTAATCAAAATCCTCCCCTCTATAAATTCTCTGGCTGCAGAAGTTGCTCCGTTTTATTTAGAATTACCATCTCAAGGGCCCTCTCCACTGAATTCCAGCAGTTTACTTTTATGAACAGCTTCGTCCTAATATGTAGAAAATCACACCAAGCTGATATCTGAAAATAAGAAAATTACCAGAAAATCTTCATGGAAGTTCAGAAATTATCTGAAAGGGTTTTTGGATGATGAGGACACAATAAACAATATAAACAATATAAACAATGAACGATATGAAAAAAGAATCGCAAAGAATCACAAGGAAAGGATGTACAAAAAAGAATGATATATTCAATGGAAGGAAAAATTAAACTCAGAGGGGAATAATCTAAATTCCCTTCCTGTTCAGCGCTGTGCAACTCTACACTACAAAATGTAGATTATACTGGTGCCACCTGAATAAAGGATATGGTCGAACTGGAAATGACCCAAAGAAGGACAGCAAGAATCATCAGAGCTATAGCATGGCTTTCATGCAGGGAGAGATGGGTTGTATGAAGTTTCTTCAGCTTGGAAAATGACTGAAAGAGGGTAAGAAAACGGCCTGTAAAGAATTAGTGGGACATAAAAATCTGAAGATTATTTAGAATTTCTTACACAATACAAGCTGGAGATCAACCAATAAAATGAGGCAGTGTAATTTCAAAAGAGTTTGAAGCCTAAAGTTTTCTTTTTTCCTCCCCAAGTCTGGGGCATCATGTCACAAGAAGCCACAGACACTGCTCTAAGTGGATGGAGGAAGGTGTTCAGTAGAATTTACATGCACTGATGGCTCCCATGCCACATCCCTTAACTGTGTCCTTAATTGTCAGTTTTTAGAATTGGGTTTGTTTAACAGACATGATCATTTCATAGTTGCTCCATGTCTTTTATTCTTTCACTCATAAATTGCTGCTCTCCTCTGCTGGCACGGCCCATCTTCAGCTCTCAGGAGATTCAATTTGCCCCTCTGGGGAGTTGTTTTTACAGAGCTCATGGCCTCTTGTCTGCATGCTAAAACACACTCCTTGTGTTTCTATGTACAGCAACTCCTGAAATGTCAAAGATTTGAATTCTAATTTTGCAGGCAGAGATACCCGTTTTTCTAAATGAACACACAGCAGCAGTGGCAGTCAGAAGTTACCTTGTCTGTGATAAAAAAGACTCTCAGCTCCAGGAACAGCAGAGCCAGAGCACTCAGTGCAGCTGTGCTGCAGCAACATGTTGTGAGGAGTCTGATAAAACACTTCTATAGGAGAAGGAAATTTAGAGAATTTGCACTTAAAATACACAAACTGTTTGACATTTCTGCAGTGACACAGCCCAAAAAGCAGAGCCATGCAAGCAGCTCCAGTGCCAGCGGCAAGCTCAACCTTGATACCTGTTTATGTGACAGTCTGGAAGGAGCACTGATGCTCCTGTGAGCACAGAGGCATCGCTCATTAAAGCCCATCCATGTGTCTCACCTCCTGTGTCTGTCACTGCTAGCTCACCACTTTACAAGGTTCCGGATCTGTAAGGTCACTGAAGCAGATGAACAGAGAAAGTGAGCAAGAAAATGCAGGGATATTTCTCTACGTAATGGAAAGCCTAAGTACCAGCTTACGTCTGGAGGAAAATATGTACTGCAATTTCCTACCAGCTGGAGGTGAAAAAAAACCACTCAGCTTGTCACAGCTAACTAGAGCTGTTAATTTTATTATCGTCGTTATTCCTGTTATATTGCAACAGCACCTAGATGATCAGGCTGGAGCTGAGGGCCCCACCGTGGCATGAATTGAACACATAGAACACAAATACAGCCCCTGCCCCAAATCACTCACCCGCAGATGTCTACAGAGAACTGAAGTGCAGCTTGGTTTTAAGGTAGATTTTGGTGTAGAATTTGGTGCAAAATGTGGTATGACATTCTAAAATAAACACCTATGCACAATATGCATTTCTATCCAACTTTCTTGCTCTGCACAGGACAGTCCTTGTCTTTTCTGGGCAGCTCCAGTGAGTAAATAAACCCAGGTCTCTAGCCCAATGTGAGAACAAACAAACTCTCTGCTTTGTTAATGTGCAGTGCCTTGTTAGACACTGTGTCAGGAAAATGCTTGCGTTTGAAAAATAGCAGGTGTCACTACTGTTCAATAAAATAAGTGGCATTAACAACCTCTCTCTTTTCCAGTAACCTCTCACCAGATTCCAGCAGCAAGGCTGTTTGGCTGAAATTTTGTTTACCTTGCTGGCATTCACCCTCATTATGAAAAATATTGTATTTTTAAGAAAGATTCCAAACAACCAGCTGTCATTTCTAGGAGCACCAGTGAACACAAGAGCCGCAGAACCACAGAACTATTCGGGTTGGAAAAGTTCTCCAAACTCATCAAGTTCAGCCTTGGATCCATCACCTCCATGCTCACTAAACCCTGTCATGAAATGTCACATCTGCTCACTTTTTGAACACTTCCAGGGCTGGTGACTCCCCCACTTCCCCAGGGAGCCCATTCCAATGCTTGACCAGACTTTCAGAGTAGAAAGCCCCAGCACTTTTAAACAGGGATTGCCTCCATGAGGCCACATTCCCTTGCAGAATTAATGGAACAGTTTCTTTAATTCAAGGAAAACTCACAGTAAAATTACAGTTTTGGTTGCAGGATCTCAGTTCTCCAGTACAAACCAGGGAAAAGCTGATCCCAGTTCCTCAGTGCTGGGTAGGCAGAGGCCTCACACCACCTCTTACCTCAACAGACAGCTTGGAGGTGCCTTCACTGGTTCCTGGTAGTGAATGTGACACCCGCAAATCTGCTCCAGCACCTCGTCCCTGGTGTCAGCCCCTGCTGCAGCCCTGCAAATAATGCAGGGTTTGGAACGTGAGTTCTGTTCAGGAATTCCATGGTAAATTATTAGCTATGCTCAGGCTATTGCAAGGCAGACTGAGGCACCTCTAAAATCCTGCCTCAAACGATGGTGAGGACCAGATGCTTCAGAGAACAAATCACCAAACACTGATCTATAAAAACCTGCTTCTCAGCCCCACAAATTCTTTTCAATGGTGACTTTCATGTGTTAATTACATCCTGCTAAAGACTAAATAATGCAGCTCATATGTGCTGCTGCAAGGTTTGCTGTGCCTGCCACTGGGGCTTCTGATTTATTTCTCAGAGTCCTGCATCATGTTCAGTTTATGATAATATCTTTACTAGATGTCCACCCACACGTGGCCATTCACTTCTGACAGTCACACTCTCAGTTACTTTTCATTAAAATGCAGCAGTTGGACTGTGGAACAGCTGACAAGTGAATTTTCTAGAAGTGATGTTAACTATTTTAAGATTTTAATTTTCATCTCTCACACAGATATTAAAATGGTATATGGAGACAGTTTGGGTCACTGTGATTTAGGTTGTTATAGTAATGTGCACAGAAAGTCCAAAACACTCAGGGTGTTGTCAAGAAAGACTGAAAATCCAGTGTATTTACATGGAAGGAGCTAGGGAAACTTACAGAAGAGTTGCAGAAATGGTATCTACAAAATACCACCATCTTTCAGCTGATTTGACCATTCCTTTGGCATTTTTAACTTGCAGAACTTAAATTAGTGAATGGTGCAGATAAAGATGTCTCCTAGGACAATAATGTTAAAAGGTAAATAAACACAGTTAGCACACAACCTTCATGGAAGTCACTGGGAAGCCAAAATATCTCATAAAAAGCTGCCTGAATAACCCTCCACTGGCTCCTGTGCCTTGCTGATGTGCAAGGCCGGGCTGCTGTGGCAGATCATGCATTTATAAATCAGTGCAGCAGCCTGGCCCTGCTGGCAGCAGCACAGCTCCATCCAAACAGCTCCAGCTGTATCCAGGCAACACCAGCGGCTCCCTCACACAGGGCAGGGGAGAAATCTGTTCACCTGCAAGAGGAACACACCCCAAAGCGTCCAAAGTCCTCATAAAACCAATGCAAAGCAGGTTAGCATTAGATTACCTTCAGTAAATAAACTTCAAGTCTGCTCCTATTTGTTCAGTAAAAATATAAATGATTATGATTATTTAAAAACAGGGACATGATTTATGGTATCTGCTGCAAGAACTTTTAGTTGATTTTATTATATCATTTACAAACCAGAACAGCTGGATTTACAAACACCAGCTTACTTCCCTGTGTTGACACATCTGTGACCACTACAGTACAATAAAACTGGGAAGTTCTAATGCAAGTTGATCCTGAAATAAACCATTTTTAGCACACGGAGAGTACAGGAATGATACAAAGCCACAAAAAACTCGAACACCCTGGTATTTATTACTGGTCATACTCAATCACTCCAACTTTTTATTTGCCTTCATTGTCTATTTGAGTCTGACAAAATAAGAATGGAAAAAGTTTTCCCCTCTCTCCCCCAAGGAAAACACAGTGATGGGAGGAAAAGCTCTCTGGGTCTACACAGCTTTTACAAGGGTATAAAAAAGTTTATGGCAGAAGTTTGGCATCTGGACTCTCACCTGAGGAGTTGCAGGGAAGGAATTTGCTCCAGATTATAAAAAAACAAGTCCAGAGTACTTGTTAAAATCCGTATTTCTCAAACAGATTGTAAATAAAACTTCATAACGTACTTTATAAGGGTGTATTTCCCTGTACCAGGAGATTGCACCAGGAAAATTTCCATACTAAAATAAGAATAGCTAGTAATAAGCTAACTCAAAATTATTTTTTTATTTATTGTAAATTTGATTGTATATTTAAAGATTTTTTCAGATATAGCACCAATAATTTTTATATTCACAGTTGCTGTCCTATATAAAAAAATAGTTATAGTTTTAAAATGATTTATTTAGATAATTTGTTTATATTAATTAATTTTTATGTCTGTTTTTTGGACTGGGCTTTTTGTTTGGTTTTTAGGCGTTTGGTGGTTTTCGGTTGTGGGGGTTTTTTTGTTGTTCTTTTTTGGTTTTGGGGGTTATTTTCTCCCTTATGCAATGATAAACATCAAGTCTTAAAGGAGTAACAGCTTTAGCCATAAAGTACCCAACTGCACACTCAGAGTAGAAGGCAGCTTTTATGGTCACTGTTCCACTTTGAATTTACTATACTCTGTCTTAAAGGTACATTTTGGAAAATGAATGCCTAAGCACTACCTATGGCTATTTGGGATGCACATCAAATATTTAATAGATGCTTAAACTGCAAGTTGTACACGAAGTACCAGTAACACATTTGAAAGTAAGGAATGGTTGGGTCAGCAATCAAACAACAAATCAAAGCTCAAGAACCTTGTGCTGAAGGTGTAAGTATAGATAATCAAACAAAACTTCTAATATTTTTATCTTATTTTTAAATATTTATGTCTGAAGTAATGTACAGTTATATCATGTTTAAGGCAATGTCTGTGGGGATGTTCATCAGCAAAGTTTTTCCTACATATTAGAGGTTTTATTTTATGCTTGCGCTGGGCACAGCTGTATTTTTCTTTGAGAAAACACTTCAAGATTTTCTTCAAAATACCGTGTTAGATTTTACAAGTACTGAGTTTCCATTTTTACTAGGGTACTAAAAAGGAAGATATTTGTCTAACCTGGAAGCAGAACTCCTCCAGGTACCAGTCTCTTCACTGTTACACACAGCTCTCCCACTACTTATGGAACTGTACTTGAGATCTACATAAGGCAAAGCTCTTTAAGGGAATTACTGTGTTTTTTACTGCAGAAACTCTGTTCTCCCTGATAGAAACTTCAGGAGTTACAGGAACAGACAGAAAGCAAAGGACTTCTCCATGCAGCACCTTACAGAAAGGGCTGGAATGCTGATGGAGTCCCTGCTTATTTGTTTGGGGATGAAATCAGCCCCAGAAGTGACACCCTCTGCCTTGGCTTAGCCAAGAGGCAGCTTTATCACGTGGATCCATGCAAAAGGAATGATTACCTGAGATGAACTGTCTCAACTCTTCATGTGAGGCAGCAAGAGCCCTCTGCTTCTGCCAGTGCCATGTGAGAGGAGCTTTCAGCTTTAATTCCATGCCCTTTTCATAGCTTCCCTCTCTCATCTCTGTTTCCTTAGTGGGTCTTCTTTTAAAACGAGAATTCAGAACCTACAGATTAAGCGCACAAAACCAGCCCTGGCAGGCTGTGCTATTGGAGCCACTGGTTTTGTCTGTGGCACGCACTGGCTGCAGGCTTCATTCGCTGCCCCTACTCCCATCCCCTTTGTGACTCAGCTTTCCAGAGAGCAGCATTTCCCTCCCTGCAGAGCTCTGAGAGCCTCTGCAAAGCCTGTGGGGATCCCTGATTAAGAAGCACTAAAGGAGTGTTTTTCTCATCCTCTTCACATTCCCCTTTTTTCTCCCTACCCCAGCTTGTTTTCATCACTTTAGCTCTCACTCAAACACAGCTTGCCTCTCTCCGCTCAGATTCAGAACTCCTTTCAGAAGGATCTGAGAGATACAGGCACTAGACAGAGCTGGCCTATGGCTGAAGGGATTAGAAATTAGTGAAAAAATACTGCATATTGTGCTCTGCCACTATCAGAGACCACAACTGCACTGGAGGAGGGGAGCTGACAGTTTCCTGTGCTGTCGAGTTGCCTTGAGCATCACTGAACACAAAAACCTGCGAAGAACAGCCCACCTGTACCCACTCTGTAAGAATGTATCACTTATTATTCACATGCTTTCATCTCTCCTGCTCTGGATGGTTCAGTCAAGGACTTGCTAATGAAAAGAAATTAATTGGGAGGAAACAAGAAAAAGCATGTAAGTAATGACACAGCTGAAAGAGGATAAACGAGTGGAAGTTTCATTCTGAAATGTTTTCCCCACAAAAAGACTATGGTAATACTGCGATGGCAAATTTCAAGGGAAGAGTGAAATCAGTAACTCCTTTACAGGTCATTACTTGTAAATGAACAATTAGATATTAATATAGGCCTGCGAAAAATTAGGTTCATTAAAGTGCAATTGAAAAGGAAAAGTGAAAAGGAGGCTCAGGGGGGCCCTGGTGGCTCTGCACAAGTCCCTGACAGGAGGGGGCAGCCGGGGGGGTCGGGCTCTGCTCCCAGGGAACAGGGACAGGAGCAGAGGGAACGGCCTCAGGCTGGGCCAGGGGAGGCTCAGGGTGGACACCAGCAGGAATTTCCCCATGGAAAGGGTGCTCAGGCCTTGGCAGGGGCTGCCCAGGGAGGTTTGCAGTGCCCATCCCTGGAGGTGTCCCAGGAAGGGCTGGAGGTGGCACTCAGAGCTCTGGGCTGGGGACAAGGTGGGGACTGGGCACAGCTTGGACTCGATGGGCTGGGAGGGCTTTTCCAGTCTTTATGATTCTGGGATTAAAAGTCATAAATGGGAGACCAGACTAATCCAGAGTGAACAGTTCATACTGTGAGACCGGAATTGTAGAGTCAGTTTTAGCACCAGCCACGTGCAAAATTCCCTGTGATGACAAAATGTGGGCAACAAAATGGTAATGTAGGAATCCTGAAAGGCTGAATGGCAAAGAGCGGGTGCAGGAAAACCCTGGAAAAGGAACAACAGGGAAACAGACTTTTTGCTCGCTTTTTGGTACCTTCAGGGATGCTATCCCTTCCAAGAGGAAGTTGAAGAAATATGTCATCCCTTTAAACTTTTACAACAAATGGCACATAAAAGATAAAGCTGAAAAGAACTGAGAGTTGTTCAGTAGATACTTCCCAAATTAATATTATTGTGCCTCAATAATAGAAATCAATATCCTTGGCCTTTTAAACTAAACCACTTGGAAGGGCAGGGAGCTTTGCCTAATATCACTCTTACAAGATCAGTGCAGTTTGTAATGTCTATATTTTAAAAGATCAAATGCTAAAGACAGTAAAAATGTATAAACTGGAGATAGAAAATGTCTTAATAGTGATGGCTTCCACAGGTCACTGAGTTGCACTTACACTGGGAAGATCAAAGGTGACTTGGTTCCACTAATTCAGTTGTTTCCCTTCACAAGAAAAATTGTTACTAAAGAGTTTCCAATCAGCAGTGAAAACCCACAAGATCTACTACTGATTATTGTGCATGTAAGAAATCAGAGAAGTTATTAATTATTAGTGCAAGTCACCAAGCTGGATCACCCACACCCTCCTTCTGGCTTGATTTCCATATGGTGATTAGGATTTTTGAATATTTATGTACTGGTCCAGACTAAACACCACTGAATTTTGGATTTTGAGGATACAGCTGCGTGTGCTTGGCCTGTTCTGCCTTCTGTAAGAACTCAGAATATTTAGTCCCCTAAGCAAAGATTAGTGCTTTGCCAGACAGGGCCCTTGATTAAAGACTTCTCCATGTTACTTGTCCCTGCTTCCCATCTGATATTACAGAATAAGAAACCAGCCTTGGCCCTCTACCTCATGAAAATGCTAAAAGCAAAAGTTCTTTTTCAGGACTTTGAGAGATAAACAGCCAATTTTTCTTTTTTGAAAACACTGCAAGAAAGTGCTGTCATGCAGCATTTCAGAAATGGTCTATAACTCAAGGGCAGGCAGGGGGAGGCCATTAGGGATTGGAAAGAGGTGAGTCAGAACAGATGAGAGAGAAATATGTGTTTCAGCAGCAGATTTAAAAACGAAAGAAGGCTGAAAACTTCTAAAGCTATTGTCTAAAAAAAAGTTCAAATTGTTCAAAAAGGTTCCTCAATATAGTGAAATTTGAATTAAGCATCATATTCAGCAATTCCAACGTTTTTGTAGTGATGCTTAAGGTTTCATAGACTTTTCACTACACCTATTTTAAGCTATTAATTGATGATTAGATCCAAGGTTGTGATCCATGGCTCAAAATTAAATGTTTTCTAATCAAAATGAACAGTGGACTAAAAGAGTGAAAAAAAGAATGAAAAATGAAAACAATGTTCTCATACCCTACCTCAGACAGTCCTAAGAAGTTGCCAATATCCTGCAATGTGAAACAATTTCTCTGGCTGTGGCCGAAAGAGTGAAAAAGTTTCTCTGCGTGTTTACAGGTAACGAAGGACAAAGTGCCTGAAGAGTGAACACAGAGATGCAGTGGAGAGACAAACGAAGACACAGTTAATTGGCAGGAGAAGTCCAGTGGGAAGGTAGGGAAAATGATTCCAGGATTTCTTAGTGGGATGTGTCCTGGAGGACAGCAAGGCAGTTTGTCAGTGCCACAGCCTGACTGCAGCCCCAAGCGATGCCTCGGCGGAACTCGATCCACTCGTGATGGAGCCCAGACTTTGGAAAACCTCAGAGGCTGCTTTCCATCAAGTTCTTCACTGTTAGTCTGTACCCTTCTAGCACTGCCTTCATCCTGTACACTCTGGATTATCAGGAAGCTGGAGCACACACAGGCCACAGGGAAAATTTACAGAAATTCCCCTTTGTGAACAGCACTGGCAGCAGCAAAAATCCCAATGAACTTGTGCCTCTTCTTGAGCACAGGGTTGTCAGTCCAAGATCTTGCAGCAATACCCATCAAATCATTCTGCCTCCATTCCAAAAAAAGGAAATTTTTGTATATGTTTCTCTGTAACACATTAGGATGTGAAAAAAACCCTGCTTATTGTTATCTCAGAGAAAAACAGCTCATACATCATATAAGCACTGCTGATGCTAATCAAGTCTTGCGTATAAATAGCTCATAACATGGCCTGTCTAAATAAGAGCTGACCCAGATTAATGAAAATCATGTTTTGAATATATTTTTAACTGGAACACACCGTGGTTCCGTCTCTGTTTAACTAAATGAATTTTAAACAAATTGGTTTCTGAGCAATTTAGAAATTTCTAAGAATTCGTAAAGTTTCTCTCAGCTCTTATCATGGCAGATATTTATATTGCAAGTATGATTTATGAACTAATGAATGAAGCAGAAATAAGACACATGGTGCTAATCCTTTTATTCTTTCTCAGTTGCTGAGATTAATCAAACATAACCTCTATTGCTCCAAGCAAGCCTGGGCCCAAACAGAATGTGCATGGAGCAGCTACCGGGCTGTAAATGTGTTATTTGAAAGAAATTAAACAGAAAAAGGCATTTTTTTTTTATCTGTATTTCTTGTCAATGATGGGGGCTAAAAGATTATTAAAACAACAGCACTCATTCTGTGCTCTGTAAAATTTCTTGGATCTAGCAGATGTTAACCCAATCTCACCCATCTACTTCAGCTTTTCTTCTATGAGCTCTGAGACCCAGTTCTTGCCTGGCAGCCTATACTGGATTTAATAACATGAAAGACAATTAATTATTTCTACATTCTTATGTAGCATAAGAATACAAAAAATCATGGGTTTTTCTCTGACCCAACTTCATAATTTTATTTTTATAGGACTACTCTGTTACTAATTTTTTTACTGTTGCCATTTGCATGTCTCCCACAGTTCAGTGCTGGAAACAAAACCACCATTTCCACACATGGGCCTTCAGGAGCTTTTGCAGTGTCTAAGCTTTAAAATCTCTGCCTAGCTTTTTTGCAAAACAGGTATTGCCTGACAGTATTAGGAATTCAAAAGTCTATTAGTCTTGAGTCCAGGGATGGGAGCTGTTGTCCTGTTTTTTGCTAAGCCTTCTGTTTTAGCCTTGGAGTCAGAGATTTTCACACACTTCCATGTAAATAATGGCCAATGTTTATTTAACCGTATTTTCTGTTTTTCATTCCTTTTGTGATAAGAGAAAGTTTGATGAGCATCCTTTTTCTCCAGTGGGATTGGGGAGGAAGTGACATGTCCTCCAATCCCTTGTGGAACTGAGAACCCTATAAAGTATCAGAAATGTAAATAAAGTCTCTCTTTTCCCTCTTTTCTGCTGAACCTAGCAGGTGAGAGGGTGTCCTTTATTGTGCCTTTACCAGCACAGGGAGCAGCTATGAAGGCTAGACTGTGGGGATGAGAGAGCCTTCTCAGAGGATTATTTGTTTTTCCAAGCTGCCTCTTTGGGTGCAGGGCACAAGTGAAGCCATGCACACCTTGCAGCCTCCAGGGTGCCACTGGCTGTCACTGGGGGAACTGAAGTGCTTTCCCCAGGGCTGCAAAGCACCATTTTTAGATCCTAAACTTGACTGGTAGTGTAGCTTAAAACACCGTAAGTTGAAGTGTTCAGTGATAAATGTTCCCTAAATTGCTATCATTATGTAAAACATATTACCCTTAATAGTCTGATGGTATACAATGAAGAGTTCAGAAATATCCTGCAATTAGGAGCTTAATTTCAGACTCTCATTACACCATAAGGTATTTCTTCAAACTTAGTTTGGGATGGAATAGTTTCCTCAGAAAGTGCCATGACAAAAAGACGTTAATGTCCAGAATCTGAAGATCATATTTGAAAGTCATTAAATAGTTTTATGTTCCATTCAGTTAAGCAGGAGGTACCATGATGGAGTATCACCACTATTTAGAGATGCAATTAAAGTTTCTTTTATAGTTGTGACAGGCCAAAGTAAATGTAATCACATACCAATTAGCAAGTAATTATCTTGTTGCTACCTAGATTCATGCCTTGAGTTAGCAAGTACCCTGAACCTGAGTTCTTAAACAGAGGTACAATGCCTTGATTTTATTAGATTTATACACCAAAGAAAATAATGGAATACTTTTATACAAAAATATACCTGAGCCCTATATTGCCACACTATGACAGTATCAGATCTTAAATGGGTAAAGAGAATTACTGATAGTAATGTTCAATATTAAAAATTAACAGGCCTTGTTCTTCTACGAGAAGCAAGCTGGAATGAATCTGACCCATTAACAATTTGAAATGTTAAACTATTTGTTGAAAGGTTTTGTGGCCTTCCTTCCTCGCTGGCAGTAACCTGGGAACAGCTTTACTGAAATGGAGAGGAGAATCAAGCTGAGAAGAAGGTGGGGTCTCATCAGTCTTGGGACCTGCATTCATGACACCAACTTCAATCTCCTCTTTTCATGTAGTCCAGGAGACACCTTCACCACAGTGGACATTTTCTCTGGGGTGTCTCAAAAACCATTTTATCTCAATCCAGTAAAGCACTAACCAAAACCATTTTCCAGATTATAGGAGCAATCTGAAAGTTAAAATATTAAAGCTTATAATAAAATGCAAAGGAAAGAAACATATGGCTTGAGGGAACCCAAATTCAGCTTACTGTCTGTCTGCTCTTGAAAATGAGTGATGGTCCAATCTGCTGCTTCTTTGCCAAGAGCTTTGGGTCATTCTGAAAATGATCTTCACTGCTGTAACAATGCCCACAAGTTTGAAAACTTAATCAAGATCAATATAAAAGCATTCCAGGTCACTTTCCTTGCTCCTGGGAGATATTTTTCTTTGTTTTCAGTGTTACTCCTTTGGGAATTGCTTTTTCTCACGTCTATTTATTTCAATTTATTCCACTCTCCAAGAAAAAAATTATCTGCATCTGGAAAACTCTGGGATTGTTTTAAACAAAATTAAAATTTAAAGGTTAATCACAGCTACATCTCTTTTCTAGGTCATATCATGTGTCTTATTTTTAATTTTTTTACTTGTCTCTCACGTTCAGTTCACATTTTGCAGCTAATTACACAGCGCAAATCAGCGTCAACCCAGAGGTTCAAGTCGCAGGCTTTGGTATTGGTACAAGTGACAAAAAATGCACTTGGCATCAAAAGTGAACATCAAAAGGGCTCCAAAAAAATTAAATCCAGTCTTGAAATATGTCCCTAAGAAAGTTAAACTGCAGCAAACAGGGACAGTCACAACATTGCTCCCAAAAATAAACCCTGATATAAACCAGTGACTGCTGCAGGTGGTGCCAGCTGACCCCGCTGTGTTCCCTCACCCAAAATGCTGCATGGAGATGCTGATAAAGCCTTCCCTCAGACTGTGTGAGTGAGGATACCTGCCAGTTTTTATCATAATTCCACACTGAACTTTCCATCTAATTTTTAGATTTGCCTTGAAACATTCAAAGACCATCCCATACTTCCAAGCTGGGTTAAGAAATTATTTATCCTTCACCATTTGAGTGCTCTCACTTATAAAAGTGGAAGTTCAGGTGATGTCTTTCTTCAATATCTGACAATGTTTTGAAATTTCAAATCTGTAAAACCCTCTATTTTTTCTGCTTTTCCTCCCCCTATAAGTCACAACATGCTGAACCATGATATTCAGCTTTATTATAGTGCCTAAATTGGTCTTTACTACATTTATCTTCTCCATTTACTATGTTCATCTATCCCTGCCCCTTGTCATGCATTTGGAGTTTGTCATTAAGTTTGAAAAGCTCTTTTATTTAAACGATGAATTGAATTTGTGCCTTCCACAACAAAGAGTAGCAACACTCCCCCTTCTCTAGCCATCTTTCAATAAAAATAGCCTCAAGTTTAACAGCAAAATCAAAAGAAAATGGTTATCAGCCCTGCTAATTAATTTTACTGATTTCTTACAGTTCTCTGGGTGCATCAGTGAGTTAGTTTGAAACAAGGTCATCAAGCCCCTGATCAATCAGAGCTGAATTGATTTTTCTGCAATTCAAAAACAGTTTTCAAATTTGCTCCTTAAAAATTTTGATTTATTTTCTCACTGAAGCTAAGTGAGCCAGTTTCATGTTTTTCTGTGCCATGACATTCAGATGTAACAGCCTAAAGAATGACCTGGAAAAGTGCTGTTTGAGGACTTCTTTCCAAGATCCAATTTATTTTAATGGAAGTTTTATGGAAATAATACATTATTGCTCCAGCATAAGTAAATATGTTCCTATGAAGTGCAAAATCTGCTCTGATTTCGCTCTTCATTATTCCCACTTGGATTTGCATCACTGAAGGATTCCCCATCCCTTTTTATATTATTAATCAGCCAATAGCATACAAGGGCAGGTTAGTTAATCCAAAGAAAGGCACAAAAGTTTGAGAGGAGTTTCGATTCCTGAATTCAAGCCCAAGTGCAGCATCTAGGCCTGGATAAGGTAATTTCTTCAGCCAACCATCATCTCTCACACTTGGATGCTTGAATAAACAGAAAGGAGAGCTCAGGAGGTTTTACAAAACCCAAGTCTCTCACAGGCAATTCTGCATCCTGAATTAATCCATCAGGAAAGAAGGAGATCAAGAGAACAGTATCCAGTTATTAATTTTTAAGCATGAGATCCAATTTGGGAAACTACCAAATCTAGAGAAGAAGGGGAAGAGGTAAAGAGAAATTCTAATACAGATTCTCAGAACTTCAGAGAGCTTGGCCTATTCCACCTGCTGGAACATGTTCCACACTCCCACTATGTTGGCATATCCTGCAGTAGTAGGAGGGAGGAGAAAGAGATCCGAGAGGCAGGGAATGGTGCAGCAAGACTTAGTGATTTATTTAATTATTTACGGCTCTTTTATATCTTTTTTCTTCATAGCCTAATTGGTTAAAAGATCAGCCACCTTCTTAAGGGTGATTGGCTAAAGTCCTAAAACATCCATTGTGAGACTATTTTCCTACTGTACTATAAACAATCTGCAGGTGTCCACAGTGTACAAAAACTGTACAGGTAACTGCTGTGAGAGAGAAAAGTCTCTCACGGGATAGAAAAGCAGCAATTCTGTATCCTCACCACTCCACTGCTACTCTCCAGAATGTATCCCGAGTTCCATGTCCTGGTTACTCAGCAAGCCCAGTCTTTGAGGTTCTGGATTACAGAAGTTGCTCAGTCATGAGCCCCAGGCCCCTGGAGCTGCTCACTAATCAGAGCTGCTCATTAATTATTGCTGCTTGTGTGACAGTGTGGGGACAGTTACACCCAACACCACCAGGCTCACTGTCCAGCAGGCTGAGGCTGAGAAACTCACCTCCAAACACAGTGCACTGGTTATAAATGCACGTGATAAATACAAGAAAAACATTAACACCCACTGAACTACTTCTTGCTTGTTTAGAGCTGAAGTGATTTTGGCTGCCTAAACTTTTCTCATTTTTCCTTGTCCTTTTTCACAATTTTCCAAGCAGAAATGATGTTAGAAGCTTGATGTCCTTCCCGCTCACTGTCTTTCCTAAACAAAGAAGCAATCACTTCAAACACTCTCACTCTCCCTTGTTTTTATGGGCAGTAAAAGTTGTTAATGGCTCAACCCTAAATCCAATGTCCCCTTCTTGTCTGAAAGAACTTCCACAGTGCCAGGTGTTCCTGCCCCATGTTCAAGCATCTACTCTTGATGCTTGAAGATTTTTAATATTGTCATTTTATTTTGGATCACTTGGGTTTTGTACAAGCTGTCCTGATTTTGGGTGGGGTATTTTTGCCATTCCTCTCTCTATTTAGCTTCTCTTGTAGCCAGAACCACTCACCACAGCCTGACCACAGTAGCTACAGTTTTGTGTCACAAAATCTTTCCCAGAATTTGGTTTAAATCAGACCTTTAGTGAACAAACAAATATAGACCACTGCTTTGGTAATTACACAAAAAAGGAAACACTGCTACAAATATTTTCAGATGGATTTAATAATACTACAGATTCAAGCTGGACTGATGCTGCTTCCAACTGATTAAGACAAAACTGTTTGGAACACTTAGTATTCACACTACTTCTTCCACTCACTAAATAGATGCTATTGAGAAAAGCTGACCAAAAAACCCCTCAAATAAATCAATATTTCAGTTGTTCTAAAGGAGCCTTTTAGTTTATAGAAGAGCAAATCTTAATCCATTTCCATGAAATGTCATGAATCCTCAGTAATTTTAGAAGATGACAGAGGAATGAATCTCCTCTACCTTTACTTGTTCCTCCTTGGAAAGGTGGTATAGAAGGATTACATTTGAATGCTTTTATTTTCTATGTTATCTAGGAAAAAATTCACCCCCCTTGAACCCCTCTGAGCGCCCTTTAACCCTCCAGGCAGAGAGTTGGGGTTAACCCTCCCTTCCATCCCAACTTTCCGTTCCCAGCAGAAAGTTTGGGACAAAATGTGGTTGCACCCCATCCTCCACAATGATCTGCTTCAGGCTTAGACAGGGTGAGGTTCCGTGAGCAGCCAAACAGAAAATGTGTCATGAAATCCACGACACCTTCTGGAATACTCTGAGAAAGGTCTATCAGCCTGGTACAGAATTCAGAAACCTGAACCACAGATTCTTCAGGGAAGACAAAGAAAATGGGGAAAAGCATCAAGCTTGCAAATTAGACATAAGCTGCCAGATCACAGCCACACAAACTGAGCACACGGGAGTGAAATCTTTCCCACAATGGCTCATGTCAGCTTCATTTTCATAGATCCTGGGATGCCATTGCACTTTCTGCACCTTCTCACAGCAGCTCTGTAATTCACCGGGTGCTTATTGCACCTCCTTTTCATCTCACTCCTCTAAACACATCTACTTTAGTCTCTGAAACTTTACATAACATACAAGTCTAAAAATATTTTTTAAAAAAACAAGGATTTGTGTTTACCTAAAAGCCACAGAGGAAAACATAGCAGAAACCAAAATTCAAATGACTGTGTGATTTGTGAGTTTCTACATTTTTTTTATCTAGCTAAAAGCAATCAAAATCTTCTTCAACGTGACTATCATTGCTCTCATGTTAATGACACCTTGACAAGTCAGGAGGAAAATGGAAAACATTGATTTCTGAAGGACTTTTCTGAATCTGCTGTCAACTAGCACTAGAATAAATTTACTTCTAATATTTTAATAAAGTGAAATAATTTGTGATTTTTTTCTCAACAGCTCATGACTCATCCCATCCAAGAGTACAAGAGCACAGCAGATGAACAGCTACTTCTCAATATGTTGCTTTAATCTGTTTTTATTCACTAAAAACTGCTTTGATGAGGCAATTTACCAAGTGCAGAAGAATCCTTTCATCTGTATCCTAACATGCTTAAGCACACTTTCCCAACCTTAGGCCACCTTTAATATCCCTATGAATGCAATTCTTTAACTGAAAATCAGGCATCTTAAAACAAAACTGGCATCACTGTAGATCATTTGGGGTTTTTTGGTCTCACCATGAATGGTAAATATTTTCAATTTTCAAGCTCCAAGGACAATGGGAAAATGCTTCAATTATAGTGGCTACAAAACAAATGAAACCACAACAAGTATAAATTTTCCTTAAAAAATACTTAGAGTGAAGACATTCTAGATTTGAAGGAAGCAAAATAAAATAGCTGTTCAAAAATTCTGCTCTACTTTATAGACCTTTAGAAGCAGTAAATGTCTTTTGAAATGAAATACTACTCTGAAAGGAAAAAAACACATTAAACATCCTGTAAATAGATTCTGGGTTTCCTGCAGGTGATTTTTCACATTTTTTAGCTTTGTTAAGATTACATTTTCAGTAACTCTTGTCAGTTTTAAAGCATTGTACTCCAATTCTATAAAATGCCATATGCACATAAGTATTAGAGATAAAGACATTTAGAAAATGTCTTTACATCTGAAGATCCTTGGCTGATTTTTAATGAGCTATAATTATTTCCTATATGAAAAAAAAAAAAGGAAACAATAAGCCCTTCTTCTTGCATTGACAAAAACCTCAGAAACATCCCAAAATGTCTGTTTCTCTCTCTAAGATATAATGACAATGACAAAAATGAGACTTAAAGATAACTTATCCTTTGCAGAGCCAGAAAAACCTTTCAAAGAAGCTTTCTGATAAGGGACTGTTTAGGAATCACCTGTTCAAAATGGAGACAGAGCTGCAGAACTCAGATGCAAATTCACCCCTCTCGTGCTCTCAGGAGTTTGTTCTTCATTTCTAATATGAAAAGGAATAAGAAGCAAACCAGGAGATCAAGATCTTAATCTCTGTGGCAAAACAGGCACCTTCCAGACATTAAACAAACCAGTTTACTATCAGCCACTTTTAAATATAAATAATAAACTTCCCTTCTTCCAGTATCAGCCAAATATCATCTCATAAATTTGCCATTTTCATTCCTGACCTCCTGCTACAGTTTCGAGTTCATGCAGACATGGTTTTGTTGAATCCATTTTCTATTAGGCTTCCCAGTACAATGATTTGGCTGTGTATGATTATACAGCTCTCTGAGAGTGCAGAAAATTACCAGTAATTTAGGGAGAAATTCCACAGCAAAGGCTGCCAGAATGTGCTCTTCAATTTAAAAAGATATTCCCAGAGCCTGCTTGGCTTTGCTGGCTGCAAGCTCTGTTTGAGTCCACCACAGCCCAATGCATCATTCCAATAAATATCATTTTATATCTTCGTCGTTCTCTGCCTCTCCAGTGAATTTAAATCGACTTGACGAAATCTTGCTCTTGCCACTGAATGCATAACCCCACCATTCATTTAATTATACATACAGCAGCAGGAGAGAAAACCAGAGAATATGTTAGTGCTGATGCATCGCTGTGTGCGAAACAGAAAAAAATATAAATGTATTTATTAAACTGAGACACTCTTCTGGGCTTGATTCACTGATTTTATCCAAAACAGGGGGAGGCAATGATTCTCCTTGGGTGTATTTAAAGATTCTGTTGATATTTTTTTAACTACATCAATGATCAATGACCAGTGATCACCACTGAAATTGCAACCAGACCTTCTACACTAAATTCCACTTTAATTGCTATTCTATTTTCCGCTCCTTCAGTGCTACTTATATCTAACATTTATTTCAGCCAGTCTACTGTAACTTTCTCACGTAATGTATAGAGCAAATTCTCATTACTTTGGACTGAAATCCACTTTTTGCTCCCCCTTTTTTAACGAGACTCTTTTTAGAGAATAGACAAACCCCAATGCCACGATTTTTCTCCAGTTTCCTGTTTGTCAGCCCTGTTGATTATGATACACAGAGGGTGTTAGGGGTCAGGTCACAGCTGAATTAAGACATCAAGGGGCTTATTTCATGTGCCTGCACTTCCCTGCTGCTTCTAAATATTTTTGAAGAGTCACCAGTGGACCAAAGAAATAACTACTGCATGGTTCAACCAGGTACGGTCTGACCTTTCCCTGTCTGCTCATCATCCTTCAAAAAGCACAGGAGTAACGAAAAACCAAACCCCACAGCCCTAACTGCAGGGCTCAGCTCAAAGTGGGGCTTACAGCGTGAAGCTGATAGTTTGATAAACCTGGACAGTCACAGTAACAGGTGGAGACAGAGCTGCACAGCCCGCAGCACAAAGTGGCTTTCCTTGGCCACTCAAGGGCACTGTGGGAAAAAGTAAACAGAGTTTTGGCACTTGATTTAAGTGAACAATTCCATTTAAGTCCATCTTTCAAGCTAGGCAGTGTTTCTGGACGGGTTGTGAAGTGCATCTCCCACCCGTCCTTAGGCAGGACTTTGAGCTCAGAGATGCTCATTAGGCCTCATCGAAGAGCCCATCAGAGACCCTGCTGCCAGGAACGGGTAACGAGCTCCTCTTTCCCAACAAACAGCCTTGGAAACTTGCCTGAATAACAACCCCAGGGGAACAACGTTTTTGTTATCCAACCTGCAAACAAAGTTACCCCCAACTCATGGCCAGAGTGGAAAATAAGCACAGCTAAAGCCCACTCTTCTGTGATCCTGCAAACAGCAGTCCTAAATGAGACCCCTTGAGCTCTCCTGGACTGCCACAGGCTGTGATCTTTTTTCCCAGCATAATAAACACTGATACATAAGACAGGATTATTGTCCTGCATTTTACTACTTGTTGAAGTCAAAATAAAGGGCAGGATTAAGATAGATCCATGAAAATCAGAAAATGAAGAAGAGCCTTAATTCTCAGTCCACATGTTGTTCCAAGAACAGGAACTGTATCAGAATGGTCTGACCTTCACTGGTCTGACCAGTGCATTCACAGATGATTGTGACAGAGAGAGCACTGCATGAAATTCATGCTTTGAAATGAATTATTGGGTCAGTTCAAAAGCAAAAAGGGCCACACCAACACCAGACATACTCTTCATGGATAGATTGACCCCAGGAACTGTTTTTGTTTGTTTGTCTGTTTGTTTTTCAAGATCTAGATTAAAGTGTAGTAAAGGATATTTCATTATAAACCCCTCAACAGATCTGTCATGGATAGCATCACTCAAATACTGTAGAGAAAATATAAAACAATATTTATCCTCAGTGTGAGAAGCACTTTCACAGGAGACTTCCAGCTCTGTTTCCTCTGGGTATAGTTGACTCACATTCTCTTTCCTGCTAGAAGACACAGGGGAGATAAATAAATAAATAAATAAATAAGGCTGCCTCCAAAGGACTGTTCTCTTCCTTAGCCTCATTTTTCTGCCCAACATGTCCTCTTTGTATATTCTTAGGTGTGTTCAGGTATGGTTTGACATTAGTAGGTGATTTCAACAGAGACTTTTCCTGCAGCATGACTGCACAAGGACTAGGAAATAGTGAAAACCTCATCATTTGGGTGGCCTGGGCTTCCTTTTCTACCCTGATATTTTGAGGTTAAAGATGATGTTCCAATGTCATGGCAGGGGAACAGTACTTGGCTGCCTGGTGGCAATGGCAGTAGGTGTTGGATGCAGCCTTCAGCTTGTCAGAGCACTCCAGTTCTGTCACGCTAAATTTGTAATAATGGCTCTGCAACACTTTCTGTGACCTACACAGTGAATGACCTCTGGTCAGCATTAGGCACCTCGTTTAGTTAGGGCAGACAGCAAAATTTGCTTCTCTGCATGTTTCTGTTGACTTTTTCCTAACCACTGTTTCAGATGACTTCCAAAAGCAGGACAGAAGTTGGGATGATAAACTTCCACAGCCCTCTGCTCGTGCAGTAACTTCTCAAAGACAGTTATTACAGGAAAATCCTTTTTTCTGCCCAGCTCTGAAGTGTCAGAAATGACTTTACAAAGCTGAACGCAGCTGGTGCAGCAGCCTGACTACCCTGTATTCTCTGAGTCAGTTGTGCAGACGGAGGTACCAAAACCTTCCCCTTCTTGTCTCTCCCCACTTCACTTCCTTGCTGGCACCCTTTGTGTGAAAAGCGCTCCTGTCACTTTCATACAAGATTCAGGAAAACAGAGCGGGCCAGGATACTGGGATGCAAATCCCAGGAGATGTGGAGTGTCCAACCAGAAGTGTGATGCTCTAGTAATGACTGTGTCTGAACGTCTGGGTGGTTTCCAGTGTGCCTTGTACCTTCTGTGGTGCCAGGACAGGCTGCTGCAGAGGAGGAGAAGCCCTCTTATCCTGTTTGTTCTCCATCCCTCCTTTATTCTGCTTCTTCCCTTCAATATCATTTTGGTTCCACAGTCACAATCAGATTTGCTGAGATGACAACAAGCCATTCCCATTTTTTTGGCAGGATAGTTTACAGCTGTACCAGCCAGTGGGTCCAACTTCACCTTTTGCTGCACAATCAGTTAATGCAGTGTGGTGGAAATAAGGGATGTGGAGAGGGCTGCAGCCCACAGATACACTGAGTCAAGCATAAGGTGAAACTGAGGTTTTGGGATGCACTCACCATCCACACGAACATTTGCACCTGCTCTGTGCTCTCGTGGGCAACAGGGAGCAAACCAAGTCCCTCCAACAGTAACTTGGATTTAGACTAAATTATGCCACTCCTGTGAAACTGATCACAATTGTGAAAGAATAGCAGAGGCCACATAGCTGCATTTCCGTGAAGTGAGAGCTCAGAAATCCAGGACCCAGGTCAGCTCCAGAGATTCCTGATGAATGCTCCAAGTATTCCAAGGAGCAGATGAGTCTGCTGGGTTGGTGCTAAGCAGCAGCATCCAGCTTGCTTGGCATTGTAAGATGTCTGATGTAGTAACACAGCTGATGATAAGAAACTAGAAACTAAAAGCCATCAATTATAGCTCTGATCTCATAGAATCATGGAATGGTTTGACTTGGACCTTAAAACCCATCCAGTGCCACCCCTGCCATGGGCAGGGACACCTCCCACTGTCCCAGGCTGCTCCCAGCCCCAGTGTCCAGCCTGGCCTTGGGCACTGCCAGGGATCCAGGGGCAGCCACCGCTGCTCTGGGCACCCTGGGCCAGGGCCTGCCCACCCTGCCAGGGAACAATTCCTGCCCCAGATCCCATCCAGCCCTGCCCTCTGGCACTGGGAAGCCATTCCCTGGCTCCTGGCCCTGCAGCCCTTGGCAATTGTCTCTCTCCATCTTTCCTGCAGCTCCTTCAGGCCCTGCAAGGCCACCCTGAGCTCAGCCCAGAGCTTCTCCTCTCCAGGCTGAACAATTCCCATTCTCTCCACCATTAAAGAAAGTTTAAAGAAAAACAAGAGTAACACAGGAAACAATTAGGCAGTGTTTAATTACACAGAGCCAGCTGCAGCATTAATCAGCACATTTGGGAGACTTCTTCAGCTGTGGCCACAAACACTGAAGTGAGACATTAAAATACAAGGGTGGCCCTTCCAAAACTGCTGTAAGAAGTACCTCTCTTGGGTCTCTTTATAATTTCAGTCAATGCTGCTTGATGGCCATTGAAAAGGAAATCAGATTGACCTCACCCATCATAAGGCACTGGGAATATTTATTTACTTTTATTTATGCAGAGTTACATAACCATAGCTTGGGATATATAGGGTATAAATGTTTGTGGCTGACTGCACATTCCTCCTCTGGCACAAATGTTATCACTTTGTGATATTTAATCATATGATTGTGCTGTATAACTGAATACATCGCATAATCAGTCCTCCCTGCCCAACTGTCCTCTTTCAATGTGCAACCTGTACAGACCCACTGGAACAGGTGCAAACCCCACCTGTTATGTGGGATCACAGAGTCCTGTGAACAATACTGCAAACGCCTGTTATCTCTCAACAGGAGGAAAAGAAAACCCTCTTCCTTATTATTTTATTTAATCTTCTTCCGAGCCATGCAGGCACTACCACACAATTTATTCTACTACTGAATTGTCTGATCCTTATCACTTGGCATGTAATAGGTAGGATGGGCTGTGAGTTTCATTTTATATAGACACCATAACTGGATTTGGAACAGTCACTTCTCCAGTTTTCATAATTTTTAAAGCTCAGCATTAAACAGCATAGTGCTGCTTTTTATCAGAAAGTAATCATTGCAAAAAAAAAAAAAAAAAGAAAGAATTTACATTAGATTGCTAGTAGTTTCTCAAAATGAAAATTAAGCCTGAAGTACTTCTTATATTATAAAAAGCATGTTATGCTTGTGCTGAGAGAAAGAAGCGTCTCACCAGCTGGGATTGATTTGTAGCCTCAGATGGAGAGACTGTGGTCGTGCAGAATTCTCCCAGCCTTGCTCCTTTGCTCCAAGCCCTGCCTCCCAGTGGATGGATCCCAGCTGGCACAGCAGCGTTTCCTCTCCTGGCTGTGTTGGCACAGCAGCAGAGGATGAAAGCAGTGGGAACCCAGAGAAGGTACCATGAGTAATGAGATAATGGCAGAGTGGCAAAAACAGCTCCAACTCAGGTTCTCCTAGTGTAGAAGCTGGTTCTCCTGAAAACATCTGCTTTGTGTCCCAGTGTTGCTGCTTTCCTCCTCAGTGAGAGTTAACTAGAATTCTGATTTGCAGGGCTTGCAGGGAGCTGGGCTGTTACAGGATGTGGTCTATCCACACAAGAAACAAGCCTGTAAAGAGAACTCTGAAAACTCTCCAGCCTCCCTCTTCCTCCTCCTATTCCATTTCTCAGGAGGTGTGGTAGCTTTTAAATGTACTCAGGAAAACACAGAACCAATTGATTTTATGTTGCACAAAACAAGATTAATTGATTTGCTGCAAGCCACATTTTCTTGCCAAACTTTTCAAGGTTGTTTTGCCTTATTAAGTGTATTATATTTTTTATTTTTGACAGAACACAAAACAAATTGTAAAATAACAGCTGGGTGGACAGGAAAACAAATACTTTGTTAAAGGAAGGCAGAGAAATATAAGCAGAACAGCTTAAAACTACATTCTTTGGGGTTTTTTCACAAGGCCTCTTTCAATTTAAAAAATTAACTCATCCATTTATGTCAGTCTCCCTGAGATCTCATATACATACCTGCAAGGTATATTTCAATCTATTTGCTATACGATCAAGAGATTATATCTTCTATATTACACAGCTTTATTACCAAAATTGCCTGTTCCTATTGGTTGGTTTAACTGCAAAACTGTTTTGATTTTCAGAAATTGGATGTAATATTATGCTTAACACAATGTGACAATGTAGGACTGAAAACTCTCATTATAGTAAATCAGAATACAACAGGAGAGTTTATAACCCAGTCCTTTACAGCTTTCTTCTGTCCTGACACGGTCTCAGTTCTCAAAAACATGTTCTAAATCCCAAAGCACAAACAAGTATTTATTTGCAATCTTGTCTGAGCTCTGTAGCACGTCGGGTTTAATTGCCTAATTTAAAAGGATTTAAGGCAAATTATAATCAGGACTGAGCAGATTCTGGAATCAGCTTCAAACAAGGAGTTGACTCTATTGGAAGTTTGGTTTCTTTAGGAAATATTTTGGTCAAGAGTCTTTGTTTTGGGTATAATAACCAGTACCATCAGTCACTGCACAGACACCACAACAAAGCTCCCGTGCCATGAACCTTCGTTATGAAATACCTTTCAGGCTGATTCAATAACAACTCCTTCTCACCTGCTTAAGCCTCATACAACATTAAAAATAATTCAGAGGAGAAGCATTTTGATTATTATCGTGGATTTAGAGAGTTTTAACCCTTTATGAACCAGTAGGAACAAAGACAATCATCAGTTTTCCACATCCTCCAGTGCCAGTAGCTCAGACTGAACACCACCAAGCTGGCCCTGTAGGGTTTGAATGTGCAAGGACTGCTGCATTTGGCTCTTCAAATAAAGAAAGCCTCAATAGAAGATTATGAGAACACAGAAAAAATAACTGAAAAAAGGAGGCAGAACACTTGAAACAGCAAGAGATTACTATCAAATATTTTTAAAGAAAATTATGAAAGCTTGTAAAAGAGCAATTTCCTTCTTACGCTTTGTCTTTCCATCTCTACTGCTTCTGTGACTTGCCTCGCCCAAGCCTCCCTTGCCTTGCCCAAACCTCCCTTGCTTTGCTCTGCACTTTTCTATCCAGGAGAGATGCATTTTGTTTCCTTATTCTTTTCTAACCACACATTATACCCATAGACTATCCCTACATAGAGCACAAATACACCTCAAAAAGCCTAGAACATGGGAAGGGTTTTTTCATGGGGATTCCTGAAAGTGAAGCACTTCCAGAGTAAGTTATTTACTACTCAGGACTCACTTCTACCGTGCTGTGAATACTGGATCAGCTCCCAGCTGTCCATCCTCGCCATATATACAAGAGTTAATCGTCTGCAGAACCGGTGTCCTTGGTCCTCCTGCATTGCCAGGGCACGACCTGCACGGATCACTGAACTGAGGGAGTGAATCTCCAGCCTCCTCAAGCACAATTATGACCATGCCTTGCAAATCAGCTATCAAAATTGCCAATCCTTAGTTACTCAAAAGAAATCAGTGACAATGTAATGCTAGAGAATAACAAAGAATTAAATGACACAAATAAAACCAGTCCTGCCATCCATCAGTAAATAGCCATTGGTCAGGCAGATCTATCACACTGTAGACCTCAAGGTAAAATTTGGAATAAAGTAGCTGTTTTATAAAATCATCAAAATACTGAAACTCACAGTTGAAAACATTATATTCTGCTCCATACATAGTGCTTCTATTTTTAAAATATATTTACATGCATTTTAAAAAAGATGAATAAAAAAGATGGATTTTAAAACAAAGCAATGTCCTCATTTTCATTGCAAATCAAGTATTTCTGTTGATGGCTAAGATGCTTGGCTGTCTTTTAAGTTTCACCTTTTTGTGGTAAAAATTAAAGGAACTTATGCACATCCATCTGCTTTTTGGAGCAATACTGTTAAGAATTGCCTCTATACTGAGTCTCGTGAGTCCCCACCTGGAATGTTGTGAGTGGTTCTGGTGCCCCAGCACAAGAAGGACCTGGAACTGCTGGAGCGAGTCCAGAGGAGGCCACGGAGGTGCTGGGGGGACTGGAGCCCCTGCCCTGTGAGCCAGGCTGGGAGAGCTGGGGCTGCTCAGCCTGGAGAGGAGAAGGTTGTGTGGAGAGCTCACAGCTCCTTCCAGGGCTGCAGGGAAACCAGAGAGGGACAATTCCTCAGGAACTGCAGGGCCAGGAGCCAGGGAATGGCTTCCCAGTGCCAGAGGGCAGGGCTGGATGGGATCTTGGGCAGGAATTGTTCCCTGGCAGGGTGGGCAGGCCCTGGCCCAGGGTGCCCAGAGCAGCTGTGGCTGCCCCTGGATCCCTGGCAGTGCCCAAGGCCAGGCTGGACACTGGGGCTGGGAGCAGCCTGGGACAGTGGGAGGTGTCCCTGCCATGGCAGGGGTGGCACTGGATGGGCTTTAAGGTCCCTCCCAACCCAACACAACCCATGACTCTGTGATCTTTGGAACACATCAGTAAAAGCAATATTTCTTCAATAATTTGCAGTCATGATGGGAAGATGTTCAGCTTTCTAATTAAATACTCTCTAATTCCAAAGTCAACACAACCACATGCTCAAGGCAGGACAGCTGAATATGAGTTCATCATGAAAATGCACATTCTTTGGGAAAAACTTGTGAAAGCTAAAAGGGTTTGAAATAGTGAGGCAAGAATTGTTAAAAGGATTCCTACAAAAAATTCACGGCTGTATTTACACATGCAGTAACACACTCTGGTTTGTCATAAGTAAACCATCAGTTTAGGTTTTGGGGGGTTTTATGGAGAATATGTAAGAGCACTGGCACATTTCCCAGGAAGTTTTTAGGACCTGACAGTAGAAACATTAAAAAGGAATCTTAGGACTTTGTTGATTAATCATAAAACACTTTAGGAATTATGTTTCTGCAAGATGTTAAACCAGTGGTATATTTAAGGGCTGAGTGAAGCCCAAGAATCTGTGTTTATGCTGAAAATGTAGTGGTGAAAACTTTTGAGTACTTTCATGAATACAGAAAAGGCAAAATTGGTCAGTAAAGAAACATCCTACAAATCACTGGAAGCTCCATTATAGAATCCACTGTGCAAAACACCCCTACACATCAAGAGGGGATGGCAAAATTGCAGGAGCATTTGTCAGGTGTGAAATACTCCCCCACTGAACAACTTCATGGAGAGGACACATTTCCAAGAGCACCAATAAACCCTGGAATGAAGGGTATGTAGAGTTTTTGAACAAGTATGTGTATAAAAAATACACTCTTTCCTCCTAAAACGTGAGAAGATGATATAGGGTTGCAACCATTCCAGAGGGCACGATGATCCTGATAAACTGAAGGATCAGACATAAACCAGCAAGGTACAATATAATATGGGAAAGTGTGAGGGATCACATTCAGGTAGAAATAACCTGCTGCACAGAACACCAGGAACAACTGGTTAAGCAGCATGAATACAGAGCGGACTTGCAGCAATCCACAAGCCAAACAAAAATCAGCATTATCCCTTTCTTTTCTTTATTTAATAGGTTAATATCTTACTAGATCAGTAAGATTAGATGCAAGTCTATTGGAACAATTCCTTTACTTTGTTTAGCATTCCCACCATCCTGTGAAAAGACAACTTAATCAGCTGGAAGGGATCTAGAGGAGACAACAAGCATGTATGGATGACTAGAAAATAATCATTTGTTAATCCTAGGGAAGAACTGAAATAAAGGCACTGTCAATGCAGAGAAGCAAATACTGAAAATCAGACATTAGCAAAATCGAAATTCTAAGACAGCTAAAAATAAAGTTAAAAACTTGAGTTTTGGGTTTCAGAGAAGTTGCAATGCTTGTAAGTTACAATAAAGAAGAATAAGAATGTACATTAGGGAAAAAAAACATCAGTACCAGGATAACTGAATAATGGCAAAGTTGTTCATCTGTGTAGGTGTGTAACCCTTTCTTTTAAAAAACAAGCAAATAAAAGTGGCTAAAAAAGACACAATTTTGGGAAAGAAACACCTGCCAGAGTGATAAATACTAGTATTGAACAAAGGAGCTCACCTAATCACCTTCTGTTTGTTGCTAATATTTTCCTTTTTTAAACTATTTTGTGGTTCTAAAAGAGTGACAAATCCTCTTAAACTGTTGAAATCTACAATTGTTTGGATGATGGTGATGTGACCAGTACGGATATCCTGGTTTACTCAAAAACACCCCAAACTTAGGGGGGTGACAGAAACTGAAGCATCACAGGTTTCCTGATAATTCCACTTTCTCTAATGAATTTAAATGCTAGTTTAACTGGTGCACAAGTCGTCTAAATGAGGCAAAAATCAGACTTATCTTCCTCATGTTTCTGAGGGCGATTTTTAATCTGCTCTACAGAAGTTTCCTGATATGATAAAGCAAACAGACAACCCCTGCTGTGACACTGACCCAGCAGGACAAACGGGCATTTTGTGAGTTATGTCCGTGACATCAAAATATGGTACAGGAGAGGATTTTTATCACAAAGTCTTAAAAATGGGCTGAAGTTTAGATCCAGGAAGAAAAGGGATTGGCTGTGCAGAGACTGACATGGAAAACATTGATATCATCTGGGTGTTCTGTCACACACAAAGATGCAAGAGTCACTCAACAGGAACTGCTTGAAATATCTGTTTAAAAAATAGATAAATGCTTCCTTGGTAACTGTATGTACAGTAAAAAAAAAAAAGAAAACATTTTTTTTTATATCTGTTTAAAAGAAATGCAGGTCATACAGTCTTCAGTTCTTCATACAGAATGCTGTTCATTTTCTAGATGTGCCTCCCAAACTAATGTTTTCAGAAGTAAAGAGAAGGGAGATTATTCTCTTTTTTAGCCTTAATTTCACCTCAAGGCAGGTGAACCAAAAACTCAAACATAGTTTAATATTGGCTGATATCAGTAGAATCTGACAGAGACCTGTCCTATTTAATCTCTTCCAGTTCAGGGAATAACAAACATATTTTTTTCAGAATCCAGTTTATTCTCTATGATGCTGTGAGCTCTATTTTAAAATATGCAGTGCATTTGCTTTCTGCTTATAAATCCTAAAGGATCTACGTGATCCAGATAAATTGTGGCAATCTAAGAATTACTAATACAACCAGGTGTGCATGCCCAAACAAGCAGAAGAGTGGAGAACTCAAATTAGCCAAATAAATACTACCTAGAATAGCACTGCATTGCCATTTGTCCCCTTAAAAGCAAAGCAAAGCCAGTAAATGTTTTTGTTTGGCAAACCGTGAGCTGTGAACTGGAAGAGACAGGTCACTTGCAGCTGAAGTCAGGTACACTCTCCTCACCAGTGCAAGGGTGTTTTCCCAAACCATTTCAGCATTTTTCTTCTACCTGAATGAGACCACAGTTGCAAAACTCACTGTTTAATTCCCTTCTGATTTCATTCAGCTTCAGCACACATTGTCTCAAGATGTGAAATCATAAGCTTGGGATGCATTTCAATTAATGTCCTTAAGTTCTCCTTTCTGGCTGGGAAACCTGGCTTTTGGAGCTGGGAAGAGGAACTGGATGCTGGCCAGGGAATGAAAGAAGGGATGTGTGTGCTGCTGGTGCTGCTCCACCAGTTCTGGTTCCTAATCTCTGACATGACTCATGCACTGCCTCATGCTAAACCAAACTGAAGGACATGAAAAGAGCCCCTGAACGTGACTGGTTTTAGCTGTCCCCTCAGCCTGGCACGCTCAGCCTTCTCCCCCTGATAACCCCAGATAGAGATTAACATCCAAAGTAAAAATAACCCGGCCAGCACCAAGGTCCCAGCAGCCAGAGAGGAGCAGGTGATCCCACTAAACCCAGCTGGTTTCTGCTCTTCCTCACGTGCCAGGTGACCAAAGGCATCAACCCTCAGCATCCAGGTGGAGCTTTGCAGCAAGGGCTGTCTGCAGAGCTGCTCTAAAACACTGTGAGGCTGCTCAGCACTAATAAAAACTTAATGTTTTAACAGTTAATAAATCTGCTTATCTCTCTTTAGCTTAGAAGTGAAACAGAGTACATGATTTGAGTCACTAAATACAGTCAGTCTGTGCTTTATACATTCTGCCCTCTCTTTAGCAAGTCAGAGTCATAAAGGAATACAGATTTTTAACTCTTTTACATTTTGCTCTAACTGAGATTTGAACTGCAGATTCTTGTTGGGATGGTGAAGTCAGCATAAATAGTCCACCTTGCCATATTTCTCTGCACTCTTTCTCTCCCTTTATTTTGGCACAAGGCTGAAAAAATGTACCTGCAAAATGATTCCTTCATCGCAGTGTAGCAATACAAACAGAATATTCCATTCCTTTTAGACATACACCTGCTGGAAACTTTATTAGCTGAAAGCTAATTTCTTCTCCTCTTCCCTAATACAAGACACACAAAAATAATGACACTTTAAACCACCTGAGCATTTCCTCTCCAACACAGTTACTTGGGGGTGGCTTTGCACTAATCTATTTCATTTTGATGTGACAAGAAAAGAGAACTTGTAAGTGGTGGGAAGATGGAAACAAAGATTTGTTGCAATTTAATTTCTTAAGCTACTCCAGATAGATCACCAAGGGCACATCTGTCTGAACACAGCATTTTAATCTGCATGCACGAGTGGGAACAAATTTTAGTTTCACAGGTGGTTGATATTCTATATGCATTTTCTATAAATTCATCAAATCCCTCTTATAAATCAAAAGAAACTTTTTCTGTTGCTGGAAATACGTAATTAAAAAATAGATGATGTGGGGAAAAGATGACTGGATTGTGAAAGAGACAAGTGTTACAGCCTAAATGTAAAAATCTCACAAATAAACAACCTCAGCTATTTGTTCAAATCATTTTCAATAATCCAGACAGAGTTTTAAGACAACAGTATTTTGCATAAGTTATTCAAATATCAAATATATTCAGTAAGAACAAACAGAACAATTCCAATCATAAGTGAAAGAAAATTAGTGTCGTGACAGGTACTGCATTTGATAACCACGGGGTTGGATCTCTGATGGACTTAGACTCTGAACAGAATATGGACTAAACAAGGTAGAAATAAAATCAACTCAATCCAATAATTTTTCTTTGTCTCTTTCTGTAGATGTGAAGTGCTACTTTGCTTGGCACAGATGGGAAAATGTGTGAGCCATCTGTATTAAAGATATTTGAAGGAGGAATTCAGAACTCTGGGAGACTTGTTTGGGTTATTAGCCTTCATATAAAATGAATCTTAATATGGGATTATATGAAGGGAAAGAGAAAGAAACTTATAAACATGCACTGTTCTTGGGGCAATGCAGTGTCATTATCTGTGTTATCTGTAGTAGATTACCCCTCCAATTGTTACAAATTTCTAAGAAAAGAGAATTTTCTGTGAAATGTTGAAGGTGTCAGTATTGCACCCTGATGGACACATCCCCAGTAACTGGAATTTGTGGGTTTGTTATGTCTTTCTCCACATATTTTCCCTTTAGGCCCTAAAACTTCTGAGTGTACTTTCACCTGTGTTGTGAGTTTTTTAACCAACAATTACCAACTTTACGCTGTCAGCTGCTTTCCACAAGTCAGTTCATGCCATTAGCCAAATTTCTAGACTTTTTTTCTCCCTCCCCCTTTAATTGTAGGGGAAAGATGCCCAAGCATAACACGTTGCTTTAACAGGTGATGTTCTTCCTCTCCCTGCTGGACAAATTTTAGTCCCTGCACCATTTAAATCCACAATCACAGCACACATATCACAGCAGCGTGGCTGATCCAAAGCAGCAGCGCAGAACAGGCTACAAGATGTCAGTGTTTTCTGTCAGTGTATTCTGTGCAGCACAGTATAAATCTGCAAGAAGAAATCGTCCCCTGCAAAGGACAGATCTGGTAGAGCAGCACTGTCAAAATCTTTCTGTCCTGCTGGTTAAATCCATTTCATTTGGAATGATGTCCAGGACCTTTTTTATGAGATATGCCTTAACAGATTGTAACAGCAATTGCTAGTTCAGTGGCCATCTCAGCTGGCTGATGGACAAAGGCAAGACAGCCTCTCAGAGTACAAGAGCTGTAAGAGAGCAGCAAAAACCCTCCAGCTATTCTGGTTTGTTTTTTGTTTTTTTTTCCCTTCAGGTTCTTGTTTGGAGATCTTTTCTGCCTTAAAGTTTTAAAAATGCACAGGTAAATAGTGAAAATTAGAGTTTTACCTGCTACAGACATGGTTTCTCCTTGTGACTGAGGTTTACATTCCAGAATCTCATTGATACAAACTCACAGTCCCCAGTGCTCCATCAATTACCTGCAGGAATTTCTCCATTGGGGATTCACCAGAGTGCAGCAAACAATGGAAGGGGACAAAAAAAAAAAGCCCCTGAAGGTACAGAAAATGTTAAAGTTAGACAAATAAAGTGATTCTTCCCTAAAGTGAAATTCCTGGTGACATGGTGGTGCTGTTAGAGTTCTGTGACTATTGCTGTGAAAGAGGAGCTGCCAGCAACCTGCGGAGAGCGTGCCCTGCCCACGGCTGAGGAGAGTGCTGGTGGAAGGGGGGATGCTCTCTGCTCCTCCCCATCACCTGGGGATAATTCCCCTTCTGCAGGGAGCAGGAAAGGGGAAACAACAGCCCCAGCCCAGTGAGTGCTCATAATTGGAGCAAGAACCAGCTCGGGAGGAGCAAGACTGCTTTCCCTGGATAGGTGATCAGTGGAGAGCCTGAGGCACTAACTCGAGTGTGGTTTTATGGGTTTGTCAGAGGGAAAAAACAAACACAGCTCCCCAGACCCACGGCCAGCCCCGTTACCCACTGCCAAGAGCAGGCAGTGTTCTGAGTGCCTGGAATCAGGCATTCCCAAACCATGCTAACACACACAAACTTGTGCTCCTTTTGTGTGTGCTCATCAATTGCACCGTGCCGTGGGTATCAACAGCACAGGAATCCAGGAGTAAGGAATTGCACTGTAAAACCACCAACAGCACAACCTGATCCACAGGGGGGAAAAGATGCTATAAATCTATCAATTAGAACATCTGCAAAGGCATATTTTTTAACAAAATCACAGAATTATTATAGTTGGAAAAGCCTCCAAGCCCATCAAATCCAAGCTGTGACAATCTCCACCTTGTCACCCAGCCCAGAGCACTGGTTCTGTGACTGTGAAAACTGGGCCCAAATCACACGATCAGCTGGACTCTCCTGAGATCCATTCCAACACCTTGGGTAGACTTTTCCCCTCTAATTTTTTTTTCCCTAATAACTTTGCTACTTTATTTAGCAGTCCCTGCTCAGGTCTCTGGAATTATGTACGAACTTTTACTTTTATTTGCCTTTTTTTTACCTCTCACAGGTGTGCAAGAACCTGCATGTCCATAACATATTAAACTGCCATGAGGCAGAGCCACACGACTGAAATTGGAAGCTTAATCCACAGAAGGAAAATAGTTCTGTTTGTGATAAAACTCAGAGATGGGGAGCCCAGCTATCCCTACCCTTACCCTGTTTCTCCTAATTTGAAAAAGTGGAGCAGTACTTCCAAAGCTTTAATTCTAACATTTGCTTCATCTGCTTTTGTCTTGGGGTGTAATATCTTTAAATAAACACATCTCCTCACAAAAAAAACCCCAAACTTCTGTGGCCTACAGAAAAATGGTCATCAGACACCTGTGCAGCAAAGAATGGGAAGGAAACTCATTGTTTTAGGGGTAAATTTTTGGCAGATGGGAGAATATATAAGGAGTGAGATGACCACCACCACATATCTTTTGAGAATATTTTTGGCACTGAGTGTATTTGTTTCAAAAAAATCACAAGTAGCTCTGCTACAACAAAACTGGTAAATATTTTTACAATTTTTTTAAAAAGTAAAAAAATATTACTTTGATTTTCACTGTAGGAGGACCTTGGAGTTCTAATTATTAAAAATTTTCAAACAAATCCTAAAAATAATCTCAAACTTTGTATCTCTTTTAAATTACAAATATTATTTCACCTGAAATATTTCAGTTAGGTGCAAAGTGCATTTTCTTTAAGTTTTCGCATGGCAGAGAGGTTTTCAGGCTGAAAGGAAGGGAAGTGATCCAGACAAGCTGCCCGTGTTCTCGAGGCAGGCCCAGGTTTGCAGAGGGGTCTGAGTGAGCCTGCTCCTGCCCAGGACACATCCTGTCCTTACCAACCACACCATCCCCACGGGGAGGGCAGCTGGGAGCGCTGGAAGTGATGCTGCAAATACATCACCAGAACATGCAACTGCACAGCACACGCTGAAAACAGTCATTGTTTGACCTTGGCTGTGTTATATATTCATTTCACCCCAAAATTCTAAGCTGTCTTAGTGTATTCTTGCATTGATTTAAGCGCCAGGTTTCTTTAAAAACATCCAGATTTCATTTAATTCAAGTTAATTAGAACTTTAAGAAAATTTAATGAGGTTGTAATTAAACATGTGAGCATATCTTCTGGAGTGAACTTCTCATGTTCAGTTCTACAAGTTAATAACCACCTCAATTGGAATGACATCCTTATTTATCCCGTTTTTAGTTTTGGATTTAAAAGTACTCTGATTTGTCTGAAATAATTGTCTGTACTGACACAAGCCTCTTGCGAAGATCCTATTTCCCCCCAGATTAACCACTCTCCATGATCATCATTTGTTTCTTCAGTACATTAATACTGCACAACATACTAAAAATACCAGCTTGTACAAAGTATTTAAAATTCCAGATGAACCCACATTCTGAGGTTATTGTGGCTATTCCCTCTGAAACTTATGTGAGAATTATTCAATTCCTTTTTGTTCGTGAGAAAAAGAATGTCTAATAGGCATTTAGGGGACTAAAAGCAAACAAAGTAGTACAGAAATCATTTTTCTGTATTTAAAAATACATTAAAATGGAGTCAAGTAACAACCCTTACCTTCCATAGCTACTGCTACTGCTGATTTATGATTTATGGCTCCCTGCTGACCTTGCATTGTGCAAACATTTAGCTCCAAGCCACATTAGCCAACCAAATGTCCTCAAAAGGATTTTTTAATTTGCCGTATGGAAAATGAGGGCAAGGGTTGTCTCACCAGTTTTTTAATCTCCAAATAATTAATTATTCACAACACTGAAAAGAACACCACTACTTGAACTAAAAGGTTGACCCAGCTCTGTCATACTGCAGTGTTGCTTTCTCCTCATACTTGAAATATAGGTATTTATATTTTATATTAAAATATTAATAGATTAAACTATGCATTTAATTTTTACTAAGATTGAGAATGAATACACCACCATGAAGATTCCCTCTCTTCACAGTCACTATTTACTCAGATGTCTGCACTGATTCTGCTGTTTTGATAAAAGAACTGGGCATAACTTTCACCTGTGATGAAGAATTTCAATAAGGCCTTTTCCATTGTCTCCCTCTTCCATATTCTCATAACTCTTAATGTAGATCTTGATCATGCAGTGCTTTCTCAAGGAAGCTTCTCATCTTTGGACAAACTTTAGATAGGCAGGAATGAGAATAATTTGTTCTGTTTTTATTACTGATCACCCCATGGCCATTGAGTAATGCCCAGAACAAGGTCAATTCCACCTCCCAGTTCCCTGCAAAACAAACTGGATTTACATTTAATATAAACCAAATAAAAGCCCAAGTGATTGATCTGTGTTGGAGGTAAGTTTGACTGAATATTTCCTCAGAAAAATGCAAAAGTGATATAGAACTGATTAGTAATAATTATAACTGGACTAGAGATTTTCTTTCATCAGGAATAAAAACTGATAGTTTTGTTTCCTCCATTTAAGGCCCCAAGGAACTGATTTCAGAAAGAGATCCAAAGCTCTTTTCCTCCTCTTTCCCTGGACCAGGATAGTAGGATACTCATTTCCCACTGAAAGCTAAACAGGATGGGATCTCCTTTCATCAGCCGCTCAAGTAGGAGTCAGAATTCCTGAGTATGGAGCTGTTCTACTTCCCAGAACTTTTGCCAGAAGGGAGGGTAGGACTTGGGGATGTTTTCCTCTTTCCGTATGCCTGGGGAGCAGAAGGGCTCAGTCTGGGAGGCCCTCGTCACCTGGACACGTCGAGTGGCAGAAGCTGCAGCGAGGCGCGCTACGAGGGAGAAGCACCCCCCTGGCACTTCCAGATGGCTCCTCTGCCACAGATCCCCACGTCCCAGGGACAGCAAACGGGGACAAACGTGAGGCTGGGAGCGAGGGAAGAACAGCAGGGTCACAAACAGAAGGGGGAGGAAAAGGGAGTGCCACAAGAGACAAATGACCTTTCCCACCATGGAGGACAAGAAAGGCTGAGCGTTAGGAAGGATGATCTGAGTGAACAGACTTAGGCCCTGTTTTAGGCAAGGATTCAACAAGGCAGGATTTATTCAATCCTTTCGCTCTGAGTGAAATTTACTTCTCTCTGTTCCAAAGCCCAGGCAAGTGTGTAGGAGAGAGACCCTTCTGCAGTCCATAATCCACATTGTATCTTAGCAAATGTTATGGATCTCAGGGCTGAAAGAGCAGCTACCCTTCCCCTAACCCCTGGATTTCACTCTATACATACAGCACGCTTCCAACAGATGCTGGCTTTACATAGCAAAGGATCTTTCATGGACTTCTCAGCAGAGCAGATGGTTTAATTTCATAATATCCAGAAAGACTCAGTTTCTTAACTCTTTGGAGGGCATCTGACATGATTTTCCATCCTAAACCCCCTTGTCAGTGCTGAGATGTGTGTAAGTGAACTTAATCTTTGTTTTATTTCTGCCCCTAACTTGCAGAAGCCATATTAATATCAACTCCAAGTGGATTAGAGTAGGAAAAGTCACCTTCCAGCATCAAAGTACAAAAGCTGAAGTACTGTGCTCTTTGTGGCTTATATAATGCTTATTTCAATTTTTATTATTATTATGTTTTATCTGTAAGTAGCTCATTGCCACTTATCTCTGGCACTGTCTTTAAAAACTCCAAATGAAAAAAGCAAGCAGGTGCTGTGAAGAGAATATCCCTGCAAGCCAATGTGCTTTGGATTCATCCTGCAATCAATTCAGAGGGTTGCTTAATACCAATCCATTTCCACTTTGACCATCACATGCATTGCTATTATTATGTGTTATGAACCATCCCGGAGAACCAAGGCGTTAAAGAACAGCTTAAAAGCCCTACACATCAAGAGTTTGTTCTGCAGGGGGAAAACCTGATGCATCTTTGCAGCAGCTGGGTAATCTGACAGATTTCATAAGTGGTCCTGGTGAAATACAGTGGTCTGATTGCTCTGGCATCAGCAGATTGTGGCTGGGCTTAATGGTCTCAGATAACAACTGTGCATGACGCTCACTCTGCACTGAACTCTGCTGCTAAAATACATTATTAGTGATGTCTTCCACCTCTCACTTTATGAACTTTTTCTAATATGTGGGTGTACCTTATAGACAAGGGAGACTGATTGGGAAGGAGCACATTTGCTGCAGTTGAGAGATTTCCCTATTTCTGTTAACGTTTGTTTTCATTAAGGCAAAGTTGCTGTGTGTGTTGAACAACCTGCTATTTATCACCAAGTGGACAGAAGAACTCTTGCTTAAATATGAATTTAGGCAAAAAGTTAGCTATTAGAAAGGAAAAAGAAGATAATTATCTCATCTGGAAATGCTGTATCCCTGCACACACACAGCCCCCACCCTGGAGGACAAAAGGACTTTCACACATCCGCTTTCTTTTCCTTCTCTTTTTGCATGCTACCAAAATATGCTTTTGAAGACAACTTTTAGCACATCTAACTTTTAGATCTTGAAATACTGCTTCTACTATGCTTCTCTCCTAGGATTTCTTGGATGAGGTTCACTCTTGCTCGATAAGCAAACCATTGTTGTATGACTGTTCTGTTGTCTCAGAACCCTTCAGAGCAGCCCAGTGACATCATTCTCAGGATGCTGCTGCCAGAATTGAAAAGCTACATCCTCCTTGGGTGTTAGCAAAATATTCTTGGAATATTCTGAGCTGGAAGGACCCACAAGGATCATCCAGTCCAGCTCCTGGTCCTGCACAGACACCCCAACAATCCCACGCTGTGCCTGAGAGTGTTGTCCAAATGCTCCCTCATCCAGAAAATGAACCAAGAGCAGGTGAGGATGTGGACCAAAACACCCCAACTGCACCACTTCCAAATGCAGTTTCTGGAACCTAAAGAAATGCAATGATAAGACACTGTATTTCAGACAAGCACACTAGTGTTAGGACTGGAATCTAGAAGCAAATTCTCAAACTTTATGTGTTAAGAAATCTTTTATTCACCAGAAGAAGTTAAAGGACTGATACAAAGAAACTTGATCAGTAAGCATGGATGCATTATTACATGGAAACACTGCTCCTAAGTCTCCTCAGTGGTAAATTAGAATAACTTTGGCATATACTGGACTAGAGATTTTTTTTCAGAAATAAAGATTGAAGATTCTTTTTCCCTCCTTTTATGGGTCCAAAGATATATACTGCAAGCTTAGAGTCTTGTTTTCTGACTGTGCTCACAGTGACTTACACTGCAGGTAATATCATTTCCTAAATAACCATCAACTTTAACAAAATTCTAGCCCTTGGAAGTTGCTGACTTAAATAACTCGGAAGTTAACTCTATCTGTACACATTTTTATTTTTCAAGCAATTTATTTTAACTAATGAGTGATGAGAGAAGACCACACCACAGTTCATGCACTGGGGAGACAAGTTAAGCTACGTAGAATATTCCTATCTAGAAGGGAGTTCAGGAATATGCAATAAGGATCACAAAGGACTAGAGGAGTCAGGGCAGAGCCTGCCAGGAAGAGTAATTTCTTCCTCCTGTGGCTGTTTGTCAGCTGAATCAACTCCCCACAACTTCTCCCTGCTCTCCACTCCTTTAAAGAACCCTAAAACGAAGAAGTTCCCCTGGTTACAATGCTTTGGAGAGCTGCCCCTCCAGCCGAGCGCAGAGCCCTCCCGGGCAGGGCGCGGTCCCGGCACCCTTGGCAGCGCAGCAGCTGCTGCAGTCACATCCCAGCAGCTGCAGCACGGACCCGGCTCCTCGGCCTCGCCGCTCTGCTCCCCAGGTGGCAGAGATGTGACTCTGTCCCGGCTTAGTGGCATCTCCAGAGAACTACGTCATATATATTTAACTAGAGTCAAAGTCATTTTAGAACACTTGCTGTCAGTGATTTTTTTTCTATTTCATGAAATATGTAATCCTAAATTAACTTTAAGGGATTTGGGTTTTTTTCATTCCTTGGGAGCATATTTTGCCTTTGCACGTCTGTAGACATTAAAGCTTCCATGTGCATTCTGTTAAAGAAAGCACCTGATTTTTATTAACATACTGCCTCTCAGATCTTCATGACTCAGCAGTCTGATGGAAACATGCAGATGCAGCTACAGAGAGCCCAAATTCAGAAACGCCTTCTCGTACAAAATGAGACTGAAAACATCACATGCCCCCAAAAATATCAGCAGGATTCTTAAAATCCTGGTAGGTCCTGAGTTCACTGAAGTAAAGAGGAAAATCTGCTTTGATTTGAGCAGGCTTAGAATCAGAGTCAATTATCTATGGCTCTCTCTGTTTTCTCCCTGTCCCATGAATTCCCCTGGCAACAAGGTCACTCCTTTGACTACAAAACATGGACTTTATGGAAACTACAGCAGCTGAAGAATGTTGCAATGCACTTTGTTATGTTGAGGTTATTCATGTCCCCAAATTAGCGGTGTGCTGGATGCTGAAATAGCTGCACTGCAATTAAACCAGAAATATCTGTTCATTTAACAATGTTTACCACATAACATGTATTTTTAGAATAATTAGTTGATTTAGTAAACTTCTATTTGCTGATTAATTTATGTCTCCTTGATTGATTCAATTTCTTTTCTCTCTCTTCTATGTCATTAAAAATCTACCAAGAAATATTAAAGTTAAAAACTAAATAAAAATCTAAGTTTTTTTCCATTAGTTCATTCTGATTCTCATTTTCTTTTCCAAGTTTGCTAACCAGTTACCAAGACACATTCATGTTGCTTTTTTTCATCATTTTTAACAGAAAAAGTAGTGCCCAAGAAAGCCAACCCCCTCTTTAGTTAAGCGGAGACTAAAGCTATATATACAAAGCATTCATAAGAGGATACATTAAATATATCAATAACTAACAGGTATTTGACATTGTCCTATTTCAGTGCAGATAAACTGGTGCCACACATCCTGTCTGACACAGTAAATCCTAAATCCTGCCCATGCCTTTGGATGTCAAGGCACTATTAATTATAGTTTCCCTCAAGAAGGGCTTTTAACTCCTAGATAAAGGAATTAGTAGAACAGCTGCCAAATTTTCCAAAGGCTTCTGTTCTGATGGTGCTGTCAACTTAATCCAGGACTGCAGAACCCGGACAAAGTGCAGCTCAGAGGGTGCCTCAGCTGGGTTATGAGTTCTTGCTCTCCCTGCTTCCAGCCCCAACACATCTTTGTTGAGCCTTTGATAGCCCCTTACCCCCAATAAATTTGGAAGAATCCTGTACTGTTGCATGAACCAGTTTCAGGCTCCACACCACAATGCAGTTTTCAAGTATTTTGTTCCTCCTCCTGCTTACCTTGTGCCAATCTCCCACTCTCACCATGGGTGAGAAATTAATTCAACACACTGGGATTTTCTTCCTTTGAAAAGAGATAACCCTCCCCTCACTGTGAAAAGCTCAGGTCTTTTCAAAAGCTATTTTTAGTGGCTGCCTTAATGACTGCAGTGTCCTCAGGAAGGTTGCTGCTATGCTTAGTTTGCCATCTCCCATACAAAACTCATAATCCTCCTTTCATTCTTTAGTGTTAAACTTTTATTTTGTGCTGTATTTATAGAGCAGGGACACAGTGTGGTGCACAGTCCTTATCTGGGAGGCTTCAAAGAAGTCTGAGTGGAGACAGCCTCCAAAGTGCTCCAACACTGGCTGGTAATTGAGGGGAAACTCGAGAGCAGAAAGAGCTCTCAGCAAAGCAGGTTCTTCAGCCTGGATTGTGCCAAGGAGCCACTGGTAGTTTTTGAGATAAATGTAGCAATAAAGGGGAAGCAGACTCGATATGCTGGGACTTCCAGGGCCTGGGTTGATTTACCTAAGTGATCAGCTAATTCAGATCATGCCAATCCCTTCAAGCTCCCTGGAATCCTTTGCTGCCTCCTTTCTTCTCACATGGTATTAAGGAAGGCAGGATGTTTAACAAGGAGGCCTGATCTTGGAATAATTGGTGTTCACAAGAATGCTTTGTGCACCAGCTTAAATAAAACTAGAAGTTCTTGCAAAGACTCCATTAATTTGAAGTTGGGTGAACAAAAATATTGTGTGAAGAAGAAACAAAGCTACCTGACCTCCAAAGTTATAGTCGTGTAGAAAATCAGCAATAAAATCCTATCAAGGAAAAGTAGCAGAGATTTACAAAAAAGAATCAAGTAGTAAATAAGAAAAAAAAAGTTTGGCAAGAAAATAAGTAACATCCAAAAAAGTACCTGGTGCTGAAGCAATGCCAGGCTATTCTAACAGTCCACGGAAGCAAGCATGAGACAGGTGGAAAATCCAAACTCAAACCAGAAAAACAAGTTAACATGGTCTTAATACCTTTCCTGGTCAAACAATTGCTCATGTGGAGTATTGAAGTGAAAGACAATGCCAAACATTATCCTGACCCAATTATCTGGATAAAGGCTGATTACAAAGTTTAAAAGAGGTTCTCAAAACTGTAAGGCAGAAAAACCACTTTGACTAGCCAGTGTCTCTTCTGCCCTCTGATTTATCATGAACTCACCAAACAGTGGGAGAATAAATAGACAAAAGAACCACAGTCAGATTAGAGCCTGATAGAAAGAAATACTCTTCCATTAGTCCTGCCAAATTATTAAACACAAATCTATAAGTGATATGCAAAAGAAGGTGCTTTCAGATAAGCCCTAAAACATTTAGAATTCTAGGGTGTTTGAGGAAAAACTTCTTTGGGAGAAGTCTTTCAATTTTCATTTCTCAGGAAAGAGATATAAGAAATAATGTTGTTTGGGTTCCTTCAAGGAAATATATTTATTTCCAGAGCCTGAAATATTTCCTGAAGTGGTATCTGATCATTCTCCTTTGTGTCTCTGTTTATCAGCACTGCTGAGAACTCCAGAACAAGGACAGTCTTGACCTGAATATCTCTTTATGTGTCCTATCCAGTAAGAAAGAAATGAGATCTCTGCCGTCAAGATTCTCCTCTTGGGAGTCCCTAAATCAGCTAAGGGGAAAGAAAACACATTCCATGTTAGTGGCATTCCTCAGCTCCCCTCCCTTCCACCTCAGGTGTTGTTTCCCTCAGACTTGAGGGGACTGGCACACAAGAGGGACCAACACAAGAATTCCTCATTCACTGAACCCAGTGCCAACCACGATTTCATGGACTCAGAACAAGAGCAGGAATTAAAACTCACCAGCCCTGTGCCACTCACAGCTGCACTCTGTAATCCATGGAAGCAGGAAGATCTGTAAGTGGAGTTTGAGAGCATGAACCTTCTTGGCACATTATGTGTGATTAAAAATGTACAAAGCACACCAGACAAAGAAACAAGTAAGGACTGGCAGTGATCTGGAAAAGGTAATAGTTGAGTTAAGAGGAATTAGTAAATGGATTTAGACAGAACAAAAGGGAGAAAAGGAGGTGACCTGGAAGGCAAACTGGCTGAACTCACCTTTTATATGTACAGAACTCTACTCATAGGCAGCTGAGCTGAGGTCACTCAGGAACCAAAGTTGATACTGGGTTACCACAGAAAATTCTCAGATCTAAGAGCACTTATGAGCTGCAATTTTACACATGTTGGAGATTGTCCCTAAAGCTGAATTTGCCTACACTTTTTTTATTTCATTTTCTCTATGCAAAATTCTTCCAAATGGTTGTTTTCTAGGGTGAAGCTAATTACAGGATTGTACAGAACACTATGGACTTGATGCTGCTTTTCTCTTTCATGAGTTATTCCATTAAAAACACAATGATCCCAATATATAAATATATGGAGGGCACCTATTGAAAGGCAGGAAATCAATTCTAAGAAAAATAATTGAAAAAAATGAAATTGTTGCACTTGAAGTTTAACTTTTTGTTTCTTTCTCCTTATAAAACTAGTTTTAGCTGGAGCTATATATAGCATATACCTTAGGGAAATAAAGGGGTACCTTTCTCATTGTCTTCAGAAGTATTTAATGCCCTTCTAGAGTCAGCACTAAATTTGAAACAGAACATGGACAGCAGCCATTGAGCACAAGGTTTGGCAGAAAGATCTGATGGAAAAGTTGATGGCTTTTATGTGGAAGCGCTGATATACACAAATGGAATCCCCTGCCTAAATCCTCAGCCAGCTGCACAAAGTGCACATTCCAGCCAAAAGAGAGATGTTAGATTAAAAGCTCTCATCATACCAGAAGCAGCAAGGTTTTAGGTTCATGTCTGATTTTATTCCAAATAGAAAAAAATCCCCCCAAAACCAACCAAGCTATAAATATCTCTATTCCCTATCTCTAGCAAGCAATAGTTGACTATTTTAACATCATTATTTATATCAGTAACTCTTACCTCATGTCTTTGAAGGAGTAGAACACCACTGGTATCAAGAAAATACACTTCTGCATAATTGTGTCTATTTCAGTTTGTTCTAAGGAACAAATCATTCTATGGCCCTGCCCCAAAACCCTCTTAGAGCTACATTTACAACCAGAGTCATCCAAGGGACTTCACCTTTTCCATGACAATTAGACATACCTGTCAACTTTCACTTTTACTGACAACTTCTCTTTTCATATTAAAAGATATATTCCAGTTTTTCAGCAATTCTTTCTGGCTGGGTAAGCTGTTAATAATACTGTGCTTTCCTAAGAGTGTGTGTGAAGGGTTTATGCTGGAGCATCTCTCACTGCAAGGAATTAGGGGAACCAAGTCACCAGCCCAGGACTAAACTCATGGTTGTATTTGCACATTTAAATCACAGAACAATCCAGTGATCAATCTTAAGACAATAACTCCTGTAAATAACATGCAGAAAGTGAAAACACAGTACCCAGAGATAAACAAGGTTTTAGCTAATCAGTGTCTGAAGAGGATTAAAATTACTGGAAGTTAACTCTCTGTATTAAAATGAAGAAATGGACATAACTTAATTCATTAACCAAACCAGCTCATTAGACATTCCAGAATATTCCTTTCATATTTTTATTTTGTATTCCTTTTTTTCCTAAACTTTAGATTCATGAAGCAGAATGGATATAGACAATACGTAATCTGCTGTAAGGAAAAATAAGGCTGAGGGAATTGGGAATGTTCAGCCTGGAGAGGAGAAGGTTGTGTGGAGACCTCACAGCTCCTTCCAGGGTCTGAAGGGGCTACAGGAACTGGAAGTGACAGGAGCCAGGGAATGGCTTCCCAGTGCCAGAGGGCAGGGCTGGATGGGATCTTGGGCAGGAATTGTTCCCTGGCAGGGTGGGCAGGCCCTGGCCCAGGGTGCCCAGAGCAGCTGTGGCTGCCCCTGGATCCCTGGCAGTGCCCAAGGCCAGGCTGGACACTGGGGCTGGGAGCAGCCTGGGACAGTGGGAGGTGTCCCTGCCCACGGCAGGGGGTGGAATTAAATGATCTTTAATGCCCCTTCCCACCCAACCCATTCAGTGATTCTATCAATAATTTCATTGCACTGTCAGCACATGTTTGCAGCAGGACACTAAAATGCCCTTAGATTACAAACCAGACTGGAAAAAGCCCTATAAAAGGATGAATTCTAACCAAGATATTTTGATTTCCACATGGCAAACTAACAGCAATAGTTTCATTACTTGCCAAGAAGGAAAAAAACCAGAAGGTGTTTGTATTTCCTCCACTGCACCGAAGATGTGTACGGCGTCCCAGCACTCCTGTGCACTGCATCTCACTTTCCTCTAAGTTCCCAACGAGCGAATTTCCACACAAGTCCTAACATTTAGTCATTTCTGCTTCCATGTTAACTCGTATTCCACAAGAGGGGAAAGCATTAGCCTTTAGAGTTTAGACTTTAATGGAATGCAAAATGACTTAATGGAACTTGGCCACAAACCAGTAATGCCAGGGAAGCCAGCAAGAGAAGAATGCTAAAAGCTCATTCATGCAGATGCTGTTTTATTTACAGTAATGTCTATATATAAATTTATATGCAATAGAGCACACATATAAAAAGCTAAGGTGTAAGAATGAATTTCAACTTGTTTTAGTCGTAGAACTGCATTGTAGGCAAAAAGAAATACATAATAAAATATTGAAAGCCAGTTTATGAAAACATATTAGCAAACTATGCAAATACATTCTTAAAGTGCTTGTTGGAACTGAAGCAGAATTGCCAGGCTCTTGGATGCTGAACTGTGGATTCCCAAGTGGAATTTGCACATTAGGTAGAATATTGCTTCTAATCTGTTCTTCTGTCTGAATTACTTGTAGGTACTTCAGGGAAATTTCTATAAATTCTGAAATAAAAACCCACCATTTTAAAAATAAATTTCGTCATTATCTTGCTATATCTGAAACAGTGAATTGCTAAAACTCTTTGACTTTTGCTATTTCATCTTAGACCTACATTAAATAGAACACCCAAAACAGAAACCACCCAGTATTCTACAGCTTGTGGCGGTGAGTTCCCCAGACTATGTTTTAGTGAAAAAGTACATATTCAGCTATAAAAGTGATAAACGTGTTTTTTAAATTCATTATTTTCAGGCTTATGTCCCATTTCACTGCTCTCTACTCCACAAAGAGGGTTCTAATAATTCCAAATCTATGCTCTTACAAAGCCATCCGAGGTCTCTAATTATATTGTCACCCTTCTCTGGACCTCTTCTATTTTTGCTAAACGTTTTTCAAGTGCCTCCTGTGACATTTTAATTTACATTTTTCAAAAAGAGTTCCAAGCCACTTAGCTTTGCAGCAGAAACCTTCTTCACCTTAAGTGCTCCCTTCACTCTTTGCTCGGCCCAGAGACCCAGCAGCTCTTCACAGACTGCCTGTGTCTGAAATATTTAATTTCTCATTAGCTGTTTCTTGGGCATAATTCCATCAGAGCCCTCCTAATTCCCAGCTTTTAGACTATAGTGGGTAAAACTTGTAACTTCTTAATGTGCTCAACCAGACCTGTGTTTCCATTTGCAGAAGGTTTTTCTAAAACTCTCCTGTCATATACTTGATTGCAGTGACAAAGAGTTTCTGCCTGTTCCCTCTTCATTTTAGGGTCCTTCTGTTGTCTGGGGTTTTTTTTGTTTGGTTTGGATTTTTTTTTTGTGAGTTTAAGGTTTTGTTTGTTTTATTTTTCTGTGTTTTTTTTTCTTTTTTTGTGTTTGATTGTTTCATTCAGTAGTTGTATTTTTTTAATAGATTCTTCTTAAAACAATCTCAAAATGTAGTTTATTTGAATACCTCTTAGTGGCCCAATTCTTCTGTTGCCAGATAGTGAATTCTCTTCAGAATCATTTATGCTTCACTTTGTGCTTCAACTTAAACACGCTTGACTTCTGCCTTGAAAAGATTCTAACTTTTCATACTAAATGCTGTCCTAAATAAGGATTCTGTCTGAATGCTCTGGAATGAGCTGCCAATCCCTAATGTCTGATTCCCCCAGCAACGCCTTGTCTGCTGGACAGATAAGAGTTTTTCAAATCAAAAAGAGACAGATTAGCAGAAGCACTAAAACTTCACGGTAAGAAAAGAAAATATTCTTGAAGAAAAAAAAAAAAATCTATTTAAAAAACAGCCCAGAAACAGATATATTGCTTATGCAACATTTACACTCCCCTTGTCCTTGGAAAGCTTCACATGGACCTATAACTTGGCACTGCTAAACAAAACAGCTAAAAATTAAATACAAGTTCTCTTTCCAATATTTAATAAAGGGAAATACGTATTGCTTTTAAATATTTAGCTTTTTATAACTGATTTTATTGACAATAGAAGGTTGATATTCTAATTTGTCTATTATATCAGCACTGATGAATATACAAATATCTTTTCCTCACATATAGCATATTATAAGGGAATATGCAGGCACAACTGAGCATCTTGATAATGCTACTGCCAAAACTATGGATTGAACAAAGACATTTTAGTTAAATGAGACTGAAACAGTCTTGAGCATTTGCTGAATGCCCCTGGTACTAAAGAGAAGTTAGGAAGACACAAATGTTCAAAAAGAGTCCCCAAAGATAAAGGTAAATGAAGAACAGGACCTGAAAGGACACAAAAAGCACAGCGTGGAAGCACCCGAGTTTTCCCACTGACACCAATTAACAAACTAACAATCTGAGCTATTCATCTGTAAATAAATATTTGATGGAGATAATATCCACATATTCTCAGAGGCTTTTCCTTCCTTCCACATTTTTCATTATTGAGACTGCACTGTGTTTCTGGGGCAAGGTTATGGTGGTGGTGGGGCTGCAGGGGTGGCTCCTGTGAGAAACTGCCAGAATCTCCTTCCCCTGTGTCCAGCAGAGCCAATCCCAGCTGGCTCCAAGAGGGACCTGGACAGGGCCAATCCCATCGGTGACACTGTGTCACCTCTGGGGTAACGTGTGAAGAAGAGGGGAAAACATCCCACACAACTCTTAGCAGAGAGCCAAAGGTAGGGTCCTGTCAAGGAAAACAATCAGGGAGCTTCATTTGTCAGAGATGCACATCCCACTGCCTTGCCTGCATTTGGAGGAAAACCAAAATTAATCCATAACTCGTGTGAAAGGCCTTTGGAAAAGCTGTTACTAAAGAGGTGTTGAGTGTAGGAGTGTACAGTGGAAAATCACTGTCTCTATATACCTATGCAAACCTCTGGATATTTAGCTTTAATTTTTGCTACTGGTACAACTGATAATCTGCATTACAAACAAACAAACAAACAAACAAACAAACAAACAAACAAACAAACAAATCAGTTTACACAGAGGATAGTTGCCAATGTTTAATTGTGTTCCCTGACATGCTCTTGGAACACAGCTTGGCAATTTCCCCCCTCAGTGCCTCTGTGGCCCCTTTGCCATGTATTGATTGCTGGCAGGGTGTACCTGCTCAAAGCGTGCTCTGATCGAACCTCGGCGTGAGGAGAACCGCGGGGCAAACAACCCCGAGCTCGGGCTGGGGCTGGAAATCCCTGCACGCTGAGAGTCCCCGGAACACGGCTCAGCAGCACAGAAACGCAGCGATCCCAAAGCTTTGGCCATGCCCAGGCTCCGCACTCCCCAGGCAGGACGCTCCCTGCTAGCACAGGCTAACACAGAATTCCTGCTGCAGCCCTTCCCGGGAGTTCCATAGCCCTCCCTCCCAAGGGACAGAACTCATCCGTCCTCTGCGAGGCTGAAAGGCTCACTGGGGGGCTGCACTGAGGGGAACTGATCAGCTTGCCATGTCCTGACTTCCTCTACCTCCTCTACACCGCCCCAGCCTCTACTCCTAAATAATCTTCCCTTGGTGTTGCATCTGAGTGCATTTCAGCTCAATTTGCTTTATCCTGCATACAAGTCTAAACTCAAATTATATCTAAAGCACCAAGAACTGAGGCACTTGGGATTTTTTGCGGTGAGGTCATCTTCCTCAGCCATGACAGTTTAAGATACTGCAACTTCTAGTTAAAAAAAAATATCATTCACATATCCCACAGAAAAATATTGTGTCAGAAAAATTTTGGCACAGGCTCTTTGTTCACATTTGGGATGATAGTACAATTCTCCCTGGCACTCCTCTTAAAAATAATAAATATTTTTCTACATGAAATTTTTGATATTCCATTATAGCTCAATAAAATTTTTAGTGAAATTTTTAGCTCTTTGTTATAGCATCCCCTAAAAAAAAAAAAAAAAAAGAAACAGGTTCAGAAACAGTCGTGGCTATAATATCTCAGCCAGGAGTATTTCTTGGCTTTATTTTGTATAATACAAGCAGGTTTCTATCATTTTATTATTCACAAAATTATAAATGAAATTGATATGTGCAAAGAGGTCAGGTAAATGATTTTAACCTGGCTAAAAAGCATGTGTTTAAGGAGCCAGCATCTCTCTTTACCTCTTTCTCTTGATCTGATGATATTTTACAAATCTATGCCTTGTGTTGACCTGCCTCATATTATGACCTGGAAAACAGGGAATCTGGTTCCTGTAGATCTCAGGGTATTGTCTCTAATCTCTAACAACAAAAACCCAACCAAACAACCAAAAAAAACCTCCAAAAACCAGCACTCCAACAGGTTTATAAGTAACAAATTTCCATGTTTCTACTGCTAATGTAGATGTATGTCAGTCCTATAGTTGATAAAGGTTTTCAGAATTGCTTTAAAAATGCTCTAAGAATTGTGCTACCACAAGATTTTACTGTGCTCCCTAAATTTTCTGCAAAAGAAAGAAGAAACACAGTGGTGCAGGCAGGTGTTGCTAAAATTAATTCAAAGCTAGTGTCTTCACGAGAAGTTATTTAAAGCATGCAAATAACATTTTTAAAGGAATTCTTAGAAGATAATATGAAACTTTTGGACTTGGGTTTTACATATAAGTTATATTTCATGCCTTCAAATATTCATGAACATTTAATGAATACTCAACGCTATAGAAAGAAAGTCTCAGGTACAAAGCAATAAAAGGTGGTGCATACATATATTTTTGCCCACCTTTTTATCTCCTTCCACTGCAGGTCAGGAATATCCTTTTCCTGGCTTAGAGGCTGAACAAACAGCATACTCAGTGTAGGGTAATTTGCTAAGAATTTTCATTTTTTGGGGTTTTTTTTAAGGCTGTATGTCAGGTGTGTTCAAGCAACATTTGTAAAGCCCACTGCTGAAATAAGAGCAGGAATCAGGGATCAGCCTGTGCCTGTTATGGGAGATGAAGGATTTGAAAAGACAGCAGCAACGAGCAGCTGTTTATTTGCTGTTGGTTTTGGATGGAGCCTGAAAGATTTATCATCTGATGTAGATTGAAACTGAAACAGAACACTGAAGTTATACAGGGTGTTTGTGGCTTGTTTGGTTTAACTCTCAATACCCTTCATTTAGTAAAGTCCTCTCCAGAAGTGTTTACTTACCTTTTATTTAAGGACAATAAAAACTCTAAGCTTCTAACACACTTGCTAGCACTTTAAAAAAGAAAAATCATTCCAGAACCAAACCAGTCCCATATTTCCCCCTCTCTACCAGGTGCACATGAAGCACTACTCAGTCAAAGGTAGCAGGAATCAAATTAATCTTCCCTTTGCCTATATAAACCAGCAGGCCCAGCCCTCTCAAGGCTGCAGGGACACAGGACAGCCCCGAGCTCAGCACCCCCAAAAACACCTGCAGCTCTCCAGAGCCCACCCAGGGAGGGAACCGCAGTGCCAAGGGGTCCTGACACGGTGGGGCTGCAGCAGCTCTTGGGAGATGATGGAAACAGGGCCTTTCTCCTGAGTGGAGAAAACCCAGCTCTGCCAATCCAGGAGCAGCATTTAAAGAACGGGAGGCTTGGATTCACAAAGTGCAAAGCAAGTATTGCAGAGATGCCATTAATCAACAAAAAAGACCAGATTGCAGCTAAGAAATACAGTTTATGTGCTGCATCTTACAGAGAGTATATTTCTCCTATTTTTCCTCTGCCACAGAGAGCACTTGGAGCAGGATCCACTACGCCTCCATGTCTCAGCTTCCACTTCTTCCACTCCAAATTCTCAGCAACAACTCACTATCTTCCAATATGTCAGAAAGATCTTTGAGATTAAATATATCACCAAAGGTCGGGTGTAAGAGCTGGCCAAGCCCTCACGTGGAGGCTGTGATTCATGTGCTGTGTCACACTCTCTGTGTGCCCTCACAGCGTGGAACTCTGCACAAGGGTCCATTTGTTCCTCCACCACGGTCTGTTGGCAGGTCAGACTGTCTGTCAGCTTCCCACCAATGAGCTGGGTTATAAATGTACTCTAAAAGTCACCCAGATATTTATAGTCATTAAAAGTGATCTCCCACCTTCTCTTTTGACACCACTGGATGAATACAGGATTATGCGTTTAAAACCACAAAGTATCTTAACTATTTATCAAAATCTTATCAGTGAATTCTAGAGAAGGTCTTAAACTGAAATCTCCTGAGGAATAATTAGCCACCAGACAAATCTTTTATATCTCTCATTGGAAAAAAGTTGATGGCCAGAAGTCAGCCCCCAAAAATGATTGGTAGCATACTTCTTCACTCCAAACGGAGGAGAAAAACAACATGTGACTGCACCCTCATGTGCCTTGTCAAAGACATCTACACGTTCTCCTTTAAGTGCTAGAAAACAGTAGCTGTGGTAGGGTTGTGCTCCTTTGGCTGGACCAAATCCTAGCATCCCATCTGTGGTGACAAAAGAACCCCAGGGGTAGTTTTATTGCTTATTATTTAGCAAAAACGATATGAAAATATTGATAGGAAACAGTTTCGGAGAAAAGTTAATTGCTTTTATTTTTAATGACTCGTGTAAAGCATCAACAGAGAAGCAGCCATTTGGCAGAAGTATTAGCAGCTGAATAATGTTCTTAGAGTTGACTACTAACACTCTTCCAAATCCTGTACTGTAAAATCACATCATTGATGAAATACTTACAGTAGAAGTAAGAGGAAAGCAAATTGCTTTGCAAAACAACAGTCATGCCAAAAAAAAACCTCTTGAAAAACCCATCCATTATTAATTCTAACACATCATTAAAGAAATGATTCCTTTATTTGCTTGCGTTTTCATCAGTCAGGAAAGATAAAGTATGTTAATGCCTTTCATTTGTTGTACTGACAGTTAAAAACTGTGTAAAAATTACAGTGTTGGAGCTAATTTAGCTTTCTGGATGTCTCATTTCCAGAAGTGCAAAGTGGACAGATACTGGTTATTGGAACCCAGGCTGTTGGTTTAACACATCTTTCTACACCATCGTTTTTTTCTATTTAGCCTAATGGTGCAAGCAAAATTATCGCTAAATTAAATTTACTTTTTTTCAGTGGGAAGCCATTCCCTGGCTCCTGCCCCTGCAGTTCCTGAGGAATTGTCCCTCTCTGGTTTCCCTGCAGCCCCTGGAAGGAGCTGTGAGCTCTCCACACAACCTTCTCCTCTCCAGGCTGAGCAGCCCCAGCTCTCCCAGCCTGGCTCACAGGGCAGGCGCTCCAGTCCCCCCAGCACCTCCGTGGCCTCCTCTGGACTCGCTCCAGCCGTTCCAGGTCCTTCTTGTGCTGGGCCACCAGGGCTGTGCTTTCTCACATAAGAATTAATGGGGCAGGTGATATAATTTCTAATACTGCCTTAAAAGCCAAACAGTTCCATGTCAAACCTTGTTTCATAGCTTTCACCATGAAGTCACATCTCACACCACAATGTTCCTATTCAAGCCTTTATAAATTAATAATGAGTAATAAAGCACATAATAAAATAATTCCTTTTCAGGATAACTTTAAAATCCATATCCTGAATCAGCTGGGTTTGTTTCCAATAAGTAATTCAGAAAGATAGGAACAATGGTGATCTAAGTTTAACTTCCCAGCGCATTACCAAGGGTTTTAGCATGTGTTTGAAGCACTTTCACAGTGCATGATAAATCAGTCCAATGGGGGAGCAGATGTCTAATGTATTCTTTTCACATAAGCCAGATTGAAGTGGGTCACACTGTGTCAGATGGAGCACAACTGCTTGTCAGCCAGGTTGTCCACGAGATAATGGGTGTTGATTGACAGTATCAACTATCAAAGGTTGAACAGGGGTTCCAGAGAAATTCAGAGTGGGTATTTTAGGGATAAGAAGTATTTCCCTCCTAAGAATTAATTCCTTTTCAACTGATTACTATTGAAAGATGCTGTTTCAGCTTTGTAATGTAAAAAGATTTACAGATCAAGACCAGCCCTGGGAGAAGGATTTGGGGGAGCTGGTGAGTGAGAAGTGGATATGCCCCATCCTGAAAACTACCCCCTGCCCTGGGCTGAGCCCAGCGGGGCAGCAGGGGAGGGGGGATTCTGCCCCTCTGCCCCTCAGGTGAGACCCCACCTGCAGAGCTGCCCCAGCCCTGGGCCCGGCACAGGAAGGGCCTGGAGCTGCTGCAGAGAGCCCAGAGCAGGCCCCAGCATGAGCAGAGGGATGGAGCAGCTCTGCTGGGAGCAAAGGCTGCCACAGCTGGGATTGCTCAGCCTGGAGAGGAGAAGCTCTGGGCTGAGCTCAGGGTGGCCTTGCAGGGCCTGAAGGAGCTGCAGGAAAGATGGAGAGAGACAATTGCCAAGGGCTGCAGGGCCAGGAGCCAGGGAGTGGCTTCCCAGTGCCAGAGGGCAGGGCTGGATGGGATCTTGGGCAGGAATTGTTCCCTGGCAGGGTGGGCAGGCCCTGGCCCAGGGTGCCCAGAGCAGCTGTGGCTGCCCCTGGATCCCTGGCAGTGCCCAAGGCCAGGCTGGACACTGGGGCTGGGAGCAGCCTGGGACAGTGGGAGGTGTCCCTGCCATGGCAGGGGGTGGGATGAGATGACCTTTAATGTTCCTTCCAGCCCAAACCATTCAGTGAATTTATGATTTATGTAAAAATAAATATATGTGGCTATTCCAGCTGATGAAACATCAAATGGTAGCTCTATTGATTTTTAACAAAACCTCCTGGATTAGACCTGTACTATTGATTCATGAGACCTGGAGTTTGCTAATCAGTGATCAACCTTATTAATTTTTATGACTGTTCCAAGGAAAAGAATATCCATATTGCTTTGATAAGAAATATAAAAATTGATATATTAGCAGCAGAAAGATGAAAAATTAGTTATGTTGTATAGATATAGTGTCTCCTGCTCTGGCACACCTTTCCATCAACTTAAACATGAACAGAAGTGAATTCCAGAGCACATCAAGGCTCCTCTCCCCTCCAGACTTTACCACTGCCATTGCTGTTCATTATCATTGAAGTTAATACCTAAGGCTCTACTACCTGATCCATCCCTGACTCTTCCTAAAGAACCTGAGATTCACTCAGTTTTGATGCTTTCTTCCAGCAAAATTTCGCAGGTAAAAATGCTCAGAAATCATCTTGTTTGCTCCTTTGTTTTAAATTTCCCATTCTGCTGAATTCATTAGTAACAATATAAAACAAGACAGAATACAATCTCCAGACTCGTGCTCGATTCCTGCCCTCTTGGCTTTCACCACTGCTTCTCCTGACCTCCCTTTTCACACTTCATCAGCAGGAATCAGCTCTTCCAAGGCAAACCCAGGAGTGTTCGTTCTCCCTGATCTGCCTCCTCTCTCCATGGCTATGCACAGCCCCTCTTCTCCCAGCAGGGGCAGACCATTGATCGGCCCCTTCAGACCTCTCTGCACTTGCTTCCAATTCACCCTTCCTGACCTGGGACCTCCTCCAGCACTCCTGAAATGCAGTAGGAGGATTCTGCAAAGCACTGCATCTCCAGTGCAGTCCTTTTCCTAATACTCACCTGTCTCAGGATGCCTATGACAGCAAACTTGTGCTGAGAAGAATAAAAATGCAAGTGGGAGTCTAAGAAGTGGTAACAGTTCAAGTGAAAGCCACCTAATGCTTCTCATCATAGAATGAATAAATGTAATTTTATCCACTAGGATTTTAAAAACTGAATGTTACCAACAAAGCTTTGGACTCAGTCTTAAAGGTAATTTTGGGGTCGTTGAACAAATGTGTTTTGCTGGTCCCATGAAATGCCATTTAAATTTGGCAGTTTAAAACTAAAGAAAGTCAGGATTTCCCATCTGTGATTTCAATTATAAAACTTGATTTTGGCAACCTGTCAGAACCCTGGAGGTTTCCCAAGCCCTGCTCACAGCCCACACACGGCAATGTCAGGGCCCTGCCCAGAGCCCAGCGAGGCACTGGGATGGAGGAGCTGTGGGAGCAGAGCCCCACAGGAACCAGGACACAGCACATGGAACGCCAGGACTTAGAAATCCTGACCACCAACCCTTTGTTTATTTAATTCTGGTTGTTTCCATTTGAACTTCCCTCATCCAAATCCTGCCAACCAGGCCCTCTCCCAGATTCTCCTAGAAGAGACCTCTTTGGAAATCACATTTCTATTTTACAAGCCCAGATTTTTATTTTAATTTCTTTTATCCTGACCAATCTGACTTGGAAGAACATATTAGTCTCACAACACATTTTATAGCTGAACATTTCCTTGTCATTTGAGAGTAATTTAACTCTCATTTAACTGCATTCTGCTTTCTGTAATATGATTTGGCTTGGTACAGTACATAGAAAATGTCTTCATTTCATAGAATCAATTGCAGTGAAAGAAAAGGAACACAGAAAACAGGCTGTAGAAAATAATTTCAGACTATTCTTGCCTTGTCTGTACTACCCTTTTTCTTTTAATAAACTAAATTTGCACTGTTAAATTGTGTTAGCAATACTAATGCTCAACAACCAATGGCATCCTGGCATACAATTTTTGTTTCCCAGTCTGTTTATTGTAATCCAGCTCATTACAGACCTATAAAACAAACATGGAGACTTATAATCAAATATATCACCAGAATATTCTGTTCACTGGGCAACACGTGTCTGAAGCCAAATCTTTTTTCCACTAGAAAAAGAGCTTGATTTTAGAAAGTAAGGACAACATTTCCTAAAAATTGTCATTAGAACTCAGACTGGAATATCATTTAGTCATCAATAACACCCAAAAATTTAGACTACACTTTAAGAATTATCAAAAAGCAAATTTTCCCCTTGAAATATGACTCACACCTGTGCCTATATTGAAGTGGTACTGGTTGAAGAGCATTTTGTTTAATCTCTTTGTTTCAGCAGTTGCTTGATTTTATTTTGGAAATGTCAGGCTCAATTATGCTCTTTGATTGATTAAAGAATTAATTTGAAGGGGCAGATTATCAGATATTAAGCTGCAGTGTTTTCACCTAAACACAGAGCCTACACTTGCAGCTGCATTACACAAACATCACCCACCCCCACGGTTATTGTGAACACCAAACCCGAGTCTACCAAAGTCATGAATAAGAATTTCTACAGGCTTTCTATTCCTTCTCCTATGGGCAGAAGCATTACATCCCAAAAAGGTGCTTTTGCAGCACAATTTCCCCATCAGTAACTTTTCTTTCTCCCTACTGTCTCTAAGCCATCATACTAAAAAAAAAAGAGATGTACAGGGAAACTGCTGCTCCTCACCTGAGATTCTGACTCTAAGAACAAGTAAACAAACCCTTTTACTTTTCCTCCTTTGAATTAAGTAAAATACCACTTGCAATAAAAAGAAAGAAAACTTTAACCAATGCAAAATAAAAGGAACAAATGCTTATTTTTCTTGTTCTGAATTTAAAAGCAAACCCACGAAGAAAGCCCAGGGCAGTGACTTCAAGGATTTGTTTGAGGGGGGACATTTCTTAGGGTCACACAACAAGGACAAAAGTACTTAGAGAAGGAAAGTCACAGACATGTTTCACTTGATCTTGGAGCAATCTGATACAGTGGTGTGTGTAAGGGGAGTGATTATAATATCGGCACTGCTGAGCTGCTGGAGTGGATAATGGACCGGCTCAGTTATTAAAGACAAGTGCTTATAAAATAATTCACTTCAGAGCAGAGGGAAAACACTAACAGCGTGCCCTAAAGATCAATACCAGGCCGCTTTTGTTTGATTTATTTAATCAGTGACCACAGAGAAACAAGAAGCAAGGAGGGAGGAAATCTGCTGACTGTGGGAAACAGAGGGCAGCAGGGAGGGTGGAGAAGGGAGAGCGGAGATGGGGAGAGAGCTCAGCACGAACGGCTGAGGGAGAAGGGTAAGGAAAGGGACAGGTACCAGTCCTGGGGATCCACAACAAGGAACGGACAATTTATAAAACTCTGACTTCAATCATTTCATACAGAGGTTGAAGTGACACTTCCATTTTGCAATTTTGTGGCTATCATAGCTTCTTACTGTAGTTTTGTCTGTAACAAAGGAAAACTGACCAAAGATATGGAGGAGAAGGGCACACACTCTTCCAACACTTATGGGAGAACAAAAAATGCAAAAAGCAAAGTGCAGCAAGAAATTTGAGGTTGTTTCTTTTTAAACACCAATAAAACTTCTGATACTGAAGTGTTAGAGGTTTCTGACAGCGCAGTTTTCAGTGCAGTACCAGAGCAGACAGCCTGAGGAGATCACACAGATCCTTTGGTACAGAATATGTGCAAATACCTGCCAGGAATGTGTGACTATAGCTGACCCTGCATAAGGAATAAATCTGCTGAATTATGTCATGATGTTCCTTTGAGTCCTACTTCTTACGACTGTATTTTGCTGGTAGAGAAGCAACCCAAGACTCTTGATGTAGAGCTCAAGTGCAGTAAAAGCATTATAGTGTGCAAAATCATGACTGCAAAATATTTACAGTAAATAAAAACCCAAATATAAACCAAAGGACGTTATATTGCTACGCAGATTGCAGTGTTCTCTTAAGAACATTTTGAAGACTATTATAAAAAGTGCATCAAATATTTAGAAAAAGGGAAACAAGGTCATCCAGAATTCAACAGTTCTAATTAAATGACACCTCTGTTTAGAAAACAGTAGATAAAAAGTATGTGAAATTCTTCAGTGAAAAGAAAATTGTGTGTCACAAAGAATTTCATGCTAATATCTAATCTGGAAAAGCAGAGACGCTGGCTTGCACTAAACTAACTCACAAAAAGCTGCACAACAAGAACCTCAGAGCAAAAGTTCGTTAATCACAGAAAGGACCTTCAGAACATCCTTTATTGACAAGGGGGGAAAAGCCCCACAGAATTCTCCAGTGTACCTATTTCCCCCTTAAAAATCTAAGGAGAAAATTTTATGCATGTTAATGACAACATAATTTGTGCACATTCCTCCACTCATGTATATTTAATATTTATTTAGATGAGTAAACAAATTATTAGGATTAGCCTTTGCTGTTGTAGCAGAATCTTTTTCCCACTTATGTCTAGACATTTTTTTTGTATTTTGTTTGTTTGTTTGTTTGGGGTTTTTTTTCCTAGAAAGAATTTACTTCCCTGATAACATACAAAGACTTTTGGAAGGAGCCCACATGAAGGTGTGGGTGCATAGGTGGGCATATTTGGGTACATCACTGCATCAGCTGCTTACAGTGTCTGCACTCCCACTTGGAGAGCGCTTCCATTTGAAACTGGTCTAAACAGGAACTTATGGGTCTCTCTCAACAGGAAAGGACATCTTGGTCTCTAAACACACAAACAACTCCCCTAATCCCTTATATTCTATTAGAGCATCACATTTGTCACTTTTCAGTACGAAAAGAAAGGTATTTTAGGCAATGCCATAGAAATCTGCTATGGGGGCTGACACTTCAAATCTTACTGTAACACAGAGAGCAGAACCGTCTTTTCTGGACCTAGAGGGAGAGATGGCAAATATTTCTTCTTGTGAAGGATCAGCAAGACTTTTCCTTCTGATACTTCGAGATAATATGTTTTAGAAATTTTTTGGTTTTATTGGGCAATGCAGTCCCAAATAAGCTGAAGAAATATTTGCCTTGCAGTAGCCATAGTTAGAACTGTCCCAGCTGTCTTCTCTGGGTCATGGTTTCTGGTATAGCAGCAATTCAGGGTTCCTTAGGTTTCCATATAAGGCTAAAACTAACCCACTGATTGTTCCTTTCTTCTTCAGCAAGGCTCAGGCAGAAAAATAAGGCAGGGAAAGAATAAAATACCCCTATTAAACCAAGGGAAAGAATAAAATACCCCTATTGATCCAAGGGAAAGAATAAAATACCCATATTGAACTAAGAATAGGTTTTGGATCATACTAACTTCACCATTCTTGCTTTGACAAAATGAATGATCTCAAAAGCATTTGCTTGACATGTGAACCTGATATAAAGGTTTTCTTGCCCAACAGAAATCCATAACTCATAAAAGCTGCTCTTCGCACCAGTCACACATCATTTTGCCCACTGTTTTTAATTTCATTCACCAGACAGAGGTTCAGACCAAAACCCACTGAATTTCTTGTTCCTACCCAAAAAATTAAGCAGAAAATCCCTTGTTTTCAAATCTCATTGTAAATATTTAGTAACTCATTAAACCTTTTTTCCCCTTTAGCAGATTTTTAGCTCATCACCTCATTGTGCTCCACTGAGTAGCTATAAATAAACCCTCTCTTTTATGTAGAAATGTCTCCTCAAATAAAGTCAAGGGCCCAATTCATTACAAATGTTTTGCCAAGGTCTGAAGACAGTTTACAGTTTTAATTTGCAGAGCCTCCAAAGTGTTAATTGTATTCTTAATTCATACTGGGTTATTTACATGCAGGTCACACACTTTGTTGAGTGTGCTGGGTTTAATGCCATTATGAAAGTGTCTTTTGAGAAAGACAAGAGTTGAGAATATATTCAATTTTGGCAGGTGCAAACAAAGTCTGATAGGCCCAGTAATCAATTTTTAGCTTTATTTTGGAAGAACGCGTTAGAAACAAACAGGAAGGTGCTGGGAAAGGAAAGAATGTAATTTTGGCACTGATGAATACACGAAAGGGCAAAGCAGAACACATGGACCTTTATCACTGTATTATTAATATCATCACATCACTAAAGTTATTATAAAAAAAACAACCTTGGTGGTTTCCACTGTTCCCTGGAGCACAGAACACAGGTTATGTTCAGAAAATAAAGCCACCAGGATTTCACAACAGCAGAGCCTGGCATCAAATCATATCTCTTTGCTAAACTGAAACCACTCATTATCATCTCAATGTAAAGAAAAGGACAAAGAGGATGTAGCAGGTTTGAAATCTGAAAGTTCAATTTTTTTTCTTATTTTGAAAAATGCTGTTAAGTACAAAAACTATCGCTCCAGAGAAATACCAAGTAGGTGTAACAGCGTTCAGCAGTGGTCCTACTAACGGTGGCAATAAAAGTCTCTACTCTAATAATCTAAAAGAATTCTGTGTGAATGGCTGGAGCTGTGCCAGGGCAGGGTTAGGTTGGAGCTCAGGGAAAGGTTCTGCTTCCCCCCGAGGGTGCTGGCACTGCCCAGGCTCCCCAGGGAATGGGCACAGCCCCGAGGCTGCCAGAGCTCCAGGGGCGTTTGGGCAGCGCTGCCAGGGATGCCCAGGGTGGGGTTGGTGGGGGGTCTGGGCAGGGACAGGAGCTGGGCTGGATGATCCTGGGGGTCCCTTCCAGCCCTGGATGTTCTAGGATTCCATGATTTTCTCACTCAGAAGATACATAGCACATCTTTCTATAGACTAAACAACTATATTATTTTGTCAATTGTTGTTACACTCGGTGGTATTTTTATGGAAATATGGACAAGTTTTTTAGTATATTCTTATTCTCCTGATCATTTCTGTAGAAATTAATTTATATTGTATTGTTTCCCATGGTTAAGTTCATCTCACAGCACTAAAAATCAGACAAGGCAATGTGTGCTGCAAATATTCTGAGAAAGTTAAGAGCAAGTTGCTTTGTATTGACATTTTTAGTGTTATGTGATTTCATTTGTCATTTTCATTTGCTTTGTTTATAGACTCAGTATCTTCTAACACTGTGGATAGTCATTAAAAACCAAGGAATATTGGAATGAAAAACTTCGCGTATGGGTCTCATTTTTTGCACTGTAGTGGAAGTGTAAATTCAGGGTCCTTTTCAAATAAGAAGTGAAAAAGAGATTACCCTTACAATGAGTTCTACATGTGCTCAGTCTCCTACTCCCCAAATTACTTCTACTTAAAATAGAACAACATATTTGTTTTATTTGTAAATCATAAAACACGTTTCCATCTTTTCAGTCAAAATTAAGCACAGTCAATGTAAATTAACTGGGATTTTGAAAAGTCTAAAAATTACTTTTGAAGTTCACAATAATTTGCTTTGCAGCAAGGCAAAAGTCTAACCAAAACTTTTTTATTGAGCTGCATAAACCAGGCTCTTAGATTTATATTGTCTGCTTCCAGGGAATTCCTGAATACTTGTCAAGAAAAAGAAAAATAAATTTGAAATTATGTTAAGCATTAGAAGTACCGTTCATTTAAAACCAATTTTTCAACACCGGCTCCATGCTTATAAATACTGGCAGGGCTGACTTGCCCCAAGGAGCAGGCATTACAAGAAACAAAAGTTAAAACTTTTGTCATGCAATGAATCCACTTGATCATAATGACACTAAACACTTATAACCTTTTGAAACAGAAAATATTGTTCCATCCAGCACTCCATCCCTAGGCAAGGTACATTTTATGCTCCCAGAATATTTATGTGCACAGTTTTGAGGCAAAGTGCACAATGTGAGCAATAACCTTACTGTTTCAATGAAAGATGGATGTGAGCTCTTCTCATTTGCTAAATTCCAGTTATGCCAAAACAAGTCCTGTTAGAACACTGTATTATGACAAATACATTAACCTTTTTACAGATCTGGAGGCACAGGAACCATTTCAATCATGTTGTTTGATTTCTGTGGTTTGCTCTGTGGTGCTGCTTATTGACTGAACCACAGCACGTGTTCAGATATCCATCAGGTCAGGAAACCCGGGACACCCAATGAATCATTAAAAGCTCTGCATGACAAAAACAGGGAAAAGGAACCCTCATCAGAATCCATGTGAGTCGGGAAATTTTACTCAGAACCAGCATTTCAAATGAAAATACACAATAACTTTGTGTTAAAAACTTTGTGTTCCAAACTTTGTGCTTATCCTGTACTCAGAAAGTGCTCAGAGGTGCAGGCGATGCAAACTCAGCTTCCAGTTTGTCAAACCCATCCTTACGCAGTCAAGGGGTTCTTAGAATCACAGAATCACAGCACGGTTTGGGTTGGAAGGGACCTTAAAGCTCCTCCTACACCATCTCCTTCCATGGGCAGGGACACCTCCCACTGTCCCAGGCTGCTCCCAGCCCCAGTGCCCAGCCTGGCCTTGGGCACTGCCAGGGATCCAGGGGCAGCCACAGCTGCTCTGGGCACCCTGGGCCAGGGCCTGCCCACCCTCCCAGCGAACAGTTTCTGTCTATCTGACCTAAATTTCCCCTTATCCAATTTGACTATTCAATGTATCAAATCAATATTTTAAATATTCCATTCTAACCCCTTCTAAACCATGTAAAGTCCTCCTTACAGTGTGCCTGTGGGCCTCCTCTTACTTCTCCAAGATCTTTTGCAGCCTTTCAAAGAGGATTGCCTTCTGTGGGATTCCTCCTTGCCTAAAACCTGGCCACCTACACTCTGCCCCCAGAGACCCTGCCCCTATCCCTCCCATCAGCATTTCCCAACTCAGGTGTGTCTTGTCACAGATGTGGAGGAAATGTTGTATAATTACACTTCCTATTAGATTAGTCCAAATAAAGTGAAGTGTGGTTAATTTTGATTTCCAGATTTGCTTTATATCCCTCTCAAGTGAGATTCAGAATCAAAACTGCAATTTAGGCATTGAGCAAGCATATTTCTAGAAATATGCTGCAGCAAAATCAGGTTCTAAATTCAAGTTTGGACATGGCAATTCCCCTTGTGATGACAGTAGGTGGGGTGAATATTAATTGGTAATCAGAATTATACAAATCTACTGTGATCATTAAAGATATTTGATACTTTCTGGTCACGGAAAGAAAGATTTGTTTCCTAAACTTGGAGTACTGGGAGAGGGACAATGTGAGAAACACTTCCAACAAAAACATTTGCTGTTTTAAACTCAGAGGGGAATGCATTGTTTATTTTTAAAAAATGTCATCCTAAAGCCTCTGCAAATCCCCTAGCCAAAACAGTCCATTTTATTTATTATTTTTCTGCATTTCTTATTTATCTGTCCATAGCAAATAAGCTCTTCTTCATTTCTTTGACCAAATAAGAAGCCTCTTTTTCTACTAGGATTTTGGGAATCAAGTGTTGAATATTTTAAATATAAATACAAGTTTATGTCATATTTTATTACAATTTTATTCTATTGGATTCATTTTACACCTATTTAATGGATTTAATTCCATGAACAGTATTCCATTTAATTCAGTTTCTCTTAGTGGAAAGACATACTGATAAAATGGAAGCTGAATTTTATAAGACATGGATCACAAACACAATCAGTATTGGAGATCTCCATAAATTCACATAAATCAATTTTATGTTCTTAATAATTCTGGAGAATGCAGCCCTTCATATCAATACCTGTGTTTTTTTCAGAGGCAAAGTATTTCTACAAGGATATTCATTATTTGCTTACGGCTTACTGTGATCGATTTCTTGTTCCTCATCTATAAAAAGCTCTGATCATTACCAAGAAGAAAACTTTTTCTGTTCTGTTACAAATCAAGCAGCAGTGAGAGTGAACAAAAAATAGTTCAAAAAGTGATTCATGCATCCCCCTATGTGGAGAGTAATCTACTTGCTGAAATACATAAACTCCTTGGCAAACACTTGATAAAACCCCACCCAGCTGGGATCAGTCTGAGAGTTGCACACATATGGGACAAGACCAGGAACATCATCCACAGCTGAGTCAAAGACAGGATTTTTTTTTTTTTTTTTTTAATGTCAACCTCAATGGGCTTTCGATTAAGCCCTAAAAACTGAATGATAAACTTAGCATGCTGTGCTGAAAGGTGAACCTTAAAATGAAATGTCTGCTGTGCCAAGAGCAACCCAGCAGCTCCCACTGCAAGCTTAATACATTGCGGATGAAAGAAATATAGATTTGAAAGGGGGCTCTGAAGAATAATTACCAAAGTACAATCAATCGTATAAAATGCAAACGCATTCTGGTGACCAACTATATCTGCACTCCAGAAGATTTATACAACTCGAAATATCTAATTAACATCTATGCAAATACCAGGCATTGTCAACAAAAGCACCAAGGGCAGCTGGCCAAATTCCTTGGTAATCTCCAAAGACCCTGTGAAGTGATGGGCGCAGAAGCTACACAAACACAAGAGATCTGAGTGGCAAACTGAGCTCAGAAGTTCCACGTTTGATGTGATGGTGCATGGATATCTCCCCTTGCTGTCCTCATTTGTTCTCTTCAATGAATATGGATTAGCAATTAACCACTGCTCCACTGGAAGTTAAGATGTATTACAGGAATAAATTCGACGTGGATTATAGAATGTGAACTTCTTATTGATCAACTTGCAGAAAATGACCTCAAAACTGCTGCCAGGCTTACATGATTGGAATTACTTGTTTTATTGTTGTTGTATCCAATTGTGTGAGATGCATCATTATAGACGTGCCAGTGCTGCTAGGAAGCAATTAGGATTAAAATGGTTCCAGTAATTCCACACATCCCCCGCTCCCCGACAAGCATTTCATTTTCTTCTGCTCCTCTGCACGGAGGACCTGCAAGAGGAAAACGGGTGCAGCTTGTACAGCTCAGTTCTTTCAGCACAAAACTCGTCATGCAGTTGCAAATAAAATAAAACACAGGTGCATCTACTGGAGTTTGCATAACTTGGGAATGAGAATATTTCAGTTAGATGTGGATATTCTGCAGAAAAATAACAAAACCAAAAGGTTTTCTTTGCTGTGGAAGAACCATGAAACTCCACATACCATGATGCTATTAGGAAAAGTGCAAATCTCTGATTCCATAGTGCTGGATGGTGCTGAGCCACACTGAACCACAAAATACTGCCAAACTAAACCACAACGAAGCACAAGAAAGGAATTACAAAAAATATTAAACCTGGCTTTAAACTGTAGCACACTGAACAGCTGAAAAGTTTGACTAGCCACTGCCTCTGAGGAGTAAATATCAGGGAAAGAAAGATAAAATTGTCAAAATAGTTCCTTGTCACTGACAAAGCAGATACTAAACCCTTACTGCTAAGTAAACTTGAGGCAGAGTGGGAGAATTACAAATCCAAATTATAAACCCCCAAGTGGCAGAAACATACACAAAAAAAATTGCAGTCACAGTCTAAAAATGTAGGGAATTATTTACAACAAAACATGGTTCATCTTTCAAACACTGGGTACTCACAAAAGGAATAGCCCCTAACCAAGATCTCTGACAAAACATACGAGAACTACAAGCCCCGATACAAATCCTTGACAACACAATCAGAGATTTTTAAATAAACGAAGTTACCTGAGTCAAAATGAAGCTTAAGTGTCAACAATCCTTTGATCCTTTCAAAGCTACACTGCAGCAAATATTGGCAGTCTGACATTTAGGAAAAGCCTTTCTGGTGCTGGTTTAGCCTCATTTTCAGGAGCACCAGTAAGGATGGGAACGGCAGCATATTCAAAAGAATATTCAGATGGACCAGAAAGAACTCTATCAAACTCATCCAGAGGGGAGAAAAGGTAAAGTCAGAGTACAAACAACTCACATGGCTCCCAGAAAACAAGGAAAGGGCAAATGTTTCTGGCTTTAGCCATGGGAATGAGAAGTGGCCTGACTTCACGCAAGAGGGAATGGCTGCTATCTCACAGTGAGGTCACAGCGCTGCCCAGGGAAACCTGGCAAGCTCATAGCCAAAGCAAAGACCTGGCAGTCCAAACAACTAAAGGCAGGATTATATTGCACTGGGAGAACAATAAATACATCTAGGGTCCAAGAGCTGTCATCACTTCACGTAACAAAACCTAAGAATCAGAAGAAGACTCTAAACAGAAAGCCCCAGCATTAAATGAAGTGGTGATTCCAGAGGGGCAAATTCTGCTCTGTGTTTTTAAAAATGGTTCCTTTATCCCAGCTGGTGTAGGACTTGTACTACTCCATGCAGGACTTTAGGGATCCTTGTGGGCCTGTCGCAACTCAGGGTATTCTGTGAATTTTAGGAATTTTAACAGCAGTAGCTATTTCAATGTGTTTCCATTTTTATTTGAAGTGCAGAATTTTGGAATTCCTCCTAAGCAGCATCTCAGCTTATCTATGAACCAACTAATGCCCCTTTAGAGTGATCCCTGAAGTGGCTTCTTCCTCAGATATCTTTGAAGGCTTGGCTGCATGATCATGAGCACTGTTATTTATGTTTATAGGGTATTGGATCTGTGAATGCACAGCTCTGAGTAAATGTCAGTCTCTGATCAATAGCAGCACAGCAGACATAATTGTACCTTGAAGAAGGGCTCTTTAAAAATGTCATTATAAATCAGACAGGAATTGTTGAGATGATGAACCAGTCAGACAGAAACTCCTGGCCACAACTGTCTGTGGTACAACAACTGAATTCAGACAATTTTGCACCAAAAAAGGCTCAAACTCTATGGCACTGCTGATCAAAGCACCTGCAACTCAAGAACTGCTTGGAGTTTCTTCTAAATTATTCAAGAATCATAAATTAAACAGCTGGACGCTGCTCCAGCCTGCTCTGAGCTGATTATCTAAAATGGCACCATATGGCTACTTGAGCATTCCCAGGCATGGTGCAGAGGTCAGGGGCTCAAGGAGCCAGGGAATGCTGGTCTGAAACACTGGAATCATCTTGGCTGCTCACAAGTCTGCCTTTTGTCAAAGAGGCTCATGGCAGCTCTCCCCAAACCTGAAGCCACCCTTCATTCTTTCACAAAGATTGACATTTGCATAATAATTAAAATAGTAAAAAGAGCAAAGGCACACATTAATCAACACTACAATATCAGACAGGGAAGTTTATTTTTATGAATTTGATTTATTGGTTCAACAAACCTGAGATCTCTCAAATGACATTCAACTATTTTCACTCATAAAAATATTTTAACTATGACATTTGATAAAATTTAGGCTAAAAATAGAAGCTGAAACACTGTAATATTTGTGGAGACAGAATATGAATTTTTCACTTAGTTTTAATAACAGAGTTTAAACAAGTAAATGCAGTAGGGGGCAAAATTATCCCAGTCCAGGAAACTGGGGAGAATAATGAAGGATTTGTTTAAAATGACACCACAACTCTATTTCTAACTAAAACCACTGCACCTCAAATTCCTCTGAGCATTTTCCTCTGTCAGGACATTAGTCAACCATCTGTTGATTATTTAAAATTAAAAGCAATTCACATGGTATCACCTCTGAGGTACGGCAGTCTTACAAAAAAAAGGAAAAACCCCAAGTATTTCTTGTTATCAGTTATTTCTCAGATGAGTTGTTTTTAAAGGATCAATTCTAGTAACTACTAAAAACTAATTAGGTTAATTAGTTAGAAGGTTAATTAGTTTCTTTTAATTCAGCTATTAGGTGCTCCTTTGCTCCATCTTATGTGCTTTCTTCTATAATTTTTGATGCTGTTTCATGGAAAACCATGTTGATTTCTTTCACCATAATGAACAGAAGTACAAACATAGACATGCTGCCACATCAACACATCACAATTAGACAGAATTTGAATATGATATTATAGATTATCGCCTTCTATGCCCTCATGAAAACATCATTTGAATGGTGGCATTCCTGCTGACAGGGAGAGGTTTATTGCTACAACAAAGAGTTTCCTCCTACCTCCAACAAGTAATAAAATGGGCACTTCCCAGTGTTGGAATCTACCCTGCCTTTATCTTAGAGCATCTTCCAGTGCCCTAAGGGGCTCCAAGAGAGCTGGAGAAGGACTTTGGACAAAGGATGGAGGGACAGGGCACAGGGAATGGCTCCCAGTGCCAGAGGGCAGGGCTGGATGGGATCTTGGGCAGGAATTGTTCCCTGGAGGGTGGGCAGG
>VYXC01011207.1:0-122708 GCA_013397175.1 Platysteira castanea | reverse complement strand
TGGAGACAGAATATGAATTTTTCACTTAGTTTTAATAACAGAGTTTAAACAAGTAAATGCAGTAGGGGGCAAAATTATCCCAGTCCAGGAAACTGGGGAGAATAATGAAGGATTTGTTTAAAATGACACCACAACTCTATTTCTAACTAAAACCACTGCACCTCAAATTCCTCTGAGCATTTTCCTCTGTCAGGACATTAGTCAACCATCTGTTGATTATTTAAAATTAAAAGCAATTCACATGGTATCACCTCTGAGGTACGGCAGTCTTACAAAAAAAAGGAAAAACCCCAAGTATTTCTTGTTATCTGTTATTTCTCAGATGAGTTATTTTTAAAGGATCAATTCTAGTAAATACTAAAAAGTAATTTCTGTATATCCAGAAGGTTAATTAGTTTCTTTTAATTCAGCTATTAGGTGTTCCTTTGCTCCATCTTATGTNCCATCTTCTGTGGTTTCTTCTCTAATTTTTGATGCTGTTTCATGGAAAACCATGTTGATTTCTTTCACCATAATGAACAGAAGTACAAACATAGACACATGCTGTCACATCAACACATCAAAATTAGACAGAATTTGAATATGATATTATAGATTATTGCCTTCTATGCCCTCATGAAAACATCATTTGAATGGTGGCATTCCTGCTGACAGGGAGAGGTTTATTGCTACAACAAAGAGTTTCCTCCTACCTCCAACAAGTAATAAAATGGGCACTTCCCAGTGTTGGAATCTACCCTGCCTTTATCTTAGAGCATCTTCCAGTGCCCTAAGGGGCTCCAAGAGAGCTGGAGAAGGACTTTGGACAAAGGATGGAGGGACAGGGCACAGGGAATGGCTCCCAGTGCCAGAGGGCAGGGCTGGATGGGATCTTGGGCAGGAATTGTTCCCTGGAGGGTGGGCAGGCCCTGGCCCAGGGTGCCCAGAGCAGCTGTGGCTGCCCCTGGATCCCTGGCAGTGCCCAAGGCCAGGCTGGACACTGGGGCTGGGAGCAGCCTGGGACAGTGGGAGGTGTCCCTGCCCATGGCAGGGGTGACACTGGATGAGATTTAAGGTTCCTCCCAACCCAAACCACTCTGGGATTCGATCAATACCCCAAAGATGCTGCATTCCCAGCTCCCAGCCAAGCCCCTAAACCAGCATCAGTGTCAGGCCCTGCTGTGGTCTGAACTCTGTACTCACAGACAGACTTTCCCCAGCATTTCCTCTAATGCTGCAGGATTTGGGGTTGATATTTTCAGCTTTTAAAAAGGAAGTTCCCAGTTAATTTTTCTCTGAATTGTAAAGTTCTTACAGTGGATANCCCTGCCTTTATCTTAGAGCATCTTCCAGTGCCCTAAGGGGCTCCAAGAGAGCTGGAGAAGGACTTTGGACAAAGGATGGAGGGACAGGGCACAGGGAATGGCTCCCAGTGCCAGAGGGCAGGGCTGGATGGGATCTTGGGCAGGAATTGTTCCCTGGAGGGTGGGCAGGCCCTGGCCCAGGGTGCCCAGAGCAGCTGTGGCTGCCCCTGGATCCCTGGCAGTGCCCAAGGCCAGGCTGGACACTGGGGCTGGGAGCAGCCTGGGACAGTGGGAGGTGTCCCTGCCCATGGCAGGGGTGACACTGGATGAGATTTAAGGTTCCTCCCAACCCAAACCACTCTGGGATTCGATCAATACCCCAAAGATGCTGCATTCCCAGCTCCCAGCCAAGCCCCTAAACCAGCATCAGTGTCAGGCCCTGCTGTGGTCTGAACTCTGTACTCACAGACAGACTTTCCCCAGCATTTCCTCTAATGCTGCAGGATTTGGGGTTGATATTTTCAGCTTTTAAAAAGGAAGTTCCCAGTTAATTTTTCTCTGAATTGTAAAGTTCTTACAGTGGATATTTAAATATAACAATTTCTGATATGCTGTATTTATTCATATTTAATTTTTAGTGATACCATCTCTTTGCCCCAACAGAACTGAAAGGATTACTCAACTGTGTGGTTTGGGTCTCTGTGTTATGTTTTATTCAAAGCTTGAACAATTAAAAAAGCTCAGAAACACAATTAGCTGCTTGTTCCCGCTTTGCATTAACCTTCAACTTTAGGAAGCCTCCCACAAAATTCAGGATCATATCCTGATTCATATATTATACATGGAGGCATTTACCACATATTATCAACTTAGGAACTCTGAGCATTCTGCATTCTGGAAATGATGCAGTTGAGCAGATGCCTCCCTTATGGGAATGCATTATTTTAAAGTTTGAAATACAAGCCCTTTAAAAAATTTGAACTTCCTCCACTCTGAAAGTTTCCAAAATCTAATGAAGTCATGCATGATTGATCACTCCAAGCAAAATGGTTCTTTCTTTTTCTTTTAGGTCAAAAAATATATAGTCAACCCAAAATTTCATAACTTTGCAACAAATTAATTACAATTCTAGCACAATTATTTCCATTTTCAGGGAAGAGCAGCTAAAGTTAACTTAGAGAACAAGAGTAGATGCCACAGAAAGTTCTAGATTTCCAGGCACCATGAATTGCTCTTTGTTTAACTTCAGGAAACAACTACAGAATGCTGCTCTGCCAGTGGCGCTTTCACAGAACACAAAAATCAAAACTGCAATTACAGAACCAGAATTCTTCATTTACACCGGTGTATAAGGCAAAAAAAATCAACGTCTGTGCTGTGCAAGGGCTATGGAATGAGCAGCTCCATAAAACAGAGCACTTTGGCATTTCTTGGAGAGTGGGAATAGACCTAACCGGAATTTCTTACTGACCATTTCTTGCAAAAATGTCTGTGCTTCTTGCTGTGTGTTTCTCAGAGGAAGATAAGAACCTTGCAGGAGCACAAAGTGGGCTAAAAGAAAGGAGGTGAGGCTATTTATGATCTTTTCTTGTTGTATGAGAGATATATCTCTTATTATAGTGGAAGATGAGACACTGAAAGGAGCTTTTGAGTGCTACTACAACAAAAATAATAGTTAAAAGTCAGGTTTCAATAAGCCCGTCTGGACTGTTCCCTCAGCTTCTCCTTGGCTTCTTTAGGAGAAGGATAAGGATATCCAAATGCTTGACCTGGCAGCCATGAAAACAAACAAACAAACAAAATAGTCATAGAATCATGGAATTATGGAAGGGATCCACCAGGATCATGCAGCCCGGCCCCTGTCCCTGCACAGACACCCCACCAATCCCAGCCTGTGCATCCCTGGGAGTGGTGTCCAAATGCTCCTGGAGCTCTGGCAGCCTTGGACTTTCCTGACTGAAGGTCAGCACCGCTAAAGTGTGCTCAGCATCACCAAGAATGAAGCCTCTAAGCAGAGAATGTTTTATCTGAAAGTCTCACCATATAAATTTTTTAGGTTTTAAGCTTCAGTAAAGCAAAATTTGCAGTACCAGAAGATATGTCCCAAGTGACATTCAAACAGATTTTCATCTTTAATAGGTCTTTGTATTTTAATTTCATAATTAAATATCATGGATATTTTAAAAACCTCTAAAGCGTGATGCTACAAATTTTCAGGTGCTGTTGCACTTCTATAAAACATATTTGAGCTGTTCCTAAAACAAACCTGGGAAGACAAAATGTTCTAAAGCTCCCTTTACTTCAGGATATTGTGCAACCTCTGGACAAAAATTCCTCCATTTATCAGCAAGCACCTATGCTGCAATAAGGGGATTACCAGAAAAGGCTCTTCACTGTCATTCTTGAGCTGAAATGAGTTCAGAAGCTAATCTTTTATTGAATTCTCTTTAATGAGATTTCTGCTAAATGCTGCAGATTGCATTTCCTTTACCCAGCTTGAAGAAAGTTTGCACTTCTTCCATGCTCATTTAAATGTTTTGGGGAAAGATGAGCTGTTCTCCCCTCACCTAGAGGGAAAAATCTGTTTGGATTTCAATGGGTCCATGATGTGCACAGGTGTACTTTCCTTCCCACCAGTGCTCTCCTCTGAGACAGCAGGCACTGGAATGGTTACCAGATGCCTGCAAGCAGATGCGTTTTCTTTGAAACAGAGCTGGGGCCAGCAAGGAGAGGATCCAAAGGAAAGGTGGATCACTCAGAGGTTCAAATCTGCCCCTGTTAGTTTGTGGCTTTTTTGCCTTTTTGGGTTTTTTTTCCTTTTTTTTTAAACTAATATTTAAGTGATGTCAGTGTTCACAAACTTGATTTTTCCACCGTAAGGACCACAGGAAAGATTAGCAAGCGCATCTGTTAATGGAGATACATCTCCTTGTTCCTTGCTACATCTGTGTGGAAAAGGCCCTCAGTTCACCCCTTCCCTGCAGCTGCAGATCAGAATGGAAAAAAGGAGTTCTGAGTGCTGGTAGAGATGAGGCACTTGTAGCTGGACTTATTTCCCACAACTATTTCAGTTTATGCGCTGAGCAGAAAGTAAAAAATATATTAACAATTACAGCAATTGTTATATTAGTAGAACTTTTACAGCACAGCAGGGCCAGGCAGCTCCTGCAGCGGGGCCAGCGGAGGCTGCGGCGCTGAGCAAGGGCCTGGAGCATCTCCGTGCCCAGGAAGGGCTGAGGGAGCTGCGGCTGCTCAGCCTGGAGAGGAGCCCCAGCCCAGAGGGGCCCTCAGCCCCGGGGGTCCCTGTGTGCAGGGAGGGCTCCGGGCAGGGCCCGGGCTCTGCTCCGGGGCCCAGCCATGGCCCCAGGGGAACGGGCAGGGCCTGAGCCCAGGCAGCTCCCCCGGCACAGGAGGCAGAACTTGTGCCCTGGGCAGGGCCAGCCCTGAGCAGATTGTGCAGAGAGGCTGGGCAGTCTCCTCCCTGGGGATATTGCAGAGCCGCACGGACCCAGTGCTGTGCCCGGGGCTCGGGGATGGCCCTGCTGGAGCAGGGAGGTGGCACCACAGGAGCCCCTGCGGGCCCCCCAGCCTCACCCAGCCTGGGGTTCTGTGACATTAATGCTGGTTTTTATTCTAATTGCAACAGAGCCTTATTAGAAATTTTTGTGTGCATAAGTATGTAAGAAACTGAGCCTGGGAAAGAGTCAAAGTAATGGCTGTAAAATCTGAATAGTTGATAGAATTGAGTAAAAGTGAGATGGGAAATATGGTATCCCCAGTGGCTGAAGTAAAACAAAAACTGCTGCCTAAGGAGACATAGCACTAACATCTGGTTACATATTTAATTGAACACTTACTCTTTAAAAAGAATTTATCACTAAAACCTGTTTTTAAATTGCCAGCGGGGGTATTCTATAAATAAGAACATTAAAGAGAAATGTTACGAACTGGAGGCAGGAGGGCACTAAAAGAGCAAGTGCCAATGAAATAAAGGAAATGTGAGATGGCAGGAATTATGATTTTGTTGTTTATTTGGGGGTTTTTTTTCTTGTTATGGAGTGTTTTAGTGTTACAGCACTGAGCCCACACACTGCACAGAATAATCCATACTGCTCAGGGTTACTTCAGCAAATTACAATCACACAAAATCTGTTCAGAGTGGACGTAACTCAAGTTTTTCCTTGACTATGTCTCCAACATTCCTATGTAGAGCAAAGCGAAATGAAGCCTTCTGTGTTCTCTAATAACTTTGATTAACCTGGCATATTCTATAGCTTGATAGGTGTAAGTCATGTTTGAGAATTACACAGTAGCACAGCCAGTAATACAGAGATTTCCTCTTCCCTCTCCTTAAAGAATCTGAGGCAAAAGTATCATGAACATTAAAAATGGCTTAGATTTCACCCTCTTCCTTCCTAGGTTTGGCTGAGAGGAAATGTCTGAGTCTCTCTTTAGTTTCTGCACAACCTTTATTAAAAATTCTCTCACACACTAAAAAATATCACCATAACCAGAAAAAAAAAAGTCATCATTCTGTCATAGATTTTTGGAGATCTTTACCAAAGGAAAATTTGTTCCCTACCAACATATGACCCTAATTTAATTGGGAGGAAAAAATATTTTGGAGATGACATTACCTGGAAATAATATCCATACAGAAATTCATGTGAGAAATTTAGTGACTGAACTGATTTTCTGGAATGAACCCATGATCAATTCTGCTTTTTCAAATCTCAAGGAAAAGAAAAGCAAACCAAATCTGTAAAAGATGCATACAGTGAGGAAGATGAAATGAGTGAATCTACTTGCCACATAATCAGAACGGAAGAACAAATACTACATAAAACATGGAGACCTATAAAAATACAGGACAAATATACCACAGAACACTGGGGAATAAATCAGCCAAACTGCTGAACTGCTGCAGAACTTCTTCAGCTTCCTCCCTGTTTTGTTCTGTGCTCTTTGAATGGCAATGGATGAGCAGCAGGGTGACGTGACTGGTGATCACACAGCTCACCACTGCTGGCAGCAGGGCAGTGTTGGGTTCACATCTGTCTCCCTGGGAAAGTTATTTACAGCCCAACTGGCACAGGGAACAGGGAGAGCTTTAGCCTGCAGTGTTCTGCAAAAGAACATTTCAGTGACTGCATTTTCTGAAAAATCTCCCTTCTCACCACTTGATCAACAATAACCAAAGAAACACAGCACCAGTTCTTCCTTGGGGTTCACAGGCTAAGCTGGCATGATAGCAGAACCAACAAACAACCCACATTTTCATGGAGCTGAAACACTGACAGGTGTTAGAGATGTGTGATGGATGGGTGGGGCTGAAGTGGCTGATCAAGGTTATTTACCCTTAATCAAAGAGCCACAGAATGGTTTGGGTTGGATGGGACCTTAAAGCCCATCTAGCCCCACCCCCTGCCATGGGCAGGGACACCTCCCACTGTCCCAGGCTGCTCCCAGCCCCAGTGTCCAGCCTGGCCTTGGGCACTGCCAGGGATCCAGGGGCAGCCACAGCTGCTCTGGGCACCCTGGGCCAGGGCCTGCCCACCCTGCCAGGGAACAATTCCTGCCCAAGATCCCATCCAGCCTTGCCCTCTGGCAGTTTGAAACTGCTTCCCTTGTCCTGCCCCTCCAGGCCCTTGTAAATAATTCACTGCACACTTCCCACTGAAATTTTAAGACTTGCAAAGTTCCCTCATTCCCGCTGCTTCCTTGGGTGGCTTGCAAGCACATTGCAGCATATTCTCCTTACTTATATCACAGGCTGCAACTGCAATGGTGTCTTAGCTCAAAATGCAGTTTAAATTCATAAGAGGCTACAGAAGACCATGGTATTGTTGTTCTCAGATATCAATTTTAATATTGCAGCACTAGTGTGGATAAAATGATAAACACTAAGAAAATTATTTGAAAGGAGAAACAAAAGAGTATTAAAACTGAAGGATGGAAGTTAACTAATGTTAAGAAGTTTATCAGTATGTAAATGAAAGGAAAACAAAATAATCCCAAATCTCAAGTAATGTTATTCACAAAGCTATGAATGAATTATTATAAGCTAATTTTATGCATCTTTTATTTGTTTTCTATTACAAAGATTTGCCAAAAGTTCATATAATTCAGCAGCCAATATAGATAATATGTTTGTTAAAATATGAAACCCCTGGCTATTCATTTCCCAGGCATTGACAAAACACATTATCCGACTGTATATTGTAAAGCAGACAAATCATGTCAGAATATAAAAAATATATCATGTAGACATAACAAGCATCATCCTGACCAAAAAACAAGTCAAGTGCCAAGGAACTGCGTGGTAATTCTGTGCTGAAATTAGCAATCTGCTATTAGTGAAGTAATAAGGTCCTAGATGGACTGAATTAATTGTGATTTGTTTCCTTTTTCACCACCTTGGCATGAAAGTCAGGGATCAATCCCACTGCTCCCCCTGTAGACTGAAGCCCAGCACTCAGTGTTTTCTCCAGAGAATTCGTGATGGCAAGGAAAGGGATGAGCTGTCTCTCATCCCTCTGCCTCCCTCCAGACCTTCAGTGAGTAGTGCTTGTGACCAAAGCAGAAACACCAATTCCATCCCAGAATTTTGCTTCAAGTTTCTCCTGCCAGCTTCACAAAGCTCAAAGCTACAAGAAGCTACAACAGAAATACCCTAAAATTCAGCATAAAATCACACTGATGGCAGAGCAGGATAAAATCAGCTCATTGGGCTTCTGTCACCGCTCAGGTCAGAACACAAACCAGGATGTGACCAATAATGCCAAATGGGATTGATCAATAGAACACAAACCAGGATGTGACCAATAATGCCAAATGGGATTGATCAATAGAACACAAACCAGGGCATGGCCAATAATGCCAAACTGAACTGATCAATAGAACACAAACCAGGGCATGGCCAATAATGCCAAATGGGATTGATCAATAGAACACAAACCAGGGCATGGCCAATAATGCCAAATGGGATTGATCAATAGAACACAAACCAGGGTGTGACCAATAATGCCAAACTGAACTGATCAATGAGTTCTATCTTCTGCTGCCTCAAAGTAGCTCAGTCTTATGTTGTGCTGAGCCTTTCCCCAGGCATCAGGCTTCTCAGGTTCTCAGATTTCTTTCATTGCCAAGGAAAACAGACTTTCTCCATTATTACATTCGCTATTTATTTATTTATTTATTTGTGTATGGTATTCTAAATTTAAAATTTCTCCTGAATTTACTACCGATAAACAGGAAGGAGGAACACTGCAGTGAATAAGAAAAGGGAAGTGCTATCAACATTGTTGGGAAAAACTCAAAAGTGACCTAAAAGATATGACCTTACTACTGCCGCAGGCTACACTTAAAATCAAAATTTCGCCTAAGCTAATTAACATAAGCAAGTAAATGGCCCTGATCCTTGGCTGCTGTAAATTACATTCTTGTACTGTGCTACAATAAGCAGTGTTTTTTTCATTTCGGTTGTTAGGGAACGTTTTATAACACATTGTAAATCACAGCTAGAATTTCTTTCCCTTGTATAGCTCTTGGCACTGATAAAGTAATCTTGAAAAATTATCAGCAAAATTTCCCAAATGCTAATGGCAAAATGTTCCTAAATTTATAGAACCTTTGGCTCAGATGAATGTTGCTGGGAGCAACAATTAACTGGGAAGGAAAGTTTGGTAATCATCACATACAACATGTGATGCAGATCTTGAATGATAGGAAAATGAGAAAATAAATCCACTCAATCCATGTAATGTGATTTACTGACTGAGGAAAGATATGCAAACCTCAGATTCCAAGGCCAGAAGAGGGGGAAAAAACCCTACTTGGGCAGTCTCCTCTCTCCTGAGGCTGTAATTCAACTGCCTCCTGTGCCAAGGAGGAGATTCCTGGTGTGCCATCCTTCCAGCCAAAGTGCCTCCTGCTTGGCTGGACCTGCCCTTTCCATGCAAATGAACTGCAGCTCCCAGACCCTACCCTCAGAAAAAAGGAAACTTTCTACACGTTTTCTATTATTGGTTTATTAGTGCTGGAGAAGGGGCCCTACACCCCTGTTCCCACTGAACGTGTTCCTCTCAGCATATCAAGAACAAATTTATTTTTGCCTGTAGCAGGTGTTACTCAGAAATCTCAAACAAGTGTTTGAAATGCTATAAAAGTAATGATTTGGAAGTTTTATATAGTTTTCTGCATAAATGATATTAAAATATTTTGCTCCTGCACCTGCCTACTCTTTACATTAGCATAATTATTCATATCTTAACAAACACATCAGTGGCATTTGGTTAGATGAGCAGAAAAAATAAAAGTTTTGTCCATCTGTAAAGCATCTGCCATGACAGGAAAACTCCTGTGTTTTTATTATTAAAAAAAAAAAAGGTGAGGGTTGTTTTGCTGTTTTTCTTTCATCAGTAGGTCCTCAGCTTTATTTTCTTAACTTAATCTAAGAACCACCAGATGTTGTTAAGCTGTTTGTTCCAATGGGTATTTCCTTTGAAAATGAGGTCCCAGCCATGCCCACAGTAATCACCAGAGCCACCCACAGGCTCCCAACACCATTCTGACCATTACATGATCCTCACTGGGAAAGAGCTCCCTACTGGAAGTATATTTATCTCAGATGTGAATACAACAGGAAGAGAGAATGTAATTTTTTCAGAGCTTTTGGACAGGTGTAGACCTTGTGCAAAGGTGACAAAGTATCCACTGGATGCAGTAATAAATCCCTTTGTTGTGCAGGAATTTTACACTGGGCCATTAAAAGCTTTCCATATGGATATAAATTCAAATGTGCATTAAGATATTGTTCACACTGGTTAGAAGTGGCTTCTGCCTGTGGTGGACACGGTATCAGTCATTGCTGAAAACCCTGACAGGACACTCGGCTGCAGCAATGGCAGAAAAATGTGTCTCTCATAAAATCACAGAGCCATGGAATGGTTTGGGTTGGGAGGGACCTTAAAGCCCACCCAGTGCCAGCCCTGCCATGGGCAGGGACACCTCCCACTGTCCCAGGCTGCTCCAAACCCCAGTGTCCAGCCTGGCCTTGGGCACTGCCAGGGATCCAGGGGCAGCCACAGCTGCTCTGGGAATCCCATTCCAACACCTCATGACCCTCACCACCAGCAATTTCTTCCCTATATCCCATCTAAAGTTCCCTTCTTTCAGTGTGAATCCATTCCCCCTTGTCCTGTCACTGCAGTTCCTGATGAATTGTCCCTCTCCTCTCTCCTGACATCATCTCAGTGCTGGATCATTTCCCATATTTCTGTTTGAATGGTATTTCAACTTCATCACTTTCACAGGGGATTTTTTCAAAATCCATCAGAAAGTTCTGTCTAGGAAGGGAAATGAATGCTTAAAGTCGTGTTACATAAAGAACAATCCCTCTGAGGCTGTGACATGAGGGTATTAATTGACTTGAATGATGGCTTTGTAATACTTTGACATATTTTTGGAAGGCAAAAATGATTTACAATATGGAGCAAGAAATACTAAGTTATTTTGTGACAACAAAATTTGTAAGTGTATTTATATAATTTAAAGCATTTTAAAGGAAAATTTAGGATGGAGATGTTTTAATCCCACTGTGTTCAAGATTAAAAATCAGAGTTAAGCAAAACATGGACTTCTCAGGCTTTTTTTTTATTGTCCTTTTTTTTTCTGGTATTAAAACCTGCTGTTTGGATTGTCAAAGATGTATAGGTAGTTTTAAGAAATGTGTCAAGATGACACAAAATATTTTATAAGGCTTTACTTTTCCCGGTTACAGCGCGTCTTATTTGGCAAGCTTTCTTTGGCCTGACAATGAATTTTTATTTTCTAACTCCTTCATCACTCAGTCTTGTCACACAAAAATTATAACAAGAGCAAAATCTACATATGATTTGAGCAACAAATTCTGTGATCATTTTGGCTTTCAGGATGGATCAATCACCTCACTAATCAGTGGTTCTAGTCAATAATAATGCAGAGACTGTTTTTCAGTTAGTTTACCAATCACTTCAGCTTGATTTATAGAATGTATTTAAAACATGAAGTATTATACAAGCAGAAATATAAAAACATGCCCCAGTCAAGTGTGGTGTTCCCCAAATTTGCAGTAGTTTATGTCTGAAAATGGGGGTGTTCAACGTCCTTCAGAATCTACTTCTAAATCTCACCCAAAACAGGAAGAGTTTAAGATGTGACACCTGTTTTTTATAACTTCACATGCAAGAGCAGGAGATCTGTAACAGAAAGAAAACTACTGTGCTGTAAGAAAGAGCTGCATCTCTGGTTTGAGATTATAATCTCAACCACCCTCTGAATGCAAAGCTCAGTGTCCCCAGCCACATCTTGGAGCCATCATCTATCAAGCACTGCAGTTCTTTATCACTAATAATCTTGAAGTAAATAGAGTGTAATCCAAAGGAAAGTTAAATCCTGTGTCTCTTTCTTTCATTTCTAATTGAAAATATATTTTTAGCATAAAAAGATGAATAATTTTTATAATTTTTATTTGGCAGGATCAGTCATTTCAAAAGGACTAATGCCCTGAAGACAGCGTGGTACCTTATTTGGGGAGTTCTCACCAGGAAATTGGAATCTGAATTGTTAAAATGTTGTTAGACACCACACAAAACAAATGTCCATTGGGCAACAAAGTAATTTAACTAAAATAATTGAACAGGTACTCTTTTCTTTTGTTTTCTGCTGTCTTGTGTAACCCGCTAAGCTACAGTGAGCATTTATAGAGCCATCCCTTCTGCTGGTCACCCCAGTTTCGCTCCGTTGTTTGTTCCTGTTGCACTCTTGCTCCCTGAAAGCCACAATATGCAATTGTTCCAAGGATTTTTTAATCATATGATGTCATGCAGACAACACATTTTGCTATCAATTTCTATTTTGATCATGTTCAGATCAAGCTTTTGTGCAAAAACCAGAGACTGATTCAGAGCATGCAGGGAAGAGCAGGACTTAATATCCCTTACATTACTCAGATAATGTTTTAATAACCAAACTTTTAATCAGATCACCCATAAAGCCCTTGAAAGTCAGCAAGTATTGGTTTGTTTGATGGGTAAACCAAAGAAATGGTCACAGTGATTCAATACTCCTGAATTTAATAAGGCTGTTATTGAGATGATATTTAAATTTCCCTCCTATGTATTCAGCTTCTCAAAAGTCTGTATTTATCAAAACTAGTTGTCATGGTTTGACAGAATTTAGAATTAAGTGGAAAAGTTTACCATCAACAGTTTTGCCAATGCACTAATATAGATAATAGATACACAGTGGAGAGCGCAAAATTAATTTTGAAGGCAAAGATAACTTCCCATCCCACACAATTCCATACAGATTTTCCTACTATATTCCTACAAAGTACCTGCTTTGGTACTTGTTTTCCACATTGTTTGGCTGGTATTGCTCAGCGAAAGATTTTTTCTTCCCACAGCCTTTATGTTTTCATATAAAGATAATTTTAGGGCCAAACCAACTCTGTTTCTTTTATGACAAATGAGCTTTGCGTGCCAACAATAACTTTCAGGATAGTTACATTACTGAATTGCAAGTGCACTCTTGCAAAAATATTTTCCTGATCTCTTGAAGATCCGGCAGCATTTATCAAATTGTTCCTACAGACATATTAATGGAGAGATGGGGTTTGTGTGCACATAGACACACTGTCCTCTGCCTCTGCATCCATGGCTGTCACTGGGGCTCCAGCAGAACTCAAAGTTCCTGTGTGATAAGAATGAGGGCCAGATAACAATGGCCAGTAGATGTGCCACAGCACATCCAGCACTTCCCAGTCCTTTAAACCACTCTCAGTTTGTGGCATTGAGTAGGGAAGCAGAGAAGTGTCTCCAGGATCTGGTGGGAGACAAAGAGAGGGAAGGACTGTACAATGCTTTGGGCCCCAGGTCAGTCAGAGCACCTGGGAGGGGCTGGGAGAGGCCATAAATCACAGCAGATCTGTGGGCAGCACTGGGGATTTCTTTTCCTCTTTCTCTTCCAGTTTTCCAGTCCATCTTTTAACCTTGAAGCCCTCTCACCCCGCCTCACAGCCCAGCCCACCCTCTCACAAGGATCCCTGCAGGATGCTGAAAGAAGCCCTTTTCTTTATCCCTCACCCTGCTGCAGCCCCTCAGGGGCTGGGGAAACGGCTGGAGAGGACAGCAGAGGATGCCCTGGAGATCTGGGGGGTTTTTGCTTGTTTCCTCTCAGGAGCAGAGCTGGGTGTTGCTGCTCCCTCCCCCAGCTGTGGCACAGGAGTTGTTACTGTGTCACCTCCTGCATCCTCCGCATTACCATTAAATTGGCTGTGCTGGAAGAGGTGACAACGCTGGGCCAATCCCGCTCTCCTTGGCTGAGGGATGATGGAGGGAATCATTAAAGAAAAATTAATCTTGTTATGTGAAAGATGTAACAATAGGGGAAAATGTCAGCTGTAAAATGCACACAGTCACTCAGAGAGATTACTCTAAAGAGATAACCATCCTTTAAATAAAAGTGAAGAACTGTAAAATTGTTTTAATTATCCAATCACATTTACTTAGTGTAATGTTATATAGAATACTTTGATTTTTAATTGAACAAAGAAGAAAATTACTTAAGGACCTGTTCTTATCAGATCCTAACCTTCCTGTGGCAGATTTGAATGTTTTTCTTTTTAAATATAATTTCATCTTTCTTTTGAACACCATTTTTTAAAATACCATTCAATTCAACAGGTAGCAATATAACAAACACAGATATAATTTTGTGCTTCTAGTAATCTGTATAAAATGACTCATATCAATCAGTTTGAATGACTGAAAACCTTATATTAATTTAGACTTGGGGCAAAATCTCCCTGGCTGCCTATGTAAAGTAGGATGATAATCCTAAATGATTTAGTAACAGTCATGAAGCAAAGACACAAAACTTGAAAAGCTAACAGGCTTCAAACAGATTTTTTTCTTTTTCTCTGATGATTTTGCATACCTTTGACCTTGTTGTAAAACTACTGAGCCAAGGGAAAGAGACAGAAAAGATATGCCTTCAAATAAAGACAAACCCCTTTAAATACATATTTGATGGAAGGTTGGATTCATAGCTTAAAAGCTCTATTTTCCACAGCCACCCATTAATAGAGATTTTGAAGCTCTCCCTGCTCACATGGGGAAAAGGCTTTTGCTTAGAAGTCAACACAGCAGAGGAAAATTGGAGAACAGCATCATCCTGGAGTTCCACAGGGAAAAACCCTGACACTGCCGTCATGTTTTCGATCACATCTACCTCAAACTGTGTTCCAAAATAACAGTGATCCTATTAATCACTCCTGATTATCATCCCAAACCTGACACACTAATTTGGCTACAAAAGGAATCTGAAGCATCATCTGTACTTTTCCTTTGTTATGCTAATCAACATCAAAGGCTGGGTTACTTCTCCTCAGTGCCACTTGCTAACTGAAAATTAATCTGCCCGGTTATTTTTTCACCTGGACAAACACAAGAAAAATGTGAAGTTATTTAGCCATTATTTATTAAATCAAAGAGACCTGTCTTCTCCTGAGATGAAAGACATTTCCCTTCCTTGTTCGTACTGGGAAAATTCCCCTTTTGGAACACATAACCCCAATTACAGAAATAGCACAAGATTTGCGGGTTAGGATTCTTGCTTCCTAAACTTTTCTTGAGTTTATAAATCTCTTTAAATTACAAATTACTTTGTGATTCTTAAATAGAGGAATAGTTAAATTCACATTTATGATGGGTTTTCCTCAGCAGAATTCTTTGAACACCTATTTCATTAATATTATGACAGCATGAAAGTGATACATTTCGTATATAATGCTGGATTAAATTCACAGTTATTTCTTCAGCAGTTACTTCATTTTGTAGACTGATGTATTTTAAAAGAGTGGGTTTGAGGCAGACAATTTTTTTACCTAATCAGTTGGTTAGAACAAATAGTTTAAAAGTGTCACACTATAGCATAATTTCATCTGGATCAAATGTGAACTAGAGAAAAAGATTGAATGTTTTCCTAAAAAGATGTTATTGTTCATATCCATAATCCTTTAATCCTACAGGGATAATGGCTGACTCCAGTGGATGTTTACTTAAGGAGGAAGGGAGGGTTTTACCCACAGAATGGGTAAATTGCCCAACATTCTTACTAACAGTTTCTGTTGGTTGGAGTTGTACTCGGTTTGGGTTGAAATATCCCATTTTCTTTGAAAAATGTCTATCAGAATTAGTTCATCAGTTTCTGAAAATAAGAGTCAGGAAAATCACTTTTCCCCTTGTTATAAAAGTTATGGTGACATTATCTTCCATCCTTTGTGTCATTTCTAATTCTGAGATTTGGCAGAGGTTGCTGTGCATGTCAAGGGTGCACTGTTTGCCATCCTCTTGAAAGTCACCCAAGTTTGACAGTTCTAGCCTTTGAAAATTGCAGCTTGCCTATGCCCAGCAGATAATTACTGGTTCCTCAAACCTAAATTTCTTGAAGACTTCAAAGATTATGACTCTGGATAACTGTAGGTCAAGTGGGCTATTTTATTGAAGGAGAAGCAACATGATTTTCAACTTCTCTCAGCAAGAAAAAAATTAAATATGGAGGGGTTAATATCAAAGTCTGGTAAATATCAAAGGTATGGAGCCAAGGATGCCAGGTTTGGAGCAGTAAAATTGGCACAAATTGGAGAGAGGCAAGGCCTTGGAACAAAGGAAGACTGGAATATTTCTGCAGGGAGATCTGTACAGAAGATTAGGGCTGATGAATTAAAAGGCAGAGAGGTGCATATCAAAAAGTAGCAATGTAAAATAATGGGAATAAGAAGCAATAGTTAGGAAATAAAACCTGTAAGCTGAAGAAAAGGACTATGGTGGAGAAACAGAGCAGATCAAAAGCAAGGTGGAAATGGGAAAGCACCTTAGAGCAGGGAGAGTCTCTAAGTACAGTATACAAGTGTAAAGAGAATTAGGCACTTTGTGTAGAGTTATCAGAAGGGAGAGAGAAGCAAGGGCAGGGAAAATACAAGAGTAGCAGGTTGGAGGAAATGAAACATAAGATAGGAAGTTAAAATAACAACGACAACAACAACACCCCCACCTTAATTTGTTAATAAAAATTTTCCATACCAGAGCCTGGAAAACAATCCATTAACGACTTTCACTTTGCTGTGTGTGAAACTCATTGTCTGTGTGTGGATGGCACCTTATTGTGCTGGTTGTTTGGGATCTTCTGCTTCCTCTATGGCCAGCATGGCCCTAGTGCACCAAATACATTATCTCACTGATAACAGCCCTGGGAATCCATGTGTGCTCACAGTCCAGCTCATTTTCCTGAAATACGAGAGTACAAACACTGAACATCTGTATCCCAGTACAATTATGAAACATAAGGAACGCCACCCTTAGCCTCTATGCAGCCAGTGTCTGGGAATGATCTGCATTTGGGACTGTGGCACCCTGCGTGCTTGTGCCACCATTCCCCCCAGCACTCAGGGCATATTTTGTTGACTTGCTGGATTAAAGTGCACTGAAGGATGATGTTCGTAGGACTTCTGCTCCACTTGTTGTAGGAGGTGAAAAATGAATAATGAAAGAGGCAGAAGATTCAGGAATCAGGAAGGCTGGTCTACAGTCTATATTAAAGCATCTGAATGTCATCTGACAGAGCTAAGTTGCCTGTGCCACAGAACTCTCCATGACTTTTCCAGAGGATTCCTAGCTGATCTCACAGCCTACAGGCCAAACTAGAGGCCTCACAGCTGCCACCAAACCCAGTGGAAGTAACTGGAAAAAAAATGAACAAATACATGGGCTAAATGAGTGGCATTTCAGATTAGACTTCCAAAAAGGAACAGCTGACTCCATCTGTCTCTTAATGCGGAGAGATGGTGTCAGCTCATCTCAGGTGTTCTGAAAATCCTGTCAGACTCAGAGCTTGTACAAAGGAGCATTACAGGACACAGGACCACAGGACCATAAAACAATTCAGGTTGAAGGGGTAGCAGGAGGCCACCCAGACCGTCCCTGCAGCCCTTCTAAGGTCCACTGAAGGGTCGCTCTGTCTTGGGGACTGTTCCCCCCAGTTTGGTGTCATTGTCACTGGTATCAGCCCCACATTGTCCAAGTGCCACACAGGACATGACTCAAACCCCCTTTGTATTAAAACATATGGAACTGGATATCATTGTTGGTGGATAATACTGATTTTATCTAAATAAAATTTAGAAAATGGTAATTTTCTCATCCTGCACTGTCCTTACATTGTCTATGGCATGAATTGGATTGTCCTGTGGCAAGTGACTGAAATCCATGAAACTCAGCAAATACATTAATACAGAGCAAATGCAATTATTTGCTCTATAAGATATAAATATTTGTTAGTGTATTACTTTAAAAGTACCTGAATAGGGAAATATTGATTTTGTCAAAAACATTGGGCTATCCAAATTGAAACAAAACCATTATTTTCATTAGTGCAAATGAGACTCACTTCAAATAAACTAAAATACTAAGCAAGGAAAATAATCTAAAACCCTCATACAAAGAGAACACACTAAACTTTAACAAAACTTCTAAAAAACACTTAAACCTATAACACTCAAGAATCCACAAGTAAAGTACCTGATTTTATATCATGTGTTTAAAAAACACCCTGTGCCACCATTTATCTGATCAGTTAACTTCCCAGCAAGGCCTTCATTTATTAGAAGTGACAGCGGGCTGGAATGGAGGGAACCTGGGCAAGCTCAAGGAAATAATTAAATAGCAAATCCAGCACCTGGCCCTACCAATGAGCTCCAGCAGGACCAGGCTGCACGCACAGACTGCATCTTCCTGGAGCTTATCTGTAGGAGTTTTATGTCAGATGAGGCTCTTGCTGAACCCCAAAGTGTTCTGGGCTGGAAATGCTGCCTTAGATCCAGGTTTTCAAGTCAGAACCACTCAGGCTGAGCTCTCAGAAGAACGATTGTGGTGGGACTCACAGCATAAACATCAGCTGCAGGTAAAAGAGAAACGGACAGAAGGAAAGGAGAAGCATCTAAAAACAATAAATGTTGACTGGGAAAGCAAAAGAAAAATAGTGAGTCCGAGTGAAAATACTGAAGGAATTGTGCAAGTTTCTGGTCTAAAAGGAATCCTCGAGGTGTATGCCTGGCCAGCTAGTAAAGGTGATATAATGATTTCATGAGTAAAGTTCTGTGCAAACAGAAAGATTTAGCACAAAAATACATGGGGGTGGAAAAAGCCATTTAAAAATATTTATTAACAAATTTGTTCATATTTTGATCAACTGTGCTGGACTATGGTATAAATCTCTCCCTGTATCCTGTTCAAAACCCAGCCATTTTCAGATCCCAACCCTATTTCTGCCTCAGTGATTTATGCATTGGATTTATATTGTTGCCTCATTATACATCCAGGTAGCTGACTACAGGATTTAAATTTTGGCTTTAACATACAGTCTCCAACTACTTCTTCTTTTTTCATTTTGATAAGTTCCTCATCTGTAAAAAAGAACATGTTCTTTTCACTCTGAACAGTGATTAAATATTTGTTCATTTATTAGTGCTTAATTCATGGATGAAATAATGTCTATTTGTCTGTTAGATGTGTAGGATTTGCTCCTATTGCAACTGAATTCAATGCCTTTGACCCTTTGAAGCCTTCTATAAGCACAATTAATGTAATCTTCTCCCTAGCTCTCTATTCCTGCTTTGTCTGCTTCGTTCAAATTCATCACCTTTCAAGCAATTCTACCAAGCATGTTATCTCAGCTCCTTAGGGGAAGCTTTTATGGGAGCAAATACCTTGCCACTTAATTACATACCAGGAAATTATTAAATTGCACTCTGGTTTATCTTGTAAGGGAAAAAGGGGACTCTGGATATATTTTGTTTATGAATTTTACATGCACAGCGGGTCACCTGTTTGATAAAGGTTTACTTTACAGTAAGGAGTCCAATTAAAAGAGATGGGGAGTGATAAAGCCACCTGAGGAACCCAAAGAACTCTGAAAGCCTCCCTGCTCTCACACACGCGGATTTATCCTCCCCTCTACGAGTCCAGGATAAAAGGGAACATGACATTTCAAAGGGGGTAAGAAGATAATTTGAATTGGGTCTCAGGAGCTTCTCAGAGTGAGGGTGCCAGTAGAAACAAATTAATAAAACCCCACAGACACCTCAGTGAACACTTTGCTTTCCCCCTTTTGATAATAGGCTTTCATTTTATGAGGCATACTAGGAAATACATATATTAATATTTTCATTACACCTCCTGATCCTGCACTACGTATTTCTGGGTATACAGGTAAATAGTCCATTTTATTTCTCCTGAAAAACCTGATTATTTATCAGTCTGAACCACTACCACACTGTCCCAGAGGACGTCACTGGCCAAACTCACGGAGTCCTGTCAGATTGACATAGTTTGTGCAATTTGAGGTTATAACCTATGGAACAGGTTCATGTAATCCCTTATAAAGGCAGCAGCAAAATCTGTTCCCCAAGTGTACATTAAAGAATTCCTGCTGTAGAGCTTGCCATTTCCACAGGATAACCAGAAGACAGCACAATCCAGACTTCTCTACCTGGGTCCAAAACAGAGCTGGCTTAAAGCTTAAAATAGATCACAAATCTGCCGTGCCCTTACACAGCCCTGGGGTTCAGAAGTGAAGCACATTATTCTGTCCCCTGCAATGTCTAATCTTCATGGGAATAAAACCTGGCCTTTACTCAAAGGAGCATTTCCAACCCCTTCTCCCTTACAGATGAGGGGCAGAAAAGCACAGAGCCACTTCTGTCTGTTTTGCAGGAGTTTGCTGAGTACAGAATTCCCATTTACCAACCATTGCTCATCTACAACATTTGTGATGCTCACAGGAATCAAACAAAAGCTTCCAGCTGTTGCATACCCTTTATCTAGAAGATTGAATTATCTGTCTAGAGTCTAAAATTCAGACTTATGCATTTTTTCTCCATTTTCTTAAGGTTTGTCAGCTGGATTTTAAAAAATGCTGCTCTAGTTTCTGTTGAACGGAGTGCATTTATCTCAGATATTCCTCTAAATTTTGTTACTGAATATCCAACATATATTTTACTTCAGACTGTGGCTCCCACTGGTGTAGCAGCAACACTGAATTTTTCTTGTTTGCTATTTTTTGTACTGTCTCTTCTGTGGCATTGGGGCTCACTACATGAACTGGTCATTATCATCTTCTAGTGTAAGATGTTTAGAGCAAGCAGGCTTGAGCTCCAGGGATGACCACCTGCCCCCTCTCTGACACACTGATCAACCACAGCAGCTTCCCAGAAAGAATTCACACTCAGGCAAATACTGTGAAGACAAAAGTAGGCAAAGCAAAAGAAAAAACTCCAAAATTTAAGAGCGTGGCAAATTCCCAAGAGAAAGACACCAAGATGAAACAATTTAAACCATCACAGGAGAGGATCATCACAGATGCGTAAGAGCCCTGGGCCCGGCACAGGAAGGGCCTGGAGCTGCTGCAGAGAGCCCNCCATGGCAGGGGTGGCACTGGATGGGCTTTAAAACCTCTCACAACCCAGACCATTCTATGATTTTATGCTATATAAGGAGATACCTGTGGATGCTTGTATTAAATCCCTCCCCTCACCTCCATTTACAGAATTTTCACACATTTAGAAGTTGAACCACAGAAAAGTCACCTAAACTCCTAATTTATCTTGCAATCCAGGAGGTACCTTACGTAGAATCACATTCACTCACCTTTAATCAGGCAGATTATCACCTTCTGGGATAAGTGAAACTACACTGGGCTTTTTCAAGGTGTGTGAGAGAACACTACAGCAGTTCTGAAGGAGGAGGAAGTAGCTCAATATTGGCTCTACAAGACAGAAAAAAAAAAGATTGCTGCTGGCTGATTAGGAAAAATATTGGAAGATAGTGCAGGTATTACTAATCCCCTTAACAGAAGGAGTTTATTAGATTTTTAGTAATAAAGGGCATAAGTGAAACATTCTCAGGTATTTTCAGTAATCAAAATTGCTTTTTTCTTTTTCTGGGAGGGTTAAGGCAAGATGTGATGTGAAACTCATTTCAGCCATTTCTGCTTTTGCAGCTTGCAGATCCTATAATTAGAAGTCAATCTCACAGGGGGTTGTGTGCATTGATAAAAGGCTGTACTTTATCATTTCTAGGGGATAAGAAGCACAGGGAGGCTGGTGAGAAGTTTTCAGCCCAGTGAGAAGCCAGGGATGTGTTGGTGTGAGGAGCGTGTTACACTGGTTTTCCCCTAATTCATGCTGTGTCTCATCCATGCATTTTATTCCCAGTGTCAGTGTAGCCCTCCCAAACTTTGCTATTGCTTTACAAAAATGGATATACAGGAAATAATGCCCTGGAGACATCCCAGGTACACCCTCACACACAGCTTCCCACACCCCTGCCTTCCCCAGCTGCTGTGCCCCACACCAAGAACTGATGCTTCCACGAGGATAAATCATAAAGAACAGCAGAGGATGGATCGTGCACGTCGCTGTGGTGCTGATGGATTTGGGAATGATTTGTTGCCATAGTGATGACTTGGCCTGGGCATGCTGGGAGAGGTTACTCAAAGAATAGGGGAGGTGGTGTTTTGCATGTACAGTCAACTTAATTAATCTTGACATCATGAAGAATAGAGCAAGAGTCCCTTGGAAGAACTTTTTCTGTGAGGCATTTCTGCTGTCCTTGAACACTGGAGTCAGGAGGTAGTTGTGCTAAATTTTTTTTTTCCACATTTTTACTTAATATGAAGTCATTTTTTTTTCATTTCAAATCCTACATTTAGACTTAAAATCATTGAAGCAAATGGCTTTTTAATCATATAATTCTCACTCTAACAGTTTGCACTGGTGGAATGCTTTTTCAGTGTGCTTTAATTAATGGTTTAACAAACACTTTAAATACTCCGAATACCATTTTCAGTGAATAGAAAGATATAAGACAAGTATTTTACTTTGTTACCTAAATAAGTATAGAAAAACAGATCGTAGAGATTATATAGAATATAGAACAGAAAAAATAGAAGATAAACTGAGAATGCAAGCCAAAGTCCTTATTTCATGCCTCTATGACATCCATTTGTCTATTATTTTTATTGTCATTCACAAACATCCCACTACAAGAGAAAATATTACAAATTATTCTCTTTTTTCTCATGCATTTGTGCAGTTCAGTATTCACAGATCAGTACTTTTTTAAAAAAAGAGAGAGGTAGAACCTGAGAGACTTCAGAATGTATTAATTATGTTCAAAATGTTCTTGAGGGTGAAGGATATTGGTGATATAGACCAGATATAAAAGAGAAGGATATTTTGGCCATTGAAAAATTAGCCAAACATGCTAATGCTTCTTAAAGCAAGGTTGCTTTTGATTTTCAAAAGCTCAGAGCTATTTGCGTATCAGTAATATATCACAATAATAGCTATTACTACATTTTGAATATACAAACTTCTCACCCTGCTCTCTCCTCCTGACCAAATGGAATTAAGAGGTCTCCTGTATCTCCTTTCAAAGCCAAATTGGGACCATGCTTCCAACTTTAGCTTCAGAATTAGTCTTTCTTTCTCTAGTTCATTTCCAATTCTAATTAAGGGAAAGAGCTACTTTTGCCTCTTCAGTAGAATAATATTTTTACCCTTCAAAAAAACAATAAAAATATTTCTGCACTCATCTGTATGACACATAAGGTTGCAGGTTGCTTAACAACTGTCCTTATACTGTCCATTAATTCATTCAAAAAACCCATATTATTTCTTTATTTCAAAATATACTCAACAACCAGAATGAAAACTGTGCCTGTGGAAGCATGTGGGGATTTCATGGAAAACCCAACACCAAGCAGCTGATTTTTATTTTCCCGTTAGCTTTCACAATTAGAAAAAAGTAGCAAAAGCACCACAAACCTTGTCTGTACAGTGAAGGGAAAACAACCCCTGACACTTCTGCACCACCATTCCTTTCAAAGTCCTGATTGCAGTGGGGATAACAGCCCTGATCAGTGAACCCAGGCCCTGACATTTCCTACTGCCTTCCACACACACTCACAGCCTGCCACAAATTAGCTCTGCTGCCACCTCCAAGCCCAGCAAACCCTTTTTGTGCTCCTCTCTGTACGTGCACTCTCACAACTCCCAACACACACAATTTGTCAGCGCTCCTTCTAACAGTCCCTTCTTCCTGCTGTAAAACAAACTATTTCTAATCTCATGCTTTATCTAAGTTAATCTATTTTTTCACCATTCTTTTTTTATCCTTAGGAATTACTAGAAAGCATTAAAAAAATATATATATAAATTTATTTCTAATTACTACTCAGCCTGTTTAAGTAATTTAGTTCACATATTCAAGACTTTTCTCCCTTTTAGTTACAATTCCTTAAGAGTTTGACCATGTTAGCATGATTTTCCATTGGATTAAGTACAGTTTTAATTTATGAGTTATTGCACAGCTGTGGCTGCCCCTTGGAAGTGTCCAAGGCCAGGTTGGCCGGGGCTTGGAGCAGCCTGGGGTGGTGGAAGGTGTCCCTGCCCATGGTGGGGNAAATATACTCAACAACCAGAATGAAAACTGTGCCTGTGGAAGCATGTGGGGATTTCATGGAAAACCCAACACCAAGCAGCTGATTTTTATTTTCCCCTTAGCTTTCACAATTAGAAAAAAGTAGCAAAAGCACCACAAACCTTGTCTGTACAGTGAAGGGAAAACAACCCCTGACACTTCTGCACCACCATTCCTTTCAAAGTCCTGATTGCAGTGGGGATAACAGCCCTGATCAATGAACCCAGGCCCTGACATTTCCTACTGCCTTCCACACACACTCACAGCCTGCCACAAATTAGCTCTGCTGCCACCTCCAAGCCCAGCAAACCCTTTTTGTGCTCCTCTCTGTACGTGCACTCTCACAACTCCCAACACACACAATTTGTCAGCGCTCCTTCTAACAGTCCCTTCTTCCTGCTGTAAAACAAACTATTTCTAATCTCATGCTTTATCTAAGTTAATCTATTTTTTCACCATTCTTTTTTTATCCTTAGGAATTACTAGAAAGCATTAAAAAAATATATATATAAATTTATTTCTAATTACTACTCAGCCTGTTTAAGTAATTTAGTTCACATATTCAAGACTTTTCTCCCTTTTAGTTACAATTCCTTAAGAGTTTGACCATGTTAGCATGATTTTCCATTGGATTAAGTACAGTTTTAATTTATGAGTTATTGCACAGCTGTGGCTGCCCCTTGGAAGTGTCCAAGGCCAGGTTGGCCGGGGCTTGGAGCAGCCTGGGGTGGTGGAAGGTGTCCCTGCCCATGGTGGGGGGATGGAATGGGATGAGCTTTAAGGTCCCTTCCAACCCAAATCATTCTATGGTAGTATTTTAGTGGAATTCAGAGTAAAATCCATGGAAAATTATCTGTTTTACTAAAATAGTAATCCTCTCTGGAAACCATATCTCAGCTTTTCTGCATCCTGAATCACAGAAATAAAATATGTGAACCATGAAGCATTTGAGAAGGGCACTTCCTGCTTTTCATATATATCTACTTTTCATATCTGGAACACTTAAATTGGATATATGGGGTCCATTGTGTTTTAGTTTTTAATATCCACTAAACTATTCTCTTCAATTTTCCTTCTACCGAAACAAAGGAAATGAGTCAAAATTACTAATAAAACTCTAAAGACATATAAAAATACAGCCAGCAGTGACCCTTAGCTAAAGATTGCTTTGGGAGGCTACCTCCATCAAATTTTACAACGTGTCAGTTTTAGACATGAAATGAGTGAGAAAGGAAATAAAGGAAAGATAAGAAAGTCAAATAAAGGGCTGCTTGGAAAACTTAATTTCACTCGGAGATAATTGTATCATCTGCATCTTAGAAGCAGTAATTTGGCATGTCTAGGGACAGGAAATGCAGGCCCAATAATGAAATGAGATGTAAAGATGAGATGTTGAAAGGTTGTAGCTTTAATGCAAAGGCATTTTTTGTGCAGACGTGCTCAGTCCTGTTCTGTTACATCTGCTCTGCCTGATCCTCAGACAAATCTGCTCTGCCAGCAGCTCCTCCCCGTCCTGCCCTCTTTGTGAGGACGCCGTGGTTCAAAGGGGCACAAAGCACCTGGAGCAGGCTGGGTGACTGTTCCTACATGGCAGCAGCAGCCAAAGGGGACCCACTTCTCACTTCCTCAGACACCTTTTACTCTAATGCTTGTTAAACACCAGTTTAAAAGATTCATAAGCTGTAACTCACACAAGACACAAGGTGTTTCTATCTAATTGCTGAAACTACTGTATTTTCAAAACAACAGAAAAAACCCCATCTCTGACCAGAAACTCCTTCAATAAACATCATGAGAAGTGTCATATGAAGACTAGAAATCCTCAAGTGACTTTAGGGTTGGGGATTATCCCAACCACCTGATTTTTTTTACAGCTTTTAAAGAAAAAAACTTTGACATCTCACCCAGGAAAGGTCCCAGGCTTTAGATTCCTGTGGAAGGAAATGCAGTTTTGGCTGGGGAATGGAGGGGATGAAGGATCTGAAAGGAACTTATTTTTAAAGTAACCTGAGTGTACTCAGAGTTCCATTTCCTGAGCATGCAGTTGGGAGGTTGGGAATTGACTCCAAGACAAGCAATTGCTCCTGGCTGTTCACTCCGGTGTAGAGATTTTTTGTCTGGAATTCAAGGTGCTTAAATAATTCAGCACCTGCAAGGACATAAAGCAAGAAATAAAGGAAATAAATGAATACTCAGATCTTTATCCTATTACATATTCTAGGTACACCCAGGAAGATAAATACATTTTATCTCCCTGTATTCTTATGGAATATGAACTGTTTCTGTATTTACTTCTCTTGTGTAGCTACAATTACACAGCCATATGTAGACTTTGATTTTACAGGGTTTAGTCAAACTTACAGTTGTATGTGTGTGGTGATCCTGAATGCAAACTCCAATGTCTTTATCAAACTGGGGGTGTTTACCCAGATTTATTTTCCTGTCTATTTTTCCCAATGCATTTCAGATGTGCCTCATTTGGGAACAGGATATTAATGAAGCCTTAATGCAATGTACCAACTGCCAATAGAGGGAAAGACGCGGAGCCTACTCAGAAAAAGAGGTTGACATCATGCAGGGTTAGATCCATTATATGGATACCCACTACATGGATGTATGATAGGATTAGAACTGTTATAGGAAGGGGGGAAATGATGTAAAAGTACCCATGTTATTTGCACGATAATTAGCTTAAGTGACTTTTTACATCTTGATGACACCTTCCCTATTAGCTGGCTTGTCCATTCCAAAAAATATCCAAGAATCAAATATTTGGAGTCTTGAAGTAAGTTTTGCTGCCAGAGAGCACTAATGAGATGGGCTAAAGAAGATTGACCTTAGCTCTAATTGGACTCAGAATGAAGCTTTTTACATATTTTCTTTGAAAGGTCCCTCTGCCTAATTCTAATTCCAAGCTGTCTGAGCAATGCACACTCTCAATTACCAGCAGCAAAGGTTACACAAATGGGTAACTGCTGCTTTAACCAGGCCTTCTCAGAGGCTGCAAAAATTGCACTTTGGGAAGTGTCACTCACTGATACAGCTTGACTTGGGAAATAACTTGGGCTCATTTAAAGCCTGTAGGAAAGGAAACTTCATTCCTGCTTCTCCTTCAAAGAAACTGTTTGAGGCTCCATACCTGGGGAGCACTGTGTATGTCTTCAGACACAATCATCTGAGTATTATTTATTTCTTCAGATTTACCTGTGGCCTAAGGCCCTGGCAGAGCTTTATGCAGTTGTGGTGCTGGCCACGTTCCCTGTCCTGGTGCAGGAAGTGGTGGGCACTGGGTACCTCTGACCATTTTTGTCCTTATTAGCCAAAGCTGTGTGAATTTTTGCTTTGTTTTCCAGCTGCTTGCTGGGCTTTGCTAGTGTTCTTCTCACAAGGATGTGGTCAGATAATGCAGCTGAAATGATGGAATGGTTTGTTATTACCAAAAAAGATGACCCCAAGCCTTTGCTCTGCTTTCGCACCTTTTTCTCTCAGTCTCAGGTGCGTGCCATGCACACACACCTCTCCTTTGGTCCCCTTACTGGTGTGGAGTGCTGCCTCCCAGCCAGGAGCTGAGCACCACAGGAGCAGCTACCCACTCGCCCTCCTCAGCAGGGTGGGGAGACAACAGTAAGATGAAAAGTGAGAAAAACTGTGCATCTGGAGAGTGACTTGAATCACTGGAGTCAGACAGGCACTGGTCAGAGGAATGGATGAAAAACAGGGAAGGAAAAGGGTTTGCCTAAGGCCTCAGCTCAGCAGGGTCAGGCACTTTCACCCCCAGTTCAGTTCTGAGTTCCTGGGGTTTCTTGTCTCCACAGCACCTCTTAATCATGTTCCTGTTAGCTTTGGCAGAATTTAGTCACTGAGGCTTGAATTTAGGCTAAAGGATGTCAACTACCCCTGCTATGTCCAAGCACATCCTTCCAATGATATCACAGTCTGGGCCAGCAGAACTCACACAAAGAGTTCAGCACTAAATCCTGCGCTTCAATACAATTAAATATATGTAGCTATCAGGAATGTATCATGTAAAGAGTTGTGACACTTAAAATCATGACAATTAAAAAGCAGATTTGTCTATTACATGAGCAATCTTAAATTTGTCTTGGATGATTCCAAAATCTCAAGGCAATTAATCAAAGACTGCAAATCCTTAACGAGGGACTTCTACATTAAATAAAATTATATGCAATCTGTAAGGGGTCTCAAAACAATCCATTTTTTGCATATTATATTTGCAGTTACTGGATTAAAGAAGGTGCATAAACACTCCCAAAATAAGTTTTCTCATTGAGAGCAATGATTAAGTTAACATGAGCGGAGTTCAGCTCATCCTTGCTCAGCTAACCATTAAATTCAATCTCCCAGTCCCCTGGGGAATGAAGCTCAGAAAAGGAGAATGCCAGCCCGGAAGGCAGAATACTTCAAAAAGGAAGGATATGCATTGAAGTGTCAGGTCGTCTGTTGTGATTTCATGTAATAAGTTCACCAGAGCATCCATTGATTATCAATCAGAATTCATCACATGATATTCTTTGTGCTGTTCAGCACACCAGGGGCCGTTAAAATAAATTTTAAAAAATTAAAAAATAAATAAAAGAAGAAGCTTGCATTAAATTCATTTTGCTTCTTCAAGGATGCTTGATTGCTCACTACACTCAAACCATTAAGGCTGTGCACGTACGGCCTCATGCTCTGAGGGATTCCTGCTGACTTCCCGAGGGGTGAGGCATCCCAGAGAATGGACACAGCTGGGGAAGATCCCCCAGTACAGCACTCTGAAGAACCCAGATGTGTGATGCTGGGAAGGCCAGTCCAGCAGTTCCCTCGGTGTGGGAGTCCATGAGCTCCTTCCACTCCTCGATGCTTGGCTTTGCAGCACCTTGGGTAGCCAGACCTGCACTCCTGTTTGCTCCGACACTGACACTTCTGTCAGACTCCAGCACTGCAGATCAGGGCAGAGCTCAGAATGGGGAAAGGTAATCGAGCTGCAGACACATTCTGAAAATGCCATACAAATGCCAGAAACACTCCAACTGAATAGAGGATGGCCAGAACAATTTTCATTTTAAAACACAGCATGAAAATCACGTGATATTCCCTTTTTGTTATTATTTTAGCCATTGAAAATCATGTTATGCTCCAGAAATTGCCTTAAATATTTTGGCTGTATACTACCTGATTTCCACACAAGTGTGCCCATAGTTTTTCCATGAGGTATTGGATAAACCCCCAAATATATATGAAATTCATGGATGAACTCAGCCATTCAGGGTAACTACTTTTGCCTTGTTTAGTGTATTTAATCCCAGTCTATCTGACCTAAAACTCGGTTCAAGTTTAAGAACTCAGGAAACCTCTGACTTCAGAACCAGCGTTGAATGTTCAGAATTTGATTTATGAATAAATTTACACACCCTGAAGTACATACCCCTACCCAAGTAGTGTTTTCCAGCATTACTTGACCTTGGGTTCTGTAAACACATGAACATACTGGGTTTCACCTGATAACCTCTGTTCACTGATCATTTCTCAGCAAACAGCACAGTAAAATACACTTCAGATTCAAAGTAGGATTCTGTTTGCCTCATGGAAAAGAGGGAAGATTTATGTCTCACTACTTTTATTTGACTCTAAGCATAACAAGTAGTGCATCTCCACTCACACTCTGTGCAAATATTTTCTTGTTGTTTTGGTGGATGCATAAGAATGTTCCCTGTGCTCCAATGCTTTTTCTCTTTTATGAATTGTGAGGCCATAAACTAATCATCTAAGGGAATTTAAACACAGAATAGAATTATAGAATCACTGAATGGTTTGGGTTGGAAGGGACCTTAAAGCTCATCAAGTCCCATTCCAGCCCCTGCCATGGGCAGGGACACCTCCCACTGTCCCAGGCTGCTCCCAGCCCCAGTGTCCAGCCTGGCCTTGGGCACTGCCAGGGATCCAGGGGCAGCCACAGCTGCTCTGGGCACCCTGGGCCAGGGCCTGCCCACCCTGCCAGGGAACAATTCCTGCCCAAGATCCCATCCAGCCCTGCCCTCTGGCACTGGGAAGCCATTCCCTGGCTCCTGGCCCTGCAGCCCTTGGCAATTGTCTCTCTCCATCTTTCCTGCAGCTCCTTCAGGCCCTGCAAGGCCACCCTGAGCTCAGCCCAGAGCTTCTCCTCTCCAGGCTGAGCAATCCCAGCTGTGGCAGCCTTTGCTCCCAGCAGAGCTGCTCCATCCCTCTCATCAACTTGGTGGCCCTTTTCCAACATGACTCTTTTTTATCAAACACTCTCTTTTTGTACATTAGCATGGGTTTCTTCTGTAAATAGTTTCCATATCTTTAGGTTTATCTAAATTTTTACACTGGTAAAATTTACAGACAATTCAATGTCTATATAATATTTTACAGACTTAGACTGTTTAAATGGAATATCCTCTATGTGTCTTCTGTCTCTTGTCCTGTCACTGGTTGCAACAGGGACAAGTCTTTACTTCACCCATCAGCTCTAAATATACATCAAGAAGACCCCCTGAGCCTCCCTTCTCCAGGCTCAACAGTGCCAGCTCCCTCAGCCTCTTCTTATTCATCACATCAGAGTCTCAGAATAAACTGAGTTGGAAGGGACCCACAAGGATCTTTGAGTCCAGCTCCTGGTCCTGTGCAGGACCATCCCCAAGAGTCACACCAGCGGGTTGTCCCAAGATCCTGGAGCTCTGGCAACCTCGGGCCTGTGCCCGTTCCCTGGGGAGCCTGGGCAGTGCCCAGCACCCTCTGGGGGAAGAACTTTTTTCTAATACCCAACCTAACCCTCCCCTGACACAACTTCAGGCCATTCCCTCAGGTCCTGTCCCTGGTCACACAGAGAGGAGATCAGTGCCTCTTCCTCCTCTTCCCCTCCCGAGGAAGCTGTAACTGCACCAATCCCTTAACCACACTTGTGGCCTTTCCCTGCTTTCAGTCCAGTACTCCATGTCTGTACTGGGGGCCCCACAACTGGAAACAGCACTGCAGGTGTGTCCCACCAGTGCTGAGCAGAGGCGTGTCACCCCCGTCCTGTGCTGGTGACATTCCACTGCCTCCTTTGTCACAAGGGCATATTGCTTTCTCCTGTGCAACTTGTGCCCCAGCACGCCCAGGTCCTTCCTTGCAAAGCTGCTCTCCAGTTATTTGACCCCCGCCCAGCTTGTGCTGGTGTGTGGGATTTTTCCTGCCTCCAGGCAGGACTTGGCAGTCCCCTCTGTTCATTTCCCTCTGTCAGGCTTCATGAGGTTTCTCTCAGCTTGATTCTCTGGCCTGAATCACTGAGGTCCCTCTGAATGGCAGCACATCCCCCTGGTGTGCTAACAAGTTCTCCCAATTCTGTGTCATCTGAGAGCTGCTGAGAGTGCACTCAGTGCCATCACCCAGGCCAGTCAGGGTGATGTTGAATGGTGCTGATGACAGCAGTGACACCTGGGCTACATAACTCAGCATTAGCCTCCAGCTGGACTTTGTGTCACTGATCCCCATCTCCCTGAGCCCAGCAGTTCAGCCAGGTGTCAGTCCACCCCTCTGCCTGTTTCCAGTCCGTATTCCAACACTTTGTCTATGAGCCTTCAGGAGACTCTGTCAAAGTCCTTGCCAGACTCAGACAAGCAGCCTCCACTGCTCTCCGTTCATCCACCAAGTCATTTCCTTGTCAAAGGCCATCACACTGGCCAAACATGACTTCCCATCATGAATTCGTGTCATCTACTCCCAATTACCTTCTAGTCCTTAGTCAGACATCTCACAACTGTCAGCAAATATGTCCTGGTTAAAACTTCCCTGTCTGGTTTCATGGTCAGTTTTGTGACATCAACTGGGAAAGAGCCAAAGCTGAGGAATTCTAACTTTACCCACAGAAAGTACCGACATGTGCAAATTATCTTCTCTGTCAGCAAAATATGAGCTAGGAATGAGGCATTTTTCAGCACTTATTATGTGCTTGTGGGCACAATAAGAACTTTCCATAGAAATTAAATAAGAACTACAGCAGCCCCAACTCGTTCAGTTTGAAGCTTTATTGCCAAACCAAAACTGAAACCAGAGTCAATGGAGGCCAAGACTCTTCAATTAGCTTCAAAGGAGGCTGCAGTGTGCATGATTCTCCATTGAATTGATGAGAAATATGGTATATGGGTTTGATTTTTACATTTACTGAAACCTCAAATCAAGGCAAATGCTAGAGATTCCTGGGACCCCTCAAAGGGGAAATGGTCAATTTTTACAGTTATAAGCTGTTCTGGAGGAGAGGAGCTGCTCTCCCTCCCTTCTGTTTCATGAGCTGATCTTCATCACATAACAGAATGAAAGGGGATGACCTGAACGTGGGGGGGAAAAATGAGCAAAACATTGCAGTCTGGGATTTATGGAACTCTCACAAAGGGTGTGCAATGGGGATTGCATTCACAGGTGTGAAAACAAATCCTTCCTAACTGAGCACTCAAATTTCCAAAAGACTGCATAATTCTTTGAGGAAGAGGGAAGGACTAAAAGACAGGAATGTCACCTGTCTCCTGAAAGTGGCAGTTATTCTCGTTATTTTTTTAAGGGAATTAGAATTCTACCTTCATGAGAGACTGGGAACGGTGAACTATAGCTGAATAAAGCCACTACTCGTGCCTAGTGGATCCAAAGGCCAGATCCATCTCCAGGAGCCCCACACGATGACCTGAGGCTTCCAGGAGCACAGGGGGGTTGCTGTGAGCTCCCGGTGCTGTCAGCGCTGCAGGATCCTTCCACTGAGGTTTTGGTGCCTTCTCATTCCAGCCCTTTTCCAGCACCACTCGCACCAGGCACATGGAAAAGGCTGGGTCCTGAGCCACAGAAAGAGCCCAAGGCAGCAGAGGAAACAGCACACCCCTCTTGTTTCTGACCTGCACACCTGAGTGCAGGATGCTGCCTGCAGAGCACACAGGCAGCCTCAGCTCGGGATTCAGTGCCGAGGGCTGTGGCCTGGTGGTCAGATGCCTGGAATTAGGTCTTGCAAAGCTCTTTCGCAACCCCTAAGTGCCTTGGAGCACTGGGCTAAGTTGCTGAGGCTAAATCAGAGCCCCAAGCAGTCATTTTTCTTGTTAGTGCTTAAGGCTGGCTCCAGGAAAAGCCATGATAAAATATGAAAGCCTTTACTCAAGAATGGAATAAAATGTCTCAGGCCAGGGGATTATCATCAATATATCTACAGGGAGCATAAAAATACCCATAATCTAAGCATAATTATCTCCTTTTCTCTCTAAAAACAAAATGGCACTTCTGCAGCCATACATTTTGGAGAGTTTGCTGAGCTGGGCCAGGATTTTTACAAGAACATGTAGGGCCAGGACCCAGGGAATGGCTTCCCAGTGCCAGAGGGCAGGGCTGGATGGGATCTTGGGCAGGAATTGTTCCCTGGCAGGGTGGGCAGGCCCTGGCCCAGGGTGCCCAGAGCAGCTGTGGCTGCCCCTGGATCCCTGGCAGTGCCCAAGGCCAGGCTGGACACGGGGGCTGGGAGCAGCCTGGGACAGTGGGAGGTGTCCCCGCCCATTGGCAGGGGTGGAATTAAATTATCTTTAAGGTCCCTCCCAACCCGGACCATCCATGATCCTGTGGTGCACTCCAAGGCACTGCACTGCAGCCTCCACTCAGAGCCAGGATTCCCAGGGATTTTAAAAGCTTGGAAGCTGTTCCTCTGTGCCACCTGCAGAGCCAGCAGCTCCTGTTCCACACCTTTATTCAGGTGGGTTTGTCATCCAACAGCTCAATGTGTCCATTTACATGTGTTAGGGGCTGGTTCTTCACACTTGTTAAAATACAGGTCACACAGATGAGAGCTCTGCAGTGCCCAGCATTCATGGTATGTTCTCAGGCTGCAGCATCAATCCATAAGCTGGCCTTTCTTCCCTTGTGTCACCATTTTTTTTTCAATTGGACTAAACTGAGGACACATGCATAAATATTTCTGCAGTGCACACACTGCTGACTGAGCCTGTAACAAAGATTTCCTTGACCTCGTTGGTATCTGGAACACAACTCAGCAGAATAAAATTTCAAAAGGAGGAAGGATTGACTTATGCAAATAAGAGGAAATGTATTATTTCCTGAAAAGCTGCAAAACCAAATATGTATGGCAAATTAAAAATTCCCTCAAGGATCTGGACTTTTGATGAAACTGAATACTTTATTGTCAGTTAGTAAATGGATTTTAAAATCTTCTCATGATTTGTAAACATGATACAACACAGATAGAACAATCACCAGATTTAAAAAATTCCTCAGTTTGCCTAAGGGAAATAATTAGAAACAAAGTAAAATGAATACTTGCCAGCATTTCTCATTATTTTATGAAAAATATTTCTTAAACATTTATCTTTTATGTGGGAGGCTTCATAGTAAATACTCTAAACTGTGTGGAGAAAGAAACTAAGGATGGTTCAGTAAATTGATTCTTTAAAAAACCCCCTGAATATCCATTAAGCCATTGAATAAAAAGTACAGCTTTCAGGCTAAACTCTTCTTTCTGGCTGATCCCCAGTCTATAAGACACAAGAATTCAGTGTGTCAGTTAACCATGAGAGCTCAGTAAATCCAGTCATGAAGGCAACTGCAATTTGAATCAACCTATGAACCAAATGTGGGTTTAATACTTTAAGAATGGCACTCAGCCACGTTAGTCGCTTAAGCCTAGGACTTGGAAAGCATTACACATCAAGAAATGTAAGCTTTAAAAGCTGAAAGGAATCTCAATGATTCTGAAAACCTTATTAAACACCTACATGTCTACACAGAAATCTAAATATCTTAAACTGACCAAAACTGTCCTGTTTAAATTTTACTTTCTTTAGAACATATATATATATAAAAAAAAAATTGTAGCATGAATATCCCAAGATATTTTAAAGGCTGAAGTTTCTTTTAACACAAAAGAAAGCACAAATAATCTGTTGCTTTGCTCCCCCAAACAGGAAGATGGGGGTTTGCCTGACCATGACCTTTAACTGAGAAAGGAGCAGAAAGAAGCTTTAAGGCAAGAGATTGCATGTTGGGCAGATCTCACTGTCAAACCATTGATATTGATAACCCAGTCACACAGCTGAGCTCAGCAGTGGGGTAAAGGCATAATTTCAGTGGAACTACAACCCCCTGTCCTTGCTTTAGTGATGGGGCAGAGCTGAGCCGCTGAGCCCCTGACATGAGACTGAGCTGGGAATGGAAGAAACCTAAAGAGAGACTCAACCTGTGCTGCCTCCTGACCCCTGCCAGCCATGCCAGGGTCTTCTGTCCTCAGGAACAGTGCCCAGGAATTCCCTTCTGTCAAAGCACCCATCCCACAGGAGAGAAGTTTCTGAGGAGCTCTGCACAGAGAAGGGCAGCGATGCTGGTTCTCCTCCAGCTGCTTTCTTGCTTACTGGAAAAGGCAGGTGAGAAAATGAGTGAATGACACCCTCGAGATGTTTCAGAACACTGGGAATTCGTCAGTAGCTCTGAGACTGGCAAATATTATACCCTATTGATCAAGAAGACATGGGATATTGAGGAAAAAACATGTTGTTTTGTTCTTCTTCCCCTTTACTTAGACAAATCACATTCCCCCGTGTCACACCAAATTCTTCTGAGTATTGATTTTTTTCAGTCCTGGTTTGACATTTGAGGTGACTGAAAAGGTTCCATGTGAGATGCTGAAGAAAAAAGAGAGAAGGGGAGCAATGGTGCTGGATGGGGTCTGCAGCCTGCAATCCATCCATAATCGGCAGAAGATGACACGGCAGATGGATATTAAGGCATTTTCCTTTGGTGTTATTCTGTCGTTTGCCTCAGCTGTGCTGCTAAGCAGAGAGCACATCACGAGGGGCAGCTTCCTCCCAGGAATTGCAAACGGCCTGTCCACCAAAGGTGAGAAGTGATCTTTCTCAAAAAATGCAGTAGGGGCTCCCTCTACTGATCTTTTTCAGCTTCCCAAACTTTCTGGATTCACAGCTGCAGCTCACCCAAATACATTTAAACTACACGCAGTTCCAGTGTTTTTCCTTCCTGCATAAAGGAACAAAAGTCATCATTTAGTGTCAGCCTCATCTAATATTGGCATTATAGATTTGCATAAATATATTGCTGCATCCATATTACACCCTTGTGATTCACCAGTAGAATTAGGAAAAAAAACCTCTGCTTTTATAAAGCAGGTCTAGAGTTTGCCATATCATGAGGCACATGAGCTTTGAGAGGCTGGAGGAAGCAGTGTAGCTGTATTAATCTGGATTTGGTCTCTAGCAAATACATTCCTCTTCACTGTATAAAAAAATTGGGCATATTTTTATCAATTTCACTTGTGGTTTCTTAAAAAGAACAAAAAGCAGTAATAAAATTGTCTTAATAGAGCCAAAGTGTACCTACCAGTTAAATTAAAGATATAATTGATCATCTGTTCTGGAGCATTATTCATCACATTAAGCTGAAACAATCAATGTTCTCTGAACACAACTAAAAGAATAGAGTCTTTATCCTGATTGCAAACACTTCAAAGTGTGAACATAATATAAAAACCAAACAGGTTCATAGCACTAAACATCACTATTCAGTCACAGTTTTGGGTAAAATGGCAGAACAGGCTTTGAAAATCAGCTATTAATTGCACATTAATATTGGTCATAGCTGTTCACTACTCAGAAGACTTACAGACCAGGTGGACCAAGGACTACATTCAGTATCTGACCTAAGAGGTGGAATTTTTCACTCACTTCACAGATTCAGGCCACATCACATTTTAAAAACCCATCTTGGTACAGAGAGAAGTGGAGAGAACTGTAGGAAGTTGGGCAAACTCATTTTTTGTGTTCCCAGTGATACATTTTTTACTGAAATGCCTCCAAGTTCCCTATGAACTCTATAAGGTACCATTAAAAAAATCTCTATTAATGACAGTCTTTGGTTGAATGAAGAGAGGCAACATAGTTCAAGCAATCCTGTGCAAGAGAGAAAAGAAGACATATCTGTGTTGAGATGCAACTCTGGGGTATTTGCCACAAGACATTGCATTCTCCCGAGCCAGAATGTGATGTGAGTCACTGCATTTGAGGTCCTTTCACATCAGTTGAGAGCTCTGCCTTTGGTTTTATGTGAATTAGGCTCCTCCTGTCATTTTGAAGATTTTATAATTCAATGTGGAGGTTTGCATGACTACTGACTTTGACCATTATCATGTAAAAGCAAATGTCATTATTTAGAAAATTGCTATTTCCTACTTCTCAGGCCTCTCCATTTTGCCAATTCCATTTTCAATGACATGCAGCAAGCCGAATGCAATCAGGACAGCATTTGTCCTTCTGCTTCCATGCAATTCTTTTAAAGTTGAAGTCAGATAAGTCACATATATATTTCACTGCTTTACACCTCAGGGTGAAACTTCAGGCTGTCATCTAGGGCTTAGTGATAAAAGAAGGACTGATTAAAAGAGACTGACACTACAGAGCTGATAGAGTTGAAGGACTCTAGGGGCTTCCATGCTATTAAAAATCAGTCATGATTTTCTTTCAAGAGGACTGTTTCAAACAATGAGATTTAAATATTAATTCAAAGCAACATTTGTTGCCCCTCTGCTCTGTGTATTTCTGGATGCCTCATTACAAAAATAATTTGATTGTCATCTGTATCTGTCAAATGGAAATCCAACAAAATGCTGTCGGTATTGCTGAAGTTAAAGAGATATCAGCGGATTCAGAAATGACTTTGTACTAAATCCTACCCAGGCAGACTCCAGCTGAAAATGGAATGATTGCCATGGTAGCTTTTCCATGAGGAAAAATGATTTAAAGTCTAATTTTGGATGCAACAATTTAGTATTTACACCCATGCCAACTATACCGTTTAACAGCAGGCTTCCTGCTTAAAATTCAGGAATTACTGTATTCAGTAAAATATTAATACAGTGCACTTACACAGTGCCTCAATTACAGGATCTAAAAATGCTTTTTAAGCATTAATTCAGATTCACATCATCCCTGAGAGGAAGGGACTTGTAAGGAGCATTATACTTGATTTTTAAAGCAGCTGAAGTAAGAAACAGGAATGCCACACTCCTGGCCCCAGGGCACACAGCAAGGCAGTAGCAGACCCGGGATGAGAATTTCAGAGTTCTGCTTCCTACTGCTCTTCTCTTACCATTAAACTGCAATTTTTTCCCCCAATTTTTCCTTACAATACCAGTGATGACCTTAGGTAAGTGTGCATATCCTTCATTATCTTTGTCTAGACTTTGTGTGAAGATTTGTCTGTTGGGTTCCATATATTGAAAATTTGCATGAAAACCAGACTCCATTGGCACCTGCATGAAAACTGGCACAGAACTGACAATAAATCGTTTGCCATTTACATCTTCGAAGGACTGCTTAGTTTAATCATGTAAAATAATATTTCTCTCCTAGTACTGGAACATAGAATTGGATTGTTCTCACCCAGGAATTGATGTCTGAACTGCCCAGCCTTAATTCAGTCAGGGAACAATCACACCAACAGCACAGCTTGTCCGGCCTGAAAGGGAATTTAAATGTTTCACTAGGTAAATAAAGGCAACATGTCAAATCCTTGAATTACAGGTTACTGATAGTTATCAGATTACTGATAGTTTAGGGATTTGATACTACATGATCAGGTTACTGATTTCTTAGACTGAGAAAGTTTGGGCTCCTCAGCCTGGAGAGGAGAAGGTTGTGTGGAGAGCTCACAGCTCCTTCCAGGGGCTGCAGGGAAACCAGAGAGGGACAATTCCTCAGGAACTGCAGGGCCAGGAGCCAGGGAATGGCTTCCCAGTGCCAGAGGGCAGGGCTGGATGGGATCTTGGGCAGGAATTGTTCCCTGGCAGGGTGGGCAGGCCCTGGCCCAGGGTGCCCAGAGCAGCTGTGGCTGCCCCTGGATCCCTGGCAGTGCCCAAGGCCAGGCTGGACACTGGGGCTTGGAGCAGCCTGGGACAATGGGAGGTGTCCCTGCCCATGGCAGGGGGCGGAATTAAATTATCTTTAAGGTCCCTTCCCACTCAAACCATTCTGTGGTTCTATCATCCTACTTCAACATCCTAAAACTAACGTCAAGTTCTTTGAAATCCTATCCTCGCCATCCCTGGTATGAGCAGTCTGTAATTTTTCCAGTTGTTACCAACATGCAGTGCTAAGTCACCATTTTGCCAGAGCAGAATAACAAAGAAGAATAAGAAAATTAGAATGGAGCCGCAACACCTGTGTAAGGAAAGATTTTAACACTGCACAAAATTAACTGATTAGAAGCTATCACTTCTAATCAGTTATGCAATTTTCAAAGATGTTATCTCCACTATAACTGTGCCATACATTTTTCCTTTGGATTGGATTCTATTGTAAAAGAATTAGTTGCTTGCCAGGAGTAAATTTCTTTAGCATTAGCTCCTATTTTTTAGAAGCATCTTTCCTCTTTTCAAGGATAATTTACCAATAGAGAACAATGAAAAAATCTTATTCCCTTTGCCAAAAGACTCTGAAAAATCTTATTTATTGTGATACCAGGCCTTTTAAAAATGCTGCTGCTGCTGAAGGCTTTTGACTTTCAGCGTGTTTTCTTTTGTCATTTCATAAAATGTGTAATGTCACTTTATATCTCTAGTTTCTCCATATCTCTTCCCCTGTCTGTCTGTTTCTATAAAACACTTTCATGCATTGTTTAGCTGATGTCAAGAGCTGTGGAGAGCAGGTAAGTAGTTCTCCCACTGACTGCTTAGGCAATTCAAAGAACATCATAATAACAGAACAAAACAGCAAAGAACAGTAAAAATCTGATGAGAGCTTAGAGTGCAAAGGGCGAACCTTCTACTTTCCCACAGCTTGAAACTCTAATTTTTTTATTTTTTTTTTTTTTAGCACAGGTACAGTTCTTAGTGAACTGTAGCACTATGTGAACATATGTGTTATTAATGACCTTACCACCACAGCTGGCAAGGATTCAAGCTTCAAAAAATACAGACTTTTCTAAAACAGAGGCAGCTGGAAGGAAAATTTAATTTTACTGAAGTATTCCATGGCTGTGGAAAGATCACAGTCTCACAAAGTATTGTGTCTCCTGCTGATAAAGCTGATGAATAAATGGGAAAGGAGATAAATAGATGGAAGGAATCTGGCCCCCAAATCTGCCAGACAGCTTTCAAAGGATTCTTCCTCTCTTTTTTCCTGCTTAATAGGAGGAACTACTGAAAAGTAATCCTTTCTGGGAGAGCTGCTGTGTGTGGGGGGGAAAGAAGCTGAACCTCTTTATCTTTTATGAAAAGATAAATTGAAAAAAAACCCTTCTCAAATGTATTGCTTCAAGAAAAAGGCATTTTCCCTTTCTGATTTTGCAAGAAGGACTTGTCTATGAGGGAACAGGTGGGGAGCTATTCTGAGTCCTGCCTTTTAGTGGGGAATGGAGCTGGATATTCCTGGCACTGTCAGGACTGTAACGTGGACAGGCGGCTGGAGAGCTGCAAACACAACGGACTGAAGAGTTCTGCAGCAGCTCCTCTCCTTGTAACACGATGCCAATTGCTGATTTCATCTTTCTCTAGAACTAATTTTAGTTTTTACAGTTTATCCTGGGTCTGAGCAATGCAGTGGATATAGCACACCTAAGGACACCTCTCTGTCAGCTTTGAATGCTAAGCCACAACTTAAAAAAATAAGTTAGAAAGGTCAAAATGTGAGTTTTCCTTCTTTTGACAAGAGGTCTGAAACTCAGAGCTTGAAAGCTCTGAAGCAGAGGGGAAATGCCGCTCTGTCACTCCTCTGGTTGGCTGTGTGTTCACATGCTGCTCATTTTGTCCAGTTTCATAGGTCCAAGAAAGGTTTGGCAAAGTCTGTGCTCAGAGCTCGGCTGTGAGATATGAAGTGTGAGGATCACATAACAGAGAACTTAACTCCCATCGTTCTGAAGGGATCACAGCACCAATGAATAACAAAAGTACACAGCGACTTTTGGCTCTTTGTAGGAGCCTGAGCAGTCTGTTAGGACCAATTTAGAATGCACTTGAAAGACAAAGGCTTTAGGGGATGCCCAGTAAAATACATCCAGTGGCACGGTCAACCAGTGCTCTTCACCTCTGCAGTCACTGCACTCTCCTGTTAAATCTGGCAAAATCAGTGCTAAAGATGTCACAGTTTCAAGGGCTGGTTAAACAATTCCTCCCAAACCAGATTTTCAAGCTGGAAACTTTTTTCAAGAAATATCATATATTGCTATAGGTTCGAAAAAGAGTTTCCATATATTATTAGCAGCATAAAAATAATGATTTAATTACTTAATCAGTGTTGATGCCAAAAGTATGTGTTATGCTGAACAATTTTTATTTTAAAAAACATTCTTAGTGGAACTACATGTATTTTTTTCTTATCTTTATAATTTTTTTCCTTGTCTTGATTTATTCCTCCAAGGAGCACCCTGAAGAACAGGTAATTTCTAGGGCGGGTGAACTGGAGCTAGGACAAGGTTGACAAGGACAGACTGTCCACCATGCAGGACAAACCACCAGAATATGTCATGAGCAATGCAGCACTTTTCAGAAGCAGCCTTCACATCAGCTAATTAGGAATAGCTAAATCTATAATGAAATCCAAATTTTTAATGCCCAAGACCTGATTAGCTTTTACCTCCTCACCTAAAATAGTTAATTTTTCAGAATGTCTTGAAGGAAGCTTAATGAGTTCACTTTCAGAGCTGCCCTAAAGAAACAATAAATGGCACAAAGGAAAACAACACCAGAAAGAAGAGTATTGTCACATGGGGGAGAGGTTTTTATGTATGATCGTCAGAGAAGAGAAGGCAGATTTTTAGGCTAGACCAATTAGTAGTACGTGTTTCAAAAAGTAGAATTAACAAGAGAAAAATAATTTATGAGAGGACTTTTGCATTAAAAGGGAAGGAACTAATCTGTTTATTTAAGTTAGCAAAGAATTTCTTGTGCTTTAGAGGACTAAAATACCTGAGTCTTAGTAATTTGCCATGGCATGAAAACTAATATGCAGACTAAGAAATATTGTCCTCTAAATTATATATTCAGATAAGAAATTAACCCAAAAACTTTTTGCACAAGTGAATCTGAAAACCTTGGCAGGTCTGAAAACATAGTCAGCTATTTGAATAATCGATCAAATGTGGAGAATTGCTAAGGAAGTGTGACTGGAGCGAAGGGCTCCTGCTGGGGAAGTAAATGGCTACAAAACAAGTGGCCTGGGGAGTGTGATGAAGTGTGGCTGCCTGCTCGCTGCAGAACACCCACTGCCTTCTGTGATTTTACATCTTGGACACCAGTTTTAATTCTCCACTTTCCCAGCATTGCATGTACTCCATCCTGTTCAGATTTCACGTGGTAAATGCTGTTCTGCAGTTTGGATGTGGGTCTGCTGCTGTATAAAAAAAGCAAAATAAGCCCATAGGTGATGAAGCAAAAAATACACAGATCTTGTGTGAGAGCCACTGAAGATCCACTGGATAAAAATATCAGCATCATTATTTTATAGCTGCCCTCAGAAACTCTTAGAAACAAAATATTGTGATTTTGAGTAATGAGTTAGATGTTGAGTTAATATTTGTATTCATCACTTCCTGTGTATGAATCAACAAGAAATGGAATTAAGTATTAAAACTGGATGTGGAATGNTGAGGCCTCCTCTGGACTTGCTCCAACAGTTCCAGGTCCTTCTTGTGCTGGGGCACCAGAACGGAATGACTGTATCAACTTCTCATATTTTAGAACTCACAAAAGTCTCTCATTTGATCAACTGACTTTACACTAACTAATTAAGGAGGAATTAATAGATGTTTTCATATTTTTAAAATTTCTTATGTACTTTTAATGTTCAGAGATCTCTAAATCTCAGGAATTAAAATCTCAGTCCCTCATCCTATCACTTGCACGGAGCTGTAGTGGAGAGCCAGCTCTCTCTACCTACAGGATTTTTCCACTGCTCTCTAGACTGCAATGAGGAGCAGTTACTAGAGAATGTATGCACACTTCTAGTCATGCTTTTAACTCCAGGGGGTTGCCAAAAACAGAGAAAAAGAACCATCTATATTTTTACTCAGCAAATTAAAGATATAAAACCAGACAGAGCAGGCACAAAATATTCCCCTATAAGAAAACTACATTAGAAGTTATTTTTTAATTTAACTAATGCTCTTTCTATATTAAAAATCTTACTAAATTAGTTAAAGAAGTCAACAATAAGACTGTCCTGTAACTTTTATTTCTTTTTGCATTGGTCCAGTATTTATCTTAGGGGCTTGTTCCCTTTTTGAGGGGGTCTGTTTGTTTGTTTTTTTGTGGGGTTTTTTGTGGGGTTTTTGTTGTTATTGTTGTCGTTGTGGGGGTTTTGGGAGGATTTTTTGGTTTGGGTTTTTTTGGGGGGGTTCTTTTCTTTTCTTTTCTTTTCTTTTCTTTTCTTTTCTTTTCTTTTCTTTTCTTTTCTTTTCTTTTCTTTTCTTTTCTTTTCTTTTCTTTTCTTTTCTTTTCTTTTCTCAGGGTGCCAGGATCACTGGCACAAATGGTATACAGATAATTTTTTTGATAATATACTTTATTATGTAGATACAGGAGAATAACACATCTAAAAACATTCAATGATGAAGTCAACCCATGCAGTTAGACCTGTTGAGAGATCAAAATCCTTCTCCAACATCTTCTGAACTATGGAAACCAGCAGCATCCTATCTGCATGGTCAGTAGCTTGTAATTAATAGAAAATTTAAGGAACTTCCTGATTATTCATTTAGCAGACTTTATAACTTCATTTTTTTTCACCATGGGAAAAGAGATTGAGGGTGCAGAGAAACTGAATTAGCTGAGGAATTATGTTCCAGAACACAATACGAGAGCCATTATGTGCCTTACCTCACTCCCTCTGCAAAGTCCATATATGATCCTCATTCCCAGACTAAGCTGGGAGTCCAGAAGCTTGCCAAAATTTGCTAATCACTAGGAAACATGTAACTTATTCTGCAGTCAATAGTTAGCAGTTGGCAGGAGCATAGCCTTTGGTTTAGAATTGATTTTGCATTTGTTCAAGGATGACATTCGTGCTGACAAGTGAGACCAGATAATTCAGATTTATCAGTTCTGACTTGCTGAATAACCATGTCAGAGACATGATGGATGGCTCCCAGACTGGCACTACGACACTACTTGGAGAAGGTGATAAATAAAAGAAATTAGCCCTCTCTGTGTTGCACAGGTTAACATCCCAAAATGGAAAATGGCATTGTCATAGAATCCCAGAATGATTTGGGCTGCAAGGGACCTTACAGCCCATCCAGTGCCACCCCTGCCATGGCAGGGACACCTCCCACTGTCCCAGGCTGCTCCCAGCCCCAGTGTCCAGCCTGGCCTTGGGCACTGCCAGGGATGCAGGGGCAGCCACAGCTGCTCTGGGCACCCTGGGCCAGGGCCTGCCCACCCTGCCAGGGAACAATTCCTGCCCAAGATCCCATCCAGCCCTGCCCGCTGGCACTGGGAAGCCATTCCCTGGCTCCTGGCCCTGCAGCCCTTGGCAATTGTCTCTCTCCATCTTTCTTGTGGGCTCCCTTCAGGATACCAATATCTTCCCAAACCTGTAAAGATTCAAAAATTGATAAAATATCTATTTGAACACTAATTTTTAGAGAAGAAACACTGAGGTCTCCATGCCATGAAAAGGCTTGGGGCTTAAATCAGCTTGGAGTAGTCATTAGTCTGAGGAGAGAAGGCTTCACACAAAGAACTCCCACCAGTCCCCCAAGCCATTGCCCCCAGAGACAGCAAAGGCAGATTTCATTTCTGACAGTGGCATGACAGCCCGAGATTTTGTCTGAAGTGACAGTTCCTCAGCAGTGACATTTATGAGCCAGAACGGGACAGATCCTTCAGCTGCTGCTGGGGGCCGAGGGCACGTGGGGAGGAAGGCCATGGATGCATCATCTTTGGCTCTGTGCCATTCGGGAGGAGAACAGGACCCTGAAGAGCACAAAGAGCCACTCCTGTCCCTTCCAGGACCTGGGAGAGCATGAGGAGGTCCTGGCAGGCAGGATGTTGCAGGGCCAATTCTGTTATGCTAAGGAATACTCCACTGAGTCCAGGAAGAACTATGTGAGGATATCAGGCCCTGAGGAACATGGTCCAAACTGTGGAAATAACAGAAATGAGTTGGGTTCTGCATATATTTTATTAATTTCCTCCACCATCATTGCCGATGGAGGGGCTGTAATTAACAGGCACAATGTAGAAATATTTACAGAAAGCTTGTTTACAGAAAACAGCTTAAAGGAGACAATTATTACCATTAATAATTCAGCTGTCATGTCTCTAATGGCTTATGTAATAATTAGTAAAAATCCACAAAACATTAAAACTTTAAGGAGTATCCAAATATTTAATCCTCTTTTATTCTTACGGGGACAGCAATGCACATCTTGCTTTCTTAAAATGGGTGTACTTCAATCTTGAACTATTCAAGGACATCCATTTGTAAAATTCTGTTTTGATGAAGAGCTTGGATTTTTTTAAGTTATCAGTTTCAATCTTTTTTTATAGGATAGGAATATCCTTCTACAATTTGACTCTAGGCACACCATCTCAGAGTTGAGAAAACAGAGACTCTATAAAAACCACAGGTTTTAATAATGCTAAAGAGACAGAATTAGCTGATTCTTTCATTAAGTTTTCCTGTGCCTGCTTTAAAACTCAAAGTACCTCTTTCTAGCAGTCTATTAATACAGTATTGCAATCACTGTAAATGTTCATGACCTCTTAAATGTGGCATTTAATTACCAGCTCAGGAATAGACAGCCTAAGACTCACAAGAGATAATAGTCAAGAACAATTTCATATTCTACCTTATAAGCACAAGACAGAAATTGATATTGAACATTGTCGACCCATTTTTCTCTTATTCAGCTGTATAAACCACTGCTCATTAAGTATCATAAAAAGCAAATTTTGTGTAAAACAGATTTCTTCATAAAATAAGTAAAGAGCCACGTAAAAGCAATCACCATTTGGATAACTTGTTCTCAAAATTCTTAATATTATGTTCGTTAAAAAGAAAAGGAGTAATTCAGTATTAAAAAGCAGACCTTCCATGTCCACATAGATTCTGACCATCTGGAGAGACAGACACAAATGCAAATATAGAAATAATTATTTGATCACTTAAAGATGTTTGGGAAAGGTAACCACTTCTCCCTAAAATATATATATTTGCTTGCGAGTGTCACTGACCCTAAACTGATGCCATGATGATTTTTTGCTTTTCTATATATCCCTCTTATATACCCTTTTCATATACCCTTTTATACAGCTTTTATGATCCCTGGTGCTTTTAGCCCACATACTTGTAATTCTCTAAGTCTGGTAACCAGCTTAGACCCAAAGTTCCTTAAGGCAAGAGACCAAACATCTTGGAAGCCTCGCAGTTGGGGGTCAGAGAGCCCCAGATACCAAAGTCCTCTCCAGGACACATTCTGTAAAACGAGATAGCCCCACCCAGGGGGAAGGTTCCTCGGGATGGGGGTTCTCTCGAGCCTCTCACTGGGGAATATTTGATAGATATGCTGATGTGCAAGGTCTGTAACTGGATATGTGAATCATCGTGTGTGTGCATCTTTCAGGGTGGGCATTCTGAGGGGTGTGTTTTGTCCAGGGGAGGCACTTTTGGGTGTGCATTTTTGGTGTTCATTCAGGGGTGCATTCTACCTGGACATGCTGCACCTGAGGATCCTTGAATAAATACCCAGGTAAAACCCTTTTTCCCCTCTAACTGTGTTTGGCTTTTAATTCTAAGCCCAGGGAAAGGTAACAAAACTGTGCATAACTTACAGCCACATCGCAAAGTACAATAAATTAAATCTTATAAAAGTGATTAAGGCAATAATAATTTCAGTTATCAGGGCCAAATCCACACTGGCTTGCAGAGTAACTTCCAGACTGCCTTCGTATTATTATTGATAACTTGATAATGAGACTCTCACGTAATAACAACCCATAATTCCTGAGTCTAGCACAGCACTCACCAGTAAATATGGAAACACTCCCATGTGGTATAACACAGGTGTAGATCTCTGTACCACTTGTTTCCTCTAATAAATTGTTCTTACATTGCCATACCACGGCTGGCAAAGTAACTCAATAAGATATGCACCAATGGATCCTAAATGTGTCATTTCACCAGGAATCCTGTGTACCCAAGCTTAGTCACAAAACCGTTCCAGCTGTTGTTTGACTGCCAGGGAATCCTTGAAAGCCAAACATCATCATCAGTAAAATTCTGAGACCTATCACAAAGTTGTTCCTTAAATATCGTGTCAAGAGAATGGAGCCATCTGTTCTCAGGTAACACTAAAGTGTCCGAGACTGATTCCAGGACTTTTCTGGCATAACTAATACAGGAACAGACAAACACCCTGACAGAAGAGCACTCAGCTGCAGCAGGAACAGATCCACTGCAGCATTCCAAGGTTTAGTGTGAATCCCTTGGGTTTTCCTGTAGTCTGTCTACTGCAAATTTGTGAGAGGCATAAAACCATTTTCTTATTTGTATCTTAGAAAGACATTAAAATAATGTTTTCTCTTTATCTTTTTTATATTTTTTTATCTGTGCCTTGTTAACATCCACACTCATTTCACAAGGCTCAAAGGTCATACATCAATGGTATTTATGGACTTTTTTAAAAAATACAAATAGAAGCACATAAAGAGGTTCCAAAAGATAAATTCACACAGCAAACTGGAACAGTAGGAAACTCCAGCTCATAGGAGGTTCTGTGTAGTTCTGCTGACTTCAATAAAGCTGTGCTGGTATATGGTAGCCAAGAATTTGCTCATCTGTCCCTGCAACCAGGCCTTGATGTATCTTCACAGTCAACACTGCAGCATCTGAGTCGAGCAGATCAAAGTAGAAAGCCAAGTTCCAAATCCCCTTGTGACAACAGCTTTAAATTGAAAAAGATTTAAAGACATTAATACAGCTTTAAACTGTAATAGAATATTCACTTCATAATTCAAATGATCTCCTTGAACAGGTTAAAGTCCCAGAAACAGCTGTCCTGTCTAAAATTCATTTTAGGAGGACTGCTAACTTCTGCAGGCAGTTAATGGGTGGGGTTCAGCTTCTCCCTCCTCCAGGTGAGTGCTTGGATCCATGTCCAGCCCCACTTGAGGACTTCAGTGCTTACCTTAAAGCCTATACTGAAGTCAAATTCCTCAAATGTACTGAAGCACCACAATATACTTACCATTCATACCTGTAATGCTTCTCCAGAGACTAAATAAAATAATTTCTAAGACTTATTGATTCTGAAAGACTATCAGTGAGGCAGGGTCCTCCAAATGTCCATTAGCATCCGCTGCTCAGACTGCCAAAGGGAAGAAAAACAACGACAAAAAAAGATGGGTCTGAAGCATCAACAACAACGTGAAACTCCCTGTTAGTCTCCAGAGCAGCTGGAAAGAGGGAATCCGTAACACACAGTATTCCCTCCTGCAAGGCTTCACAATCCCACTCCATAGGACCTGGGACACAGATGAGACCATGGAGAGTCTTGAAGGAATGTCTTTGGATGTGGAGACAGAGTGAAAAGGAGAACTGCTCAGAGAAGATTTTAGTTATTGTTTCATTAAAAGCAGCCTGAAAAGAAGTCATAGTTTTTAACATTTCCACTAGAGCCTTGCTGTCCTACATATTCTCATTGGAGAGGGACAATTCCTCAATATTGGAGGGACAGGAGCCAGGGAATGGCTTCCCAGTGCCAGAGGGCAGGGCTGGATGGGATCTTGGGCAGGAATTGTTCCCTGGCAGGGTGGGCAGGCCCTGGCCCAGGGTGCCCAGAGCAGCTGTGGCTGCCCCTGGATCCCTGGCAGTGCCCAAGGCCAGGCTGGACACTGGGGCTGGGAGCAGCCTGGGACAGTGGGAGGTGTCCCTGCCATGGCAGGGGTGGCACTGGATGGGCTTTAAGGCTCTGTCCAGGCCCAACCATCCCATGATTCTCTAATCTCCTTGTGCATGATCGCAGTCAACTCCTGTCCCCGGAGCTCATCTGTGCTTCAGTGACAGTAACTCGTGTTGCCACTTGGTACAGAAATGGGACATTTCCAGGTTCTTTGCTGTTAAATTTGCTCCGTGCACTTGTTCACCAGTCCCTGACTTTCTGACATTTAAAATGCAGTGTGAGACATCACTTCTTGGTCAAACATTTGTGTGATGCTATGGCTGTTCTTAATTATTTATTGTGGTTGTTTCAGATGATGCAAGGTCTGGGAATACTCATCCTGCCTATTGTCAGTTTGATGTTTGCTGTTTGAGGTTTTTCCCCAGGAGCTCTCTGATGACATTAGGAAGGGAACATAAAACAAACCAGCAAACAAGCTACTGCAAACTGTGATAAATATGCTGCATTTGCACACACAAAAAGCCTCAGGTTTGTTTATTTGTTTGTTTTTAAATTATTCTAAATGGAATGATTTTTCTTCTCATATGAAAGTCAACCTCTTTGGCAGCACAGAGCAATTAAGGTGAGAAAAGTTCTGCTCTGCCTTGTACCCCACAGTTCTTGCTGTTGAGTCACCACTAACCCACACTGCCGTACCAAGTTTATTTGGAAGGTTTCTCATTAAAAAGATGATTCACATGGCCATGCTTAGTTTGAGGTCTAACAAAGGCGTAACCAGAGCTGGTCTGGCTGTGACTAAGGCATTGCTGAAAGAACTGCATTAATGAAAGTGCAACTTTATTCAATACAGGAACAATCAGGAGAGGAAAATGCAGGGACAGTAGAGAAAGCACTTAGATACGACAGCAGGACTCACTAAACACTCAGGCAGAGCCTGAGATGGAGAGCATCTGATACCAGCACTAAAACATGCTGACACTTAATTCTCTCCTGCTCTTCCCAGTCACTTTTGAGAACTCTCTACACAACGTGTCGCTGGATTTGTCTTTCATGCGCTCTTAGTGGGAACAATAGAATGATGGAATTGTCTCTGACACTGCCTAATCTGTACAATGGCAATTTGAATGCATTTAGTTCCTACCTATTGTTTTAGGTGACAGGTGCCAACCCCCACTCCCAGTCTACAGTGTCACTCCAAAGGCACGGAATATGAAATTTCATATTCCTTCAGCTTCACAAAAAGACAAGAATTCGGAGAGAGATAATTCCCTTAGCTGCCATCGTTTTTGCCAGAGGTCTCCCTGGCTCAGTGCTAGATCAGGGCTCCTGATTTAGCAGAGCCACGTTCCTCAGTGCAGAACTGGGGGACAGGAAAGCATTCGGGCTTCAGACATCTCAGTGCTGCAGGAGAAGGACAGCGAGGACAGAGACTGCATACAAATGGGAAGCCTCTCCACCAGTTTGCGTTTTGATGTCTTTGAGGCAAATCATCGACAAAAAGGTCTCAGACACCCAGAAATTGCTGGAAGACTTGACTTTACATTACATGGCCAGTTCAGAATACCAAATCATAAAAACTGAAATAAAAGTAACCATTATTCATTGTATCTATCCCTCATCAGGACTAACAGTGTTATTCTCTGCTGATTTTTAGTATAAAACTTGCTTAGAGACCTGTATACAATACATAAATGGAAGAAGATAAATAATCCAGGTACTACTAGAATAGATAATTATGTGACATGCTTGTTTATTTATATATTGATTAAAAAATCCAGAAGCAGTGCTATTCACTAGAAAGCAGCTACTCCTGACAATAAAGAAGCATGAATTAAAATATGCAGGTTGAAGACACCACTGAAGTACAACGTTGGAGAGCTTGCTGCTTCTGAAAATTTGAAAATTTAGGTTATTTTCTCATTTTAGGTGAGTGGAGCTTTCAATGAATTTGCCAATATCATCACTGACTTGCTCAAATGTATTAAAAATATATGTGTGTCACATTATGTGTGGAACTAAGCTTTCAAATGTGTTGGATTTTCCCCTTTAAATTAGGGATAGAAATATAGCAGCTGATTTTGCTCTTAAAATAATAATTAAAAAAAATAATTACACATAGGAAACCAACTTTCAGACTAAAAAATGAGAGCTCTTTCTTTTCACAGGGACTTTTTTCAGGATGACTACACTGAAGGCAAGGTATGGTAACCAATGGCACAGAGCCACAACCTCATTGAAATGCAAATGGTGCTGCAGAGTGCCAGGGAATATTTGGCTTACTGAAAGAAAACTAACCTTGAGAATTCAATTTGCTTTGTCCAAGAAATATCATCACTAATCTCACAGTGTAGTTCATTTGTAATTAGTGATCAATCAGGGAAATTTCCATATTCATTAACAAAAATTAGTGAATGTTTAAAGGCACCAATAAAAAAACCTACAGATCTATGCTTCTAATTTAGTCTTAGTACAGTGGGATCCCTTCCTCCCTGTTCTTATGGAAAACTAACTAAAGCATGCAACTAATTTTCTTCATTTCCACATCATGCTGCTGCTTAGGTATATCATAAACATTTTGCATTTTGAATTCTGAAATATTCTGGACTTTCTGGTTTTCCAGAAGTTCTTTAAGCATTTACAAATCTTGCAGGAACATGAGTTCCTGTGAGGAGTGGACAAGGACTCTGAGCTTGCCTAGCCTGGAGAAAAGGAGGCTGAGGAGGGGCTGACCTCTCTGCTCCCTGCAGCTTCCTGAGGGGGACGAGGGGAGGGGAGTGCTGAGCTCTCCTCATGGGACCCAGTGACAGGACACATGGAACGGTTCAAACCTGCACCAGGAGAGGGTTACACTGGAGATCAGGAAGCATTTCTTTACCCAGTGGGTGATCAAGCACTGGAATGGCTTCCTAGAGAGGTGGTCAGTGCCTCAAGTCTGTCAGGGTTTAAAAGACATTTGGACAATGCCATTAACAACGTGCTTTAACTTGGTCAGCCCTGAATTGGTTGGGCACTGGGACTGGATGATCCTTGGACATCCTTTCTAAATGAAACATGCCATCCTGTCCTATCCTATCCTATCCTATCCTATCCTATCCTATCCTATCCTATCCTATCCTATCCTATCCTATCCTATCCTATCCTATCCTATCCTATCCTATCCTATCCTATCCTATCCTATCCTATCCTATCCTATCCTATCCCATCCTCTATCCTCACATCTGGAAAAATTCTATTCTCTTATAAACCATGGCAAGCAGGCTTAGGCAGAACTGTGAGCATGTGCTCCTGGCTGATTTCTCCACACGGCCTCTCTGGAGGCTGCAAAACCTTCTCTCAAGTCACACCTTTTAAAATTCCAGCGCCCCTTACCCATCCATTCAAAAGGTCAGGAGCAGGAGGGTGACACCACCTGCTTTTCTCACCACTTGCTGGGGGTTAAGAGAAAGTCTCCAGAAGAATAAGGAGCACCTGAGTCAAATACCAAGAGAGCAGGAAATAAAGGTTTTGAGCAGAAGGAGCAGAGCTACAGGGGAATGGACTGACAGATTATAAAGCCCAGATTCACAGAAACCTCTAAGAAGAGATTAGGCAGCACCTGCTGGAAATATTGCTGTAGCTGTAGCTAGGAATCGTGCCAGCTCTCTGCTGAAGGAGAGGAGTGTCTGCATGGAGGCTTTTCTGCCCCTGTTTAGACAGCACATGGCTGTGGTACACAAATTCCCTTAGCCCACCCCAGCATCATTGCTGCTCTGTTAATAAGCACTTGGAGACCCATACTGCAGCAATTTTCGAAATGAAAAGAACACATTGCTCCACCTGTGACATCAGATGTAGTCCAGCTGCAGTATCCAGAGTGCCTCACGTGCTCTCTGAGACCCAGATCCTGGCATGTCCTCTCTGCAGTGCGATGACCTTGGGGGCTACATTAAATCCATACATTTCCTAGGCAGTGCCCAGGGCCTTTAACTCCACAAAACAAGGCCAGTGAGAAAGGAATCCACTCTCAGACAGTTTCTCTCTACTTGCTAAAGGCCCTCTCCAGGGGAGCAGCTGTAGAGGGCTCCCCTGTACAGGAGACCAGTCTCCAGGCACTGACATATTTGCAGCCTCTAAAGCTCCACAGACACTTCACAACTGCAGTTCAGACCTCTCAGATTTTAGATCTCTTCAATCACAGGATTAAAAACATCACCCCTTAATGACTGTGTTCTTTCCTTACTACATCTTCTGGCCTGTGCTGGCTGAAGCCAAAGCAGGAGGGTAAAATCTCACAAGCCCCTGTTCTGTTCTTCTTAGGGTATAGAGGAGCCTTTTCTTATCTCCCTCTCCCACCTGGGAGAGATGCAATGCTGGGACAGCCCAGCAGTCCAGCCCAGAGCTCTGCCTCCAGCAGCAGTAAAAGATGTTTATGGAAATCAGAAAAGCTGAGCTATTTTCTTCAATCTGTTGTTTTTTATCCCCCTACAGACATTGCAATAGGGAGAAGGTACCTCTGCTCTCCTTCTTTAGGATTTGTGAAGATATTGTCCACAGATTTGTCTAACCCGACATTAAACCTGTTGACACTCTCTGCCTGTACCATCTCGTGGGGCAGGAAAATCCAGGAATTCACTGGCTGCACTGTAAGGAAGTTCTGCCCGTACGTTCTGTTTAGTGACCACCTTCTCTGGCCCCTTCAGTCAGTGACACACCAAGGGTCTGTCACACTGGCTGTCCAGACAGACAGACAGACAGACAGACAGAAGGTCTGTGTATATCCATATATTTATATTTATATCTATATAAACCCAGTGCAAGGCTTTGTTAGAGGGCTGCCATTCCCAGGTGTGCACTGTGGAGTTGATCTGCACAGGCACAGTTCCCATTTTTAAACATCCAGAGCAGAATGAAGTGCTGGATGAGTGTATCCATATTTCCTACTGCTCAGGAAAAAATTCCAAGTGGAAAAAAAAAAAAAAAAAGGAGATGCCTTGGTCTATAAGGAACATTTTAAGTCCACACAGCTCTCTGAATTCTAATGGTAAAGCAAAAACTATCCCTACTACATGAGCTGGTACAAAATATTTACTTTAGTGAAAATAAGAATGCATAGAAGATACATCCAATTCGTTAAATTAATTCTTTTAATTCTCAAACAATGTCTCAGAGTTTTCAGTGGATTTCCAGAGTCCGAATTTATATTCGAATATGTGTTGCAGAAATTTTTCATGATTCTCTTAACAGGTAACTATAATGTTTATGATGAAACAAGCAAAACTTGCTCTTCTCTTAGAATTCGACTGGAATTTCACTATCATTATTTTGGATGTGTTACACTAATTTTATGACTTTCCTGAATGATCAAAGTTCATTACCATTACCTTTTAACATAATTATACCTGACTTAATAGGCATCAAATTAATTTTACATTACCTTAATGTACCTGCTTTAAAATTATGATATTCAACTCATAGTAATAACAATAAAAAAAGAACATCCTCAAACAAAGGTGAGAACTGCTTGAAGGGAACAAATCCTTGCATTTTCAGCTAGTGAAGGATTAGGTGTGGAAATAGTAAATTACTTGCTACTGAAATTGTATTTCAACTTTAAAGAATAAAACAGCTTTGTCTTAAAAGCATATATATGCCTAGGATACAACATATGTGTGCTTGTGAAATAACAATTCAAAATAACAACAATTAAATCTACCTTGTAATAGAAAAAAAATCCCTTGTAAAGATAGAGTGTAATCTAATTTACTTTGACAAAAATAAGTTCTACTGTCAGTAAAAACTGTTTATGAAGTAGCTGGAAATATTGGATTTTTCATTCATTGCTGTTTTGTCCACAAGTTTCATGTAAATACTCATATAAGAATGCAGAGGAACAAAAGAATGACAGAAATAAACAGAACTATCACATATACATTTATATAGAACATAACTTAGGAGTTTTAGAATAAAACTAAACAAAAAATGTCTTTTTCCTATCTAAATACCTATCTTTTCTCATATCTTTTCTTGTATCAAAATCTATTATGAACACTGTGTCTTTAACAGACTGGATTCTCTAAACACTTCTTATTTAATTTCACAGAAACACCACTATTACAAGGATAAAATTGTATATAAAATCAAAGACTTTGCAGCAGTGAAGGCAATATTTTTTGAGAAGATGTTTCAAAGCACAACTTTGCTTGATGTTCAAGAAAAGCCACATCAGGGCCTGACAACACTTGGCAATAAATGCCTATCCCAGCTGCTCCAAACATAAGGACCCCTGGGTTCCCAACCAACCACCCTCAGCCATGAGACAGAAGGGTTGGGCCTGCCTGAGTTCTGAATTTTGAGCTGCTGAGGTCCTGAATTGTCGATCTTCATGTGAGGATAACATTCTCAAGTGTTTTCTCTGGTTATTTCTTCAGGACTGTACCTCGGGAGGAGGAAAGGCAGTGTTTTGGTACTGCAGAATATCCAGGGGCAGAACTCTCCCTGCACTGAACAAACCTGAACAGTGGGAAGAGCACAATCCCTGAGGCTTCTAAATCAATCTATCTGTGAGGATGCAATGGCCAGTCCCAGCAGGGGCAGTCTGGGAGGAGGGAGAGCCACGACCAGAACTGAAGCTTAGCAGAAATCATTCCCCAGGTGAGTCCCATGTGTCAGAGCTTTTCTCTGCTCTACCAATCGTTCTGGAAATGTTGGGATGTTTCTGAGAGCAGATTTGGCAGACATTTCTGTAGGTGTAAAAATGCACAAGTTTCCGCTCTTCCAAATCACTCCCAATGATAATCGAACTCCCCAAGTGGGCCCCCTAAATATTCCAACCAACCAACCAGGCAAACCAAACAAATTTACTGGAATGCCAACAGTAGGCAAATTTCTGGAGTTTGAGCTCTTGCTTCAGTCAGGCAGTGATCACTTGATCAGAGTTGTGTTTTCACAGTTGTAGGGGGCCCGTTAAAGCCAGCAGCCTCCTGCTGACATGAAAATGTATGTACTGAGTCTGGAAGGGGTGACACAATATAAATTGACATCTAGAACCTACAGTATTTCAAAGAAGTGCAGCACAAAGCAGGTTGACATGTCTAATAATCATAAGTGACAGATGGTTGCGGGTTTTTTTTATGCTTAACAACTGAGTGGAGAGGCAGCATTCGTCTTGGATTGAACTGTTGCATTTTGGAATTGCCTTTAATTACAAGGGAAGGGAGGTTATTAAACAGGACTGTATTTCACTGGACCATTTCCCTTTTGCAGTCCCCATCTGTGAGATGTATTTTAAGAAAGTTTATCACACTGGTCCTGTGAGGGGACAAGGGTCAGAGAAGCACAGCCTTAGTTTAGACTGATATAATTGGCAAATACATGATATCATAGATGGAGGATATTTTGGAAGAGTCAAAATTCCAGGCGTCAGCATTTATCACCACAATCAAAGGCAGACACGAGGTGTAGGTGTAAAATGTGAGGGAAATTTCAGGCTTGCAGAGTTCTACTGATGTAATTCCAGTAAAAATACAGAGGAGTCAACAATTCTCTGCATTTTAGCATGCAAATGGTGGCTCTTGCTACAGTGGCAGAGAGAAGGAAAGCTCTATAGATAATTATATTATTAAAGGCTGTTCTCATATTCTCCCTTGCTTATAGTGGCATGCCTAACTTAGTCCTGGCAGACTCTGGTCTAATTAGTTGTGCTTTGATTTGCTGATGCCCAAATCAGTTTCATAGCAGTGGATTCATATTGATCTTTACCATGCCATTACTCTTTAAAAAAACTCCCTTTATAATTAACAGTCACCTCCCTCTGCTTCCCAGAACGTTTTCTTGAATCAAGAAAAGCCCATCTTATTCAGTATTCTTTACAGATTGCTGGTTTTTGGATGATTGCTTTCTCTTCCTGACATAAATTAGTCACTTCCAATAGCAAAGATCATAATGGTATCCAAAAAAAAAAAAAAAAAAAATTAAATTAAATTTATGATGAAAGCTTTTTGGAGAAGGTAAGACTTTAGGAGCTGAAATACAAATCAGTTGATGCAACTGGAATTGGTTCAGTTTCAGGCAACTGAGAATTTCAGTAAGTGTAAAGATTTGTTAACACCACCACTTTGTTTAGCTTTTTAATATTTTATTTCCTTTTGCTTTCTATTTTATGGTTAACTGCATTGTATTTTAATTGCTTGCTTGACATGATGATATCTCAGTGGGGGCTCGTGGGGGAGTTTTATAACATTTTAAATAATTAATAGTAATTAATAGAGGGCATTAAATCAAGCTCTCCTAATATTTTCTCTATCTTCTTTATACACCAGTGCTTTCACAAGAGAAGAGTTTAGCTCATCTTTTACAGTGTTTTAGGCTATTTATTTTCTCCCCATAAAATGTGAAATACTTAAGGAATCTTTATTTTTTAATATGCTGTCCTTTGTACTCCAGAACAGCATCAAATACATTGGAGACATTTTTATATCCCATTTAATTTTTAATGAAAATGCCACATTGGAAAAATATGCTGTTATAATTTGGGAAAGCCATATTTTGTCATCCTTACATAAATAAAACTTACTGATACTGATTAAATATGTGAGGCTCTACTTCAGGTCATTCTTATGGTGTAAACTTGGCCTCAAAAGTCCATTACTGCCTTTTAGGGTATACAAAGTGCTCAAACCCACAGAAACCAGCAAGTTTTGTTACTGGTGGAATGGTCTGAGATCACCCAACTAGAGCAAGGCAATCCTGTACTTGGAACCAAATCTGTTTGGTGTCTCAAAGTCACTAAGAGTTACTTATTTATGGTGTGCCAGAGCCTTGAGCCAGTGCATTGGGTATTAGAACAAAACGCATTTACATGTTTAGCACTATTACAAAGTGCTTCCACACATTCAGATGAAGCTTTTGAGAGAAACCCAAAGTTTATTCCTGGCCAGTGAGATGTTGAGACACCAGGACAAATGAAGGGACAGCAAACTCTCTCTCATTTTGTTTTGCTGGGTGATGTTTACAGTTGAACTTGGAAATAATCTAATTTTTCTGATTTTTGGATGTGTTTATCATAATGTATAAGACATGCACGGAGTATTTCAGCTCTCAGATTCATTTTGCCACTGATAAAATCATTGGATGCTAAAAATGTCCATATTTTCTTAAAACTACAGATCTTTGCTTATAAAAACAATTTTGTTATTATTCTTCAAGGTTTAGAAACTCAGAGATTAATGTACTAAAGGCTCAAAGGCCACACATGTGGCTATTCTCAACATCAAGGTCTCTCCTGTTTTCTTCAGTTTTCACTAAGGACACACAAAGCCTTTTCTGAGTTGCTTGTATTTCCTTATTTCTCATATTTCAAAATACTCCACTGTGCCACCTTCCCTTTTTTTGTACCAAACTATGTCTGTATTAACATTTCTTTGTTTATTAATTAAAGCTCCCTATTAGGAGAACATGAAAGAATAAACAACATCTGAAAAGTCTGTGTAGCCGCATTCAACTCAGAAAAAATATCCCTCAATCACAGACAAAATTAGGTTGAAACTGGTCTCATGATGTCTATAGTCCAGCCTCTTGCTCTAAGCAAGACTAACCTCAAAGTTAGGTCAGGCTCTTCATGGCTTTGTCCCATCGAGCTCTGAAAATCCCCACGGGTGGGGACACAGCAGCTTCCTGGGCACTCTGTTCTGGTGCTGTCCCATGACAGAGAGATTTTCCTTATAGCCAACTGCAAAGTCCCTGAGCTTTCTCATCCCCTGTGCTTCTTTCAGAGATGGAAGCCATAGATGAGGCAACAGGAAAGTAGGAAACACTTTTAAGATACTTCACCCAAAAATGAAACACTGAAAAGACTCTTTAGGAACGCTTTGTGCAGTGAAAATGCATGAGCTGCAAGTGGCACGAGCTTAAGTTCAAATGAACTTAATCACAGAACCATGGAATGGTTTGGGCTGGAAGGGACCTTTAAAGCTCATCCAGTGCCACCCCTGCCATGGGCAGGGACACCTCCCACCGTCCCAGGCTGCTCCCAGCCCCAGTGTCCAGCCTGGCCTTGGGCACTGCCAGGGATCCAGGGGCAGCCACAGCTGCTCTGGGCACCCTGGGCCAGGGGCTGCCCACCCTGCCAGGGAACAATTCCTGCCCAAGATCCCATCCAGCCCTGCCCTCTGGCACTGGGAAGCCATTCCCTGGCTCCTGGCCCTGCAGCCCTTGGCAATTGTCTCTCTCCATCTTTCCTGCAGCTCCCTCTGGAAGGTCAAGGTGCATTTCCTGCAGCACCAAGGACGGAGGTCAGTCAGGTGTAGCCCAGATTTAAAACACCAATCAGGCTGTTGGAAGACAGAGGTACCCAGAACTGACATAAGAAGTGAGAAACAAAGATAAAGCTTCAACTCCTGTGACTAAGACAAAAACAGAGCAGCATTTAATAAGAGGTTTTCAGACTTTCATGAATATGTGATGTGAGTGCTTGGGGTCTACTCACAGGCATGCCAATTTTCCTTAATATAACCTCCCTTTAGATTTTATGTCAAGATAAAGGGATCTTTCCCTTGAATACTTCTTTTCTTGCAACACTCAAGTTCATACCTTTATCAGAACTTTCTTTTCAAAAACACAAGTGACAGCATTCTGACTTTGTTCAGCTGTGTCACCGACTTCCAATTGGACAAATATTTAATTCACTGCTTCTATTTTTAAACAATGCTGCTGAATAATTTGAGTGATTGGATGCTGAGCAGAGCATTTTTTAAAATAACATTTTCCAAGTGGTATCATTAGAAAGAGAATAATCCCTATAAGGTATCACATGTAAATTCATCTTTTTTTCAACTTCCAGAAAATTCACAAAAGTGAAGTTCAGAAAACGAGTGTATACATAATACTCTACTTATGAATATAAAGCAAAACCCACTGAGCAAATTCTGTGTCTCAGGATGGTTTCTGCATTTCCTGTGATTTTATTCAGCTTCAAAAATAGGGTAAAAATAGGAAACGTGTTCCTTAACTTATGGAAATGATTTCTTAACTTTCACCTTGATGTAAAAAGGAAATTTTTTAGAGTGAAACAACCATTCTCTGGAACACCCTCCCCAGGGAGGCGACAGAGTCTCAATCACTGGAGAGTTTAAAGATGTGATGGGATGGGGGGATAGATAAACTCCTTTTGCCATGAAAGTGTGAACACAACAATCTTTCAAGGTCCATCCCAAACATCCAGCCTGGGCTGCTTTAGGCTTCTAGGAATTATCACAGCCAATTTCACCACCAACCTCACCTGCTCCCCTCTTTCACCACAGCCACCTTCAGAGTAACAGGCATATGGGTCCTTGAGACTTAATTACTCCTTAAGTCTTAATTACAGCCTTCAAAAGACTAAAAAACACATGACAAGCAGAAAGATAAGAGAATCATCTGAATTTCTGTCTGCATTTCTGCCATTTCTTGTGGCTTTCTTAAAGACAGAAACAAATGAGGAGGTATCTCTCCCTTCAGGTGCAAGGGATATCTGTAAGATCTCCGTGCATAATTTTCAAATTCTTCGTTTTACAGAGGAGGTGTGCTCAGAGCTTCAGATGACTGTCTCAGGCTTCTGGTCATGCACTGGTTATAAATAATGGCACTGATGGATCAGCTGAGCTCAACAGACACGGAATTGTTAAAAACTGCTGGACATCCCAAGGAGAGAGCAATGTCTGGAATGGTAGAGAAGAAACAAAGGGAAACAAAGCTGGGCTAAAATAAGAAAGCTGGAAATATGTTTTGAAAGGGTGAAAGGTACAAAGCACTGAAATGAAGATTCTTGTAAATTCATACCTGATTTTCTCCATCCTTTCTGTCAGTGTTCAGAATTCTGAGGTTTTTCTCTGAATTTTTACCAATATTTTGCAGAAAGTAAACTACCCCAGGCTGACATAATAATGTAGGCCCTATCATCAGTTGTGCCACATGTGGGGAAAACATTCCTATCTCCATGTTTAGGACCTGCTGAGGGAGGCAGTGAAATAATGCCACAGAAACTCCCTGAGATGCAGGAGGGCTCCTCCCTCCCTGCTTTAAGGCACAGCTCAATTCACAGCCTGGCTACATAAATTACAGGCTCATTCCTAGGGAAGCCAGCAAGGGGAAAAGACAGCAGCCATCTATCTGGGAAATGTGAAATACTAAGGGAAAGTACATAAGGCTTTTTTACATAGACTTCACACCATTAACCTCTCCTCCATATTAGTTTATCATTCTAAACTCAGCTGCTGCCTTTACTCAAATGTTTTTATTTGCTGTTGCTCACTTGGAAAGGGGGTAAAATACCAGGTTATCTAATCGCCATGGAAAAAAGCTACTTTTAAGGAAGTCAAAGTTCTGAAGCCTGCCCTCATAATTCATATGATACAAAAGGTATTATAATTACAATACCTCATTCCTGTGACAATTATAGCAAGGACAGAAAATGCCCACAGATTAATCCATCATTCTGACACCATTTTTAATGAGTGGGAAATGCCAAAAATATGATCCATTACCTTTGCAATTCAAAACCTGTAATATCATGGACCAGTCTGAGCTACTCAGATCTGGCATTCCTGCCCAGGAGCTTGCCACTGATCAGACTTTTTAAAACATATTGCACATCACCCTGCACAGATTAGAAATTATATATGCATAATTTTTATTGTATTTTAGACTGAGAACAAGAGGATTTTCCATCTTCATTGCTTTTGAAATATCTTTCATTTGAACAAAAGCGTGATGTCCCAGTGTCCCCTAGTGGGCACATGAATTCAGAGGTAACAGGTTCATTTCATACCTGTCTGTGCCCATCAGCATCAACGCCCTCAGAAAGATTGTGCTGGGCATTGCATGAGTTTGAACCTTTTTTCCACTCTAAAAACACACCATGAAGACCAGGTCTGATAAATTGTTGTGAAGAAATAGTTAATTCAGAGAAGACAAAACCAGATGCAATTACCTGGGGTATCTGATGGGACAGGAAGAGAGAACAGATTGAATGACTACTTCTGTTTTCCCCTCTGTGCTGTGTAGGGTGATCTTGGGAAGGTTATTTCATGTATGTGGGCTTCAGTTTTGCTTGGAGATAAAGATATTGACAGATTTTTAATAGATCGCCTCCTCATGGAAGCACTGCACCGCAGCTGTTCTGTTGCTTCAGCATTAGGTGATGGGTAAAGAGCTGCTGCTATATATTTTCAAGTACGTGTCAATCATCTTCCTTCTCACTTGAATTACCAGTAAGAGTCTGGAGGGATCACAGGAAAGTAGCCTAATGAAATGTTTAAATGAAAAATGACTGAAATAGGGATCTATCTCAAAACTAGCTTTTCTTTTAAATGAATGCAGTCCTTGTGAATTTGAGGAATTCAAGCCATTTCTGGATTAGGGGGAGTACTTTGAACTCCTTCCTGGGCTTCCAAATGAATTGGAACTCTCAGGTTCATTTAAGAAAAAGTTTTCAGTTATATTTGGGTTTCACTGCATGAAATGGGCAAAAGGAGTCACAATCAGGTGTCTGTCATGACTTAGAAGTAGCACTCAATGCTTTTGGCATCCAGGCACGAGCACCACAGCTGCAATCTCCCTGCCTCGGGGTGAAGGGCTGGAGCCACGGTGTCAGGGGTGGGTATTGAGATTCAGGGTGTGGCTTTTGAGGAAATTCAGCACTATTTTCACTCAACGTCAGACACAGTTTGGGGGCTGGGACAGCACAGCCTTTAGTAGGAGTTGTCTCCACAATAAAACAAACTCAACGTGACCCAGCCCTGCGCGCTGGGACCCCAAACCTCCCTGCCCTGGGCTGAGCCCAGCGGGGCAGCAGGGGAGGGGGGATTCTGCCCCTCNGTGGGAGGTGTCCCTTTGTTGGAATTCCATTCCATAGTTGGAGTGAGATCATTTTTAAGGTCCATTCCAACACTAATAATTCTATGATTCCACAATAAGGAGCAAAATAGCACAGATTTCTTCTTCACTACTTAGCAAGTTCTTCTCATAAAATAACATGTTTACAAAAAGAGAAAAAAATCACATATAATAATGTCACAATTTTAATGACATATTTACATTTCTAAAGCAAATATTACCTGGTAGAACAGGTTCTCAAGAACATTACACTCAAAACTAAAGTTGTGGGAAATGCGGATTAAAACTTTCTCCCTAAAATCCCTTTGTGTAAATCATGGTGAAATCACTTAATCTTTCTGGGCAGCAGTTGCATCCCCCAAACTGCATAATCCTTCCTTTGCATGCTTTTTAGGAGCTGCTGATTTTGTCTGCTTTGAATTCTCCCAGCCCTGGGTTAGGATGTGACTCGGTGCACGTGCTCCTGTGGGATCTGTGACAGCAGGGTCTCTAGCTGTGCCTGTCTACCAAATAATAAATACCTGTCTCCTCAGCTTATTTCTATGTCCATTGCTTTGATTCCAGCATTTATTTATTTTACAGGAATGGCTTCATCTGCCTTGCAGGATAACTTTCAACCTTCCAAAAGCCAGAAGCTCCAATCTGTTCAGTAACAAATGAATAGCTACAGCACTGCATACACATTCTGCAATCACAGGAATCAATACAAGATCATTTCAACATTTCTTTAAAGAAATGGAATTCTGTTCAAACATATCTATCAAGATATGTTTTATTGCAAAACAAAGCTGCAAAAAGCCAACATTATTGTTCTTCTTCTGAATTTATATAGATGCTAAATCACCTTTTTTTCACAGAGGGTATCTTTTTAACAGAAAATGTGGTTTTATAAAGAGATGCAGGAGAGCAATGAGAACAGCAGAAGTGCTGCTACACTGCCTTATCTTGCATCTTTAACCTCTGGAGAGATTGACCGAGCCAGGAAAATACTGCTGGGTCACAGCCCCCTTTCATTCAGACTGGACTTGTTCCAACCAGGGAATCCCTGCCAACCACCCTCTGTGTTGTGGGAGACCTCATGATCAGTGTGACATAACCTCCAATCTGATAAATATTAATAGCCTAGCGAGGATCAAAACACAGACATGGAGAAGGTCCTGAGCTCGGGCTGGCACATTTTGTTCTGTAATCCCAGCACAGAGCAGAAGTCCAGCAGCAGTGGAGGGCAAGTGCCTTCTGTTTCCCAGGGAAAAGTGCAGCAGGTGCCAGTGCTGCATCAGCGCATCCCCTCTGGGGTCACCTTACTGCCCTACTAACCACACTTACCTGCATCCTGCATCTTCAAACCATCTCCATACTCGCATCTCCGACAAAGTGCCCCTCCGAGGAGCCACAAGGAGGGTCCATAAGTGTGCCAGGGTGGGGAGGGGCAGGACAAAGCAGTGAGGGCAACAAAGTGGCTTTCCAGAGAAAATATCCCAGTGCAAAACCAGCAGTAAAAGTGTCCAGGCTGGCTTTTGTTATTATTACAAGTGTCTAGTCTGGACATCTAACATGCTTGATGACCAGCTGCTTCATTTGAGGAGGAGTTTGGTCTTGATTCCAGGCTCCTCACCAAATCCACACTTTCACAACACTGTGGAATACTCGAGTGTCTTTTTCCTTCCAGTATGACATGCACCACCATGTTTTTAAAGAGGAAAATATGGTTTGAAGTATGTGAGATTTTAAAACACTTACAGAGTTGAAGTTATGGATTAATAGTGCAATACTTTCCATAAGAGGTCCCATATTTAGTGACAAATCCTTTCAGTGCAGCTCCAGTGGAGTAAAACTCCCAGGTGGAACCCTTCACAGTCTGAAAACACCACTCCCCTTCCCAACCTGATCTGCCTGTCAATTTGCTCAGTAAACTGTCACATACTGAGAGGAAAACAACACAGGCTGTTGGGTGTGTTCTGAGAGCAAATTGTCTTTGCTTCACATTAATGAAAGTTGAGAGAAAAGCTCCTTCTGGCATCATAATCAGAAAAAGAAGCAAGGAGAAAAAGACAAAGAAAATCCTGATTTTTTAGTTTCATCACTTACCAGATTTTGAAAGACATTTACAACCTGTACAGCTGATTTTAAAGAGGTGGTTTTGAGCACAAGGGTAAACACAAAAACAAGCAGAGAGGACTTGGCGAGGTAGACAGAGGTGGGTGGGAGAGTCAAATGAAACTCCTGCCAAGTCCATCCTTGCTCTATTTTCTGGGTTGCCGTGGAATCCAAGCAAGCAACTTATTTTTTGGATGGAGGGGCAGGAAAAGGACAGGTAGGGTTAACACATCTATTCTGAAAGACTATCTTTTTTCTCCACTACACAAGGAAGATGCAGTAGGTTCTCAGTGTTATTGACCCTTTCCTTCCCACAGGAGCTGAGTGGTTTAATGAAATCTCTCCTCATTTTTTCGACATTAACAATCCTTTGATTAACTCTATTTGTGTCTTTCTCTCAAATCTGTGTCTAATACAAAACACCCCAGGCTCCAATGAAAATTTATACTTCAATAATGAAGTAATTTCTTGTACTGTGGGTGAGTCAGGGTCTTCTCATGATTAAGAAACACTAAATATGACAGATTACTTGCAATTAATTATTTCTTCATCCCCTCAGAGACTATAACCTACAACAGAATTCTTTCACAAACTCCTGAATTTCAGAGCTCCCCAACTGCTACAAACAAATGCATTTTGTTTGCCTATTGCCTATGAAATAGGTTTGTTTGAAACCTGACCTGGAAGAGAAAACTGTCCAATGTTGGTTAAGTGCTGTAGCCAGAACAGAATGCTGATTTTTATGGTTTTTTTACTTATCATAACATCTTTCTGCCTATATAATTATTTTAAAAGACAGGAAGAAAAGAAAAGAAAAATAAAAGCCAGTAGGATCTAAATAACTTTCTCTCATCCTCTTCCCTGCAGTCACTGGATGATCCAGCCCTCTCAGGCTGAAGCAGTGTGCAGTTGGAATGTGCCCAGTTTCAAATACACAAATACCGACACCAGGATGGGAGCGTATCCACAGGAGTCTGAAGTGAGGCTTGTCCAAATCTGTTTGCAGCAGAAGGGCTGTGGAAAGCAATCGCCCTCTGCGCGCTGGCTCTGAGGCACTGCAGTCTTAATGAATTTCAGGCTCAGACCAGTTTACATTTCCTGGCACTCGGTGCCTCAGTGGCATCTGGTGGGGGGTTATTTATTTATTTATTTTAAAAAATTTGCTCTGCCGCACAAGCCTCGGTAAATTTGCAAGGTTTTCCCAAGTCAGCTTGAAGGGCTTGTTCAGCAGACCTAGAATTACCAGTAAATGCTCAAAAGTAGCTGTCAGCTTCGAGGAGGGTAGAAAATCCAGTGGCATTGGGTACAAATCTGAGTGCTCAGTGCTTTGGGGGCACTGTGGAAGCTTTGAGCACAGAACCTTTGGGTTTCCAGCTGAATTCGGGGGCAGCAGTGTTGTGTCTAAGCTTTTCCTTCAGCACTGCGCCTCAGCAGGAGCAGAGATCTGTCATCCCACAGAGCTGCCACTGCATTAGCGGTGGCACAGGCAGTTTGACCTTCATTTATCAAAGGAAAACACTCACCTTCAGCCTTTTAAAGCTCTGGCAGGAGTCGCTTTTGCTGAATTCACTTGGTACTCCTCTCACTGTTTTCTCCAACACATAATTTCTACTTCTAATTCTCTAACAGTTGTACAGAATTAGAGTACAGGGGGATATTGAGGATGACACACAGGCCAAGAAATGCAAATTCATAAATATCCACAATAAAACATCAGTAGTAAACACAGAAAGGCCTCAGTTACAGACTCATGTGTGGGCATGTAAATACTAAGTTTATAAAATCAAGATCTAGAAGCCAGGAGGTTCTAGAATTCACCTTAGCCTTAATTTCTTCTATTTGAGAATATATATCCTACTTTCTGTATGCTTCATAATATCTGATAATCTCTATGGTGATATTAGAATTTAATGTCCTCATGTCTAATTCTTCCCATAAGACCAACTCCTCCCAAAGGTTGAGTTCAAGTTATTGGAGCAACTAGACAAGTGGAGGAACTTAAATAATTCTGTGTTAATCACATAGATTATCAGAATATTTTCAGATGTACAACAGTTTTTCTAAGCCTTAGAAACATCTGTGCTGCCTTGGCTAAAACTTTGCAAACACTCGTGGAGGGAAACTTATTAAAAATTGCAACTGAAAATGTGCAGTACTACACACGAAGAGAAAGAGGTGTGGCGTGGAATAACTCATTTAAAATGCATTTAAAAAAAAAAGGCAGTACTGTACACATTTAAAACATGTTAGCAAGCAAATCCCAAAATAGCCTCATAAAGTTGGTAGAAAAATGTGAAAACTGATAGTAGACATCAATTAAATAACTTAATCATGCAGTCAGTAACAAAGGAGATGTTGCATTCCACATTTCTCCTACTCTGAAACCAATGTCAAACCAGAGCCCAGTAATGGTTGAAATCTCTTTAAGGTACACAAAGCAAACCTTTGTTGCCACCGAAGGAGATCTGTACAAACAGAACAGACAATTAGGTCTGAAACCACCCATTTCACATTTGCAAATGCATCCTGATAGAAACAAATGGAGAGGTTTCAGGTAAACAAGTTTTCAGTGCATTTGCAAGTGAAAAATCCCTACCAGCAGGTGGTAATTTGGTCTGCCCTGGACCCTTTTAGAGCTATTGAATTGCATGTCACGGCACTGCAACCTATATTTCACTATATGCTCTGTTTTCCCTAAGTGTTGGGTAAGGCAAGGAAAACCAGAGCCAGCAGAGAGGCACACAAACAGAATAGCAAATAGGATCACTTTTCATTTCAGGCTTTTATATCAGAGAATTATATTTTCAATCCTAACACAGGTCACAATAGTCACAATGGCAGTTTGTAACTTGCTTTCCGGGCACGTTGTACGGTTGGGAAAGATTTTCACATAATCAAAGCTGGATATTTCTAGAGACATCAAAAGAGTCTGTGAAGTGGAGAGCAGGTGCTACAGACATCTTAGAGGATCTGAGAATGCAATTAACCAGCAAATGAGCCTTAGAAAACCCACCCTTGCTGAACAGATGAGCACAATAAAAGCCACTGAGAAATGAGATGGCCAAAGCACGCTAATAACAGCAGCAGCATGGAGACATCTGCCCTGTGCCTTAACCTTTAGGAAAAGAGAGCAGATCCCACACGGAGAGGGAAGTAGGGACAATTATGTAAATGTCTGGGGCTCCTGGAGGAGATGGAAGTTTATTGACTGCCTTCACAGAGGCTCAGTTAAGCAGAGCACCAGTGGCCTCTCTCTGCACGCTCCAGTGGATTGGTGCTTGGGATGGCTGGTGCTGGAGGAAACGGGTCAAGTGGCTTCCACAAGATTATCAAACCCAAGTGGTTTTACCCCTCAGCATTTATACAGCAGCTTTTCTCATCATTTATGTTCTGACTGCCAGCCTCGAAGTGTAACACTGGGAGGTGTTTAATAAGCTCTGTGAGAATCTGTTGTCACTGGCAGCCTTTAACATTTGGACAAATGTAATATGGCTTGGGACAAATGAAAATAATCCATCTGAACAATTTCTGCTGATGCCAAATTTCATACAGGGCTTATTTCAACAATGGAAAAGTGAGGTCTCAAACATTGAAAATAGGTCAGACTTTCTATAACTCTGAATTTTTTGGGGGCTTCTACAATACACTCTGCAGTAGCTTATGTCTTTACAGGGTATTAATCACAAAAACCATCACATGTCAAGCCTAGTACGGATTTTATAGGCATCCAGGTTAAAAGGGGGATTTTCTGCTCTGACACAGAGGATCTCTGTGACAGGGCCATAAAATGTCCTCTTTTATGAAGAGAGAAAGAATTCAAAATGGGAGCATGGGAACCAAGTGTGACGTCACTCACCTTGGGATGGGCCACGGGATGCAGGTGGGGCATCAGCTTGAAACTACAGCTGCTGTGAAATGCTTCATGATGGAGAATTAGGGGTTATTTATTTATTTTGGTCTCCAGCACCTCTGAAGAGAGCTTTCCTCTCTCTCTGAGGAGAGCTTTGTCTTCGCCAGCACTGAGGCTTGCTGTGCCTTGTTGCAGCTGGAGCCGTGGCTGGGGTGACCTCCAGGCCCCCAGCCAGCAGGGCCAGGCTGTGCAGCACCCCGGGGAGATGAAGTAACAATTCTCTTGGAATCCTTGTGACTTGTTTGCTTGATCATTTTCGCTACATTGTTAAGTGTGAGGACCTGGACCTTAGGTTGACACTGGATAATTTTTCTTTTCCTTTTTTAAAACTAATGATTTTTAGCACTTCACAGTCTGTAAAATAGAGCGTTTTGTTATAGTGCTCAAAGGATTCTTAAATGGCACTTAAGACACTTCTGAGCCCAGTTCTTACATACTTAGATGTAGCTACTTCCCACTACTAGATTTAAGAACTTTCTCCAGCCTGAGTTAACCATGTAGAGATTCAAATATCCGTCCCTGCGCTGAGAATGAGCCTCACACTCACCCTTAAGTGAGTTTGTTGGCTTAAATGTAGCTGAACCTCAGGTTACCATATCCCTTGTGAATGGAAGTGCCAAACCATGTGCTGCCCCCAGCTTTGAAATGCTTCATTTTCATTTTGCTGCTTCCCCTTCTCCCCACTCCATGATATGCAGTTCCACAAGAAATTGCTGTTTCCACTCCTTATGTTTTTTTTTTTTCTTGTGTAAGCTCAATAATTTATTAAAACAAAGATACCAGTTTAGCACCCATGACTTCAGAGATCCTCAGTGCCTTTTGCAGTAGCATGGTTAAGGCATGATGGCTCTCTCCTGTCACTTATTAAGGATTTAAGGAAATTAAAATCTTCCAGTCATGGAATTGATATTTAGAGGTCATCAGTCTGCACAGTTAGAAAGACATTCAGAAATATTTTCTGAATCACGCTAGGAGAAAAATCCTACCCTTACTATTAATTACCACAGTGTGACAAGCCAAATTCTCTGCAAGTTTTATTCCTTCACTTGTGGATAAAAGACTTAAACTTCATTTGCTCATTTTCATTGCGAGGCAGCAGGCTGGGTGCTGCTTCCCTGAAATAACCCCTTCTCCCAGCATGGCTGGGTAATTCCACCTGATGGACCAGAGTTAGGGATAGCTCCAGGGGAAAAAAGATGGAAGGAGGGCTTGGATTAGGACCCCCAAAGCACCCAAGGCTGGGGGATCACCATGGGAACTTCCTGTTCGTACCTATGGGATTCATTCCAACACTTCTCTCCCTTGAAGCTTTAGGAGGAATTCTGGAACTCCACACCTGATGACTCTAAGGATCTGACCTGTGTTCTTTTCTGCCTCTTTCCTCCTTTTTCTTTTTGTTTTGGTTTGACAAGGGTGCAGGTCAGAAGAAATTTAATGTCTGAGAAACATTCAGGGTGCTTCAGCAACTACAATTACATTTCTCATCACATCATAATTTTTTCACTTTGGCCATCACCTCTCTTAATGTTGGGCTGATTCTTGGTTTTATTTTTTTGGAATGTATTTGCTAATATTGATGTTTTAAAAATCTGGGTAATAAAAAAGATCATTTTTACCTGACTCAGACACAATCATGTTGCCCTGGCACTTCTGCCTGTATTGATTGCTTGGGAAGTAATTGTCTTGCGTACTCCTCCAAGTATCCTGTGTGTTTTTTCAGGATTCTCTGATGTGAAGAGACACAGCCCCCACTTTGAAACAAGAGCTAGCATTGGATCAGATACAGAATCCACTGCTTTGTTCACCCTTCCCTCAGAATGTGAACATTTAGCCCCGAATCACAGTGAGTTACATTATACTGGATGAAGGCCAATTCTTGTCTAGTCCCTCTCCCACTACATGTCAAATTCTCACGAACACTTCATGAAAAAAGAGTGTAAGAACTCTCTTTCTCAGTCAAAGACAAAAGAGTGATATGGGCTTCTGCAAGAGGAGGAGTTAATCTAATCCCACTCCTGAAGGGTTGCCATGGATGGGTTTGAGTTCCCCTGAGTATCCTCAGCACCTTCAAACTGACTCCGTAGGATCAAAGAGAAAGGGAATTAGGTAGAATGGAGGTCCCACACCACACCTGTGCAATTCTAACTTCTTCCTGATGATTTAAAATATTCTGTATTTCAATATATTACAGATTTTGATCAGTGTTTTTTCCCCTACCATTTCTTGATCATTTGAAATTTAAACTGATTCATTCTGAAAACTTTAGACAGAAAACATTAACCCTGCCAGAGGGAAAAAAATCAAAATACTGTAGGAGTTCTGAAAGTAGTTGTCACTTGTGTATTGCTCTTGCATATAATACTGACAGATTATGCTGGAGAATTCCGGAGTTTCATTTAGTCTGCATAGCAAGGTCTCCGTGGTGCTGCAAGTGGGACGTGCCAAGCAGTCACTGTAGCCAGGAGACAATTTCAAATAGACTTTAGGACTGACCCAAAGTTTGTGAGCAGAGAACAGTGATCAAGAGGAGTTTTTGGCTCGTATCAGATATGACATATCATTGTCAGCACAGAAATACAAATCACTTGCCCTGTTGTCCTTCTCTGTCTTTAATCTGATTCTTTTTATGTCACTTTTCCACTTCTCTGTGTGATAACACAACAGAGCTGAATCCTTCTTTTCCAGTTCCCTGCAAAAATATCCCCAAATTCACATTGGTGCTGGCATTGTAGCTGCCTTCTCTTCATCTCTCACCTTCCTTCTAGAAGCAGCCCAAACCACCAGATATCCAGCCCATTATTTATTGTGTTTTCTAATGATTTATTAATTGAGCAGGGGAGCAGTACTTCTGGCAAACATTTACACTTGCAATTAGGGAATCAGATCCTCCATAGCAGAAGTCTAATTTTATTTGGCTTATCTTAGAAATAGCTGGCTCAGATATGAAGAAATTTGTATTACCGAGGGATGCAGAAATCTGAAGATAAGAATCTATTCTTTTGTAGAATTCGCTGAGCCAAATTTGTTAAATTTATGCACACTCATGGCACTGTGTTGGGTCTCTCAAATGTTTCCATACCTATTTTTTTTTTTTTTTAATTTCTACTTAAATTGATTGCAAAACAGCTTAAAGTACCAGACATGCTGCTGCCATCGCTCTTTTCCAAACTCTGTGTAGGTGATCTGGGACAAGTGGCTTCACTTCTGTGTTGTTTGGGCAGGTAATTGGACAGGGCTGAATGATGACCAAAAATAATGCAATTATTAATTGAATATTAATTAATACAAGTGTAAATACAAGGAGGGGTGGAAATAAATGGTATTTAAGGTCCCTTCCAGCTCAGTCCACTACAGGATTCCATGACTATAATGGTAGATGTGTGCATGCTCAGGAAACCTGGATAGCACACAGCAAAGAGGAAGGTCTATCTCCTCCCTAATATGGCCTAAAACATAAGCCTGTGAAACATCTCTCATAGTTAATTTCAGTTGAAAACTGCCAGGATATCAGAGAAGTCATGTGGATAAAATGAGAGCCAGCTTAGGCCAGGAATCCATGCCCAATCATCCGCCAGGATGTGGGAGTCGCCCCTGTTAGGAGGGATATGGGAGATAAATGAAATTGCAGCACTTTCTCCTTCCCTGTTCTTACACAGAAACCCTGTTCAAGCACCCACACAGAGCTCTCCATGGAAATTTCATTCCAGTTTTATTGTCCCAGCCCTTTGTCACCCATACTGGCCACCTCTGTCAAGTTGGGTATAAATTACATCGTAACAGATGTCACTGCTTCCATAGGAGATCCACAAATATGTGTTCCACTGTTGACTGAAGCATGTTATAAAAGTCCATGGAGCAGCCCCAAACACTCCTGCCATTCCCAGCTTTTATGCCATCATACTTCCAGAAGTGCTCTGTCTTCTCTGATCTTTAATATCCCAGATTGCCACAAAGTCTTTTCAAAAAAAGCCTGAAAAAAACACTATAATAATATTTGATCTGTAATTTAATTATGAGATTTGATTTAAATTGATGGTTCGTAGCTTGGTTAGAGAGGAGCTTTTGGAATTATCCCCTGCCATGTATAGGAAATATAATTCAAAGCCTTACAGAGATTAGGTTTGAATTTTGAAGGCATCACAGGCTTGTTTTATTCAGCCTAATCTCTACAGAAGCATGTTTGGCAATGGTTTAAATGGAATAGTGCCATTTGCTTCTCAGATCCAAGTTTTGTTCCTCTGGACGATCTTTAGACACTCCAAAGAGTGGGGAGAGCAGCTTTAGTGCACTGGCTAAAACCAGGGCTTGTGACTGAGCGTGGTAATGGTGATGAAACTGATGAAAGCAAAATACCCAAACATTTGATTCATCATGAAAAAAAGGGTTTGATTCATACATAATATAGGCCTTAATATAAGTAATGTCTTTCAAATTTAAAGCTTTCAGGAGTTTCTTGGAAGCAGGCAGCTATAAAGATGCTCTGCCTACTGATGAAGTATCCTACAACATTTGTGTAGAGCAATTTCTACCAGACAGAAATGAAAATCAAATTAATTATTTGTTAAAGACACCAGACTCCATGAATTATTTCCTTTGGTTTAAAAGAAAAAGCATCAATACAAACAATAAATATATGCCTTTGCCAGAAATCGAACAAACCCATATAGCATCTGTCATTAATCCATCAAATATAATTTTCAGATTTCTTACACCTTTTTCCTCTATTTGACAGTGATCAGACCTAATATACTCAATACAGGTATTTTCAGGTTACCACTGCTTCATCATTTTGAATTATTTTGTTATTAGAGATGGATAATTCCTAGTGCTTTCCTGTCAGTTTGATTATTATTTTTTATTCATCTAGTTAAAAGTCAAAGTCCACAAGTAACAGTGGCCAGCTTGTCAGCAGCTCTCCTCTCAAGTGAGTGTCCCATATCTGTTCTTTATCAAAACAGAGCCCTGCAATTCAGCCCAATTTTGGTTCTGTTGCCAGGTTATAACACCTGATTTAGCAAAAAAATTGTTTCCAGCAGAAGTGATTTAAATTGTCCCCACTTCAGATCCACCTCTGGGAAGTGCAAAACTGAATTAAAACCAATCAAAAGCACAGATAATTTTCTTTTACACCTTTCCTTGCCACTTAAAGGAGGCTTGCAGGACACCAGATTGGGCAGCAGCAGCTTTTCTTACTGTCCAGTCACTCAGGACATGGGAACAAACCAGGGCTGTCCATCAGCAGTTCTGTTTCAAAGTTCCTAAAAAATTTATTTTGCTCTTTTTAAAAGCTACATTAGAAAAAATAACAGTGTTAGACAACCAACCCAACCCAACCAGCCAACCAACCAAACACCCCATAGAAAAAACAAACCACAAAAAAACCCCCAACTTCCATCAACTTTTGTTTGTTATCAGGAAGATTCCATAACCAAACAGCAATTAATTACTATTTTATGACTACCTGTTAGAAAGTTTGGGAAAATCCACTAAAACTGAGGTAGTGGTATTTGATTTTTCAATATTTACACACATTTTCTTTTTAATATCCTCCATATGGGTTGCCTTTTTCTCCTTCTGTCTCTGTTCTTCATCCGGTGGGGATGGCTTTGAGTGCTGAATACTAATGAATGGATTTTTGGCCCAACTTATGATTGTTTGTTCTGAATTATTAATTCAGTTTTAAAAACATCTGAACTGAGTAGGAAACAGCTGAGATCACATCACACAGGGCCAGTGGAAGATGCTGATGGAAATGCACATGAGTGCAGAGAACACTGTGAATGTGCAATGTTCTGCTCAAGGTTTCCTCGAGTTTTCCTCTTGGATGCACCTTCCCAGCAAGAACATTATCTGTGTTCCTGTTGCTCCTGCAAGCTCCTCAGTATCTCCAGCACTTTTATTAAAATGCAGCAGAGAAACGAAACATCTGGCAAGTCACCAAACCAGAGTGACTGGGAAAAGCTGAAAAACCCCTTGGAGAGGGAGCAACATCTGCTTGATAGGCAGGGAAAAATAAACCAGCAATAAACTCATTTTAGCAGCAAATAAAAGGTACATGGGTCTAGGGGAAGGTTTTCTAGAAATGCTGATTACTCACATTATGCAATTAAATTGGCATTACTGTGTTTGACAGTCATAGAAAAGCAATTGTGAAAAGATTATGTGCTCGAAGAAACTGATATAAGGACTTAATTTTCTACTTGCATAGCAAGAAAATCTGCCTTTTGAAGTCTCCTGGGTATTTTCTGGGCAAGAACCTATGAACTTTGTCTCCTGCAATTCCAACAAAGCAGTAAAAGAAACACCGTGCTCATTTGGGTCTGAAAAAACACCACAGTCCCAAGGTTTTATGTTCTGTAGAAATGCTATTAAAAAAGATGGAAAAAAATAAACCTTCACCTCACTTAATGAAGAGGTCAGCTAATTCACCACTTGAAATTAAGGACAACTAAACTTTTATCATTTATTGCAAAACTCCCCATGATTCTAGATAAATTCACTGGAAATGATTTGTGTAAGAAGCTGTTGCCAGTGGGGTTATCCAGTGGAAGAGAAATGCAAGAACACAGATGTGAGCCAACAGACAATATTCAAGTTATGAACTTAAGAAATATTCTGAGTGATGACACAAAAATCCAAACTTCCTAACAAGGTGCAAGGTGCTGGTTTAGTCATGCACAGACTCAAATCTGTTTATGCTGCAGGTCCAGTTTGCTTGGGCACCAGGGAGTCAATCCTTTCCTTAGTAACATACTCTGAAACAATGCTGAGAACTGCAAGGAATCATCCCTAAATCACAGATACATCACTGATTTTAACAAAAAAACACCCTTTGGGTAACCCTTTGGGTTACATGGGAAGTGTGCACAGGAGAAATGGGATCTTATCCTGTAGAACTGCAGCCTGATGCAGGTGAGGAAGTACAAGCTATGTCCGGAGACAGCTCTCAAAAAACAAGTGACAAAGATGAAGTTTCCTTCGCACTGTCCTTGTGACTCACTGCATGACCACAAACACAGGCAGTCTAAGATGTCCTGCTCTAATAAACTCCACTGAGAAGGGCAAAGCTGCAGGAAACCACAACTGTCTGTGCCCGGGAAGGGCTCACAGCTGAACTCTGACAGCGACAGGAGCACTGCAGCAGTTCAGCTCTGAAACAGAGCACACAAGGTTCTACCTTCACCCAAGAGCCATCAGAGCACACAGGCTGCACCCAGAGCTCCCCAGTAATTTCATCCTGCACATCCCCAGGCTCTGACAAACACGAATGACATCAGAAATGCACCTCAGAGTGCAGGGCACCAAAAGATCCATTTAACTCCTGGACAGTCACGAAGGTGCCTAAAAGGGGAGTCATATGGGAAAGCCCTGTCCTGACTGCTAGAGGTCTCTCACCATCACTTCAGAGGCCGAGTATTTTTCATAACCACCTTGAAATGTTTAAAATAAGGCAGGGACACCACTCTGGCAGCCTCGGGGCTGTGCCCATTCCCTGGGGAGCCTGGGCAGTGCCAGCACCCTCGGGGGGAAGCAGAACCTTTCCCTGCTCTCCACCCTGAGCCTGCCCTGGCCCAGCTGCAGACGCTCCCTGGGTGCTGTCCCTGGCCCAGAGCAGAGCTCGGAGCTGTCCGTGCGCTGCCCCTCGGGAGCATCCCCTGGGATGCTCAAAACTGCCCACGTTTGTTGCAGTCCAGTAAAACAATCAATCTGTTGCATTTGTAAACCATAGGGCAGATTTTGGCTGTTACAAATGAATTTTCATGTTCTTGCACTTACTACTTCCATGTGTAAAATCATCTTTATCATGGTCAAGTGGATGGGAGAGGTTCTAGTTCAGTGGATTTAGATTTTGGAAAGTTCTTCTTGTAAAAAGTAAAAAAATCTTTTAGAGGTCCAGTCACAAGGATAGAGGTAAATTACCAAGTTTTTGATAGAGGTAAATTACCGAGTTATTATTTTATTAAGCATTACTTAATTGTAGAGAAACCAGTGTGTTGCATTAAGTAAAATGATCTCTAAGAATTGAGGCTACATTTCTGTCATTTGAGTTCTTAAAGGCAGTCCTATTTCAAGAAATACTGATTCATTTCTGAAATCACAGGTTTTTGTAAAGCCTGGAAGTGCTTGTGAATGGTTGTGTGAGTTAGTTAAAATAATTCATCTTACTTGAACCTACATTCTTCACTGAAAGGATCCACACTGAAAATTTTCTCCTACACCATATAAATGGCTCATTAAAACTAGTTACATTCCTTGGTTAGTTACACATGAGCTGATGGGTCTTGCTTGTAGTTAGAAGACAAAAAAAAAAGTAATTTTAAAAAAGATCAATTAATGATTCTCATTGACCTGAACAAGCTGGGCCAGACAAAAAGGCCCTGAAAGGTCCAAATTAAAAGATGTAAGCTACAATAACTGGCTAGAGATTTATTTTTGTTACTGGCATTTCCAGCTGTCTGCACTGGGCAAGCCTGGAGAAGGCAGGGAGATCAGGATTGACAATGGCTGCTGTCATCATGTGAGGATAGATGTGGAAAGCAAGGAATTAATCACATTCCAGACCATTCCTGCAGTATATTGGCACATATAAATCCAGTGTTCCCATTGATTCTATTTGTTGTCTAAATGTTCTGACCAAAACAGCTCAAAGCCACAGGTTGTTTTAGAGACTGTATTACCATGAAGCCTTCTTTCCTTAATAAAAATAATACTGCAGTGTACTAAACCAAAATGATAATAATAAAAAGATAACAACTGCCAATAGATTCCACACAGGATGAATTGGCTTCCAACTTACAGAAAGCTCTGAAATACAGTTTTGCCTTTTCAACATAAAATAGATTAAATTCTTCACAGTGAAAGCCTGGCAGAGGCTTTTAAGACAGATTTCTTTACCTTGCTGATATGTTTTAATTCTCTTGTCACTCCACTTACCACACCTAAAATTGTTGTTACTGCTACATGTCACCAATCTGATTTAAGGACTCCAGAGAATTCTGCCACAGAGATGGAGATTTTAGCTATTCCCCTGAGTGAAAAAAGCCATTTAACTTTAGTGGATGAAACTGCCACCAAAGACAGAGACATAAAACACATGCGACATTGCCCTTGAAACCACAAGTAATTACTGCCACAAGTGCCACTCACACACCAATATGCAAGAGACACTTAACTGATAATGTAATAATAGACCACCAAGAGAACATACAAGCAATCTCCATTAGAGAGAAGAAATTTAATAAACATTTACCAGCTAAAAATCCTGTGTGAGGTGACATATCTCTCTGGCCTTCAGTGCACTTGAATTTGAACTCTTTTGCACAAGGTTCACCTTGGCTTGGGTATCTGAGCACTGGTAACACCAGGCAGTTTGGCAACTCCCTTGGACTCCTACAAGTATTGAGTTGAGGTTTAAGATCATAGAATCATAGAATGGGTTGGGTTGGAAAGGACCTTAAAGCTCATCCAGTGTGGATGTGCCGGAGCAGGGACACCTCCCACTGTCCCAGGCTGCCCCCAGCCCCAGTGTCCAGCCTGGCCTCGGGCACTGCCAGGGATCCAGGGGCAGCCACAGCTGCTCTGGGCACCCTGGGCCAGGGCCTGCCCACCCTGCCAGGGAACAATTCCTGCCCAAGATCCCATCCAGCCCTGCCCTCTGGCACTGGGAAGCCATTCCCTGGCTCCTGGCCCTGCAGCCCTTGGCAATTGTCTCTCTCCATCTTTCCTGCAGCTCCTTCAGGCCCTGCAAGGCCACCCTGAGCTCAGCCCAGAGCTTCTCCTCCCCAGGCTGAACAATCAAAAGGAAGTGTTTTGGGCTTTTTTACTCATGAAAATCAAAGATAAATGAATTATAACCCACAGAGGGAAGAGGTTACTTGTACCCCATTTCTCTAAAGTGCCAGTGCTGTGGCACCATCACTCCTGCCAAGCCCTCCCCTGCAAGTGCCAGTGCAGGCCAGGCAGTGACACACAGCCTCAGCAGGGACTCGTGTGGCCCCCGCACGTGTGCACACACAGGCACAGCACTGCCACAGCCCAGGCACGGGATGATCCCACACAGATCCCGTTTGCAGATGCTGAGGACTGGACAGCAGCACAGCCAGCCTGGCCTGTTCCAGCTCAGGCACTGAGCACTGCCTGATATTTGTGTACCAGCTCTTCACTCAATTCTCAATAAAAATGCTGAAAACAGTGGATAAGTGATGTCATGCAATGCCTTAAGACACATTTATGTGCAGTTAAATAATTCAGAACTCAGGAACACAGCTTTCTCACTCAGCTCACCATCACCAACAGCTCATCCAGACCACATTCAGACCTGGAGATTTCAGTGACTGTAACTTCCTGTGGTTCCTTTTGCTCTCCTGCCCCGGCTCCGGGTGTCCCTCATCCCGCTGTGTCACAGGTCCCCAAACCCTTGGCATGCAAAGGGTGGTCAGGTCACAGGCTGTGTCCTGGGGCTCCCACCCAGAGCTCAGCCTGCAGCCACACTGAAGGGATTCCAGTGAAGGGCATGGTAGAAGGACATGATACACTCCGTAATCCTCTTCCCAGCCCACATTCCCAGCACCTGGGACCCTCCCCAGCGGTGACTAATGACAGTGAACAGTAATAGCTCCGGTACCCACCCAGAAGCCCTGGTGAGAGTTACGCAAGGACGAGCAGTGCTGCTTCCCTTCCAAGCAGTGAGTGAAATGGCTTTAAACAGGATGTAATTGGGTGCAACAGGGAAAGATAAAAAGGCATCCACTTAAAGCAGTCTCATCTCAACAATTATCAGCAGGCAGAGTCACTCTCTGTCCCCGTGCCCCTCCACCCATAGCTGGGGATGCACTGTACGTGAGCATTAAGATAACATTCCAGCCCTGCCTCCGTTACAACTCATTTATAATTCACCATAAAAGCAGAGAGGTCTCCACGAGGGGCAGGTCCTCCCTCCCCTCTCTCTACCAACACCTCCCAAGCCAAGGCCAGCCTAAATGGCTGCACCTTCAGGGCCACCCTGGGACTTGCCTCACATTTCTGGGTGGATTGTCACAACCAGGTAACAAATGGCATCACCAACAGCTCCTGTGTCCCTGGGGCTCTTTGCAACCAAATCTCCATGTAATATCAAACTACAATCTGGTCCTTTTCAGGAAGAAATCACTTGAGTCACTGTGACAAAACAGAAAATCCTGTTGTGGGAGTCTTTCTTCTGCTTTCACCTGCAACTCCCACATTTTTATAACTGAAAGTTGCAGTTTGGGTTTGGTTATTGTGCAGTCTGAAGTCTCTCACTCACAGACGCACAGGCAGGAATAACTTTAGTCTTACAATAAGAATTCTAATAAGAAGAATTTCTAAACAAATACATCCCACCTGTCCCATATCAAACCTGTGAATGAGGCCTGGCTAAAGTATTTAACTTCTCTTGCTCTCCACAAGTCACAACCAAATATTCCTTCGTACTCCACCTTTTATCAGAAAAAAAGAAGAGATTGCTTTTCTTTTTTTTTTATCCACAACAGTTTTCAGTGGGCTCATTATTTTTTTGAGTCCCCCTTGCACATTGCTGTACTTACTCATCTAAATAATGAGAAATCCACAATAATGTCTTTCTCTAAAATCTTTTTAACCAAACATTGTTGCATTTGAATTTTTTCAGAGCTATGCAAGTTTAAATTCAGTGAGTTGTGTATATTCTGTTTTACCCAATTTCAGAATCTTCTGTAGAACAAGAATTATGGTTTCTGTATAATTTTAAAATAACACAAGTAGGTGCCATGTTTGGAACTCAATATCTTTTGGAAAAACAAGCTCAAAGATTTACCTGCTTCATGTACAAAAGCTTGGGCCTTCCATGAACAGCACAGTTATTCATACACAGATTTACAAGGGGATCTTTTAACTGAATGTTACTTAAATAATCCTGTCTTTGAGAGTCCCTAGGCAGGAGTTCATGGGACATGTTTCATATTTCTTGAAAAAAGCAATTTGCAGTTGATTTTGTTTTCTATTTTTAATCTATCTCTATCTTCCTTAAAAAATATTCAGGTTTTAGACCTTTATGGTTGAAAATTTGTTTTAATCATGTTTCAGAATCAAAACTCTGGTAGGGGTAATTATGATATTGTAAAGTAAATAACAATATTTAGCTACACTCCCTCTGTCTCATGAGAATACCTAATTGCCAAAATCTGATATTTTAATTTAATATCTTCGCTGCAACAACACACTGAGTTCCTACCACTGCAAAAATTAATGAGCTTTGCTTCGAAAATTAATTTGAACTGTAAATAATTAAGCATCTCCATATCTACATATTCACAGGAATTTGTTACACAAATAATAGAAAACACTCTCATCCCTTCAGCGTGTCAACGCCATTAACAGATCCTGAATGGATCTTTCGTAGATATTCAGTGCATCTAACAGGGGTGTGGCTCTGCATGTAGCATGGATTTGATTTGGGGGCTTAACCATTCATTAGATTAAAAAAAACCCAGATAAACTGGTTTCCATTTTGGCTCCTTTCACAAAACATAATTATCTTCTAAAATGGCATAACACTTTAAATTAATGCTCTCAGGCACTACCAAAAGCTATAACATTTTCAAATTCAGTGCCAAACAGTTAAACAAGTGCCCACTAGACAGCTGTTAACATGTAAGGTCATAGTATTTCTAGGTCTAGTATTTCTACATTCAATAAATGTAGAACTTGTCAAGGAAATTGTCTTCAGTGAAAAAATACAGGTTTAGCTTTGCAATTCTTGTGCTCAACAAAAAACCCACACTCCATTTTATATTTATATTAGGGAATTGAGCAATTTTGTCTGAATAGAGAGTTTTGTCAAAAGGGAACAAATAAACTGTTCTGCCACAGAATCTCCTCTGTCCTGGCTTTCCTATGACCTCGATTAGAGCTTTTTAGCTCATGTTTTCTTGCAGGAGGAAGAGCTGGAGGGTCAGTCCTGGGAGGAGCAGCTCAGGGAGCTGGGAAAGGGGCTCAGCCTGGAGAAAAGGAGGCTCAGGGGGCCCTGGTGGCTCTGCACAAGTCCCTGACAGGAGGGGGCAGCCGGGGGGGTCGGGCTCTGCTCCCAGGGAACAGGGACAGGAGCAGAGGGAACGGCCTCAGGCTGGGCCAGGGGAGGCTCAGGGTGGACAGCAGCAGGAATTTCCCCATGGAAAGGGTGCTCAGGCCTTGGCAGGGGCTGCCCAGGGAGGGTTGGAGTGCCCATCCCTGGAGGTGTTCAAGGGAGAGATGGTTTTTCTCTTGTTTATTCAATAGTAAAATACAAAATCTACTGTATTTAACCTCAATTTTGAATTAAGATCCCAGCTAAGCTTTTTTTCAAGGCCAGAGCTCCATTCAAGTTGTGTCCTTGGTTTTCTGTCCTTTCTCTCTAACATTTCTTTTTCACTCCTCCCTCACACAGATGCTTCTTGTCTTCCCACTTCTCTCACAGACATGCATCACTTCACAAATTAATAACTAATCAAGCCCTTATGCTCTCCCATGCTTTGCACAAGCCTTTATTCTGCCTGATGATGTGGGATTGTTTTCCGTGAAGATTCCTTTAGTTTTAACAATTGCCTTTGTAGAACCAGATAATTATTTATAACTAACAGTTCTCCTGAATAAAGAGCAGCTGTTTAAATTATCCAAAATTATAGGTCCAATGCCATTCACACCAAAGTATGAATGTATCTGTATCCTAATTATGATGATAATTCTGGGGTTTTGCCAATAGAATATATACATATTATATTTTTTAAAAAACTACATAGCAGCAACAGCCATTGGTCGGTTGTATTAGCTTTACCTTAAAACAATTTTATATAAAGAAGGAAGTGAAGTTTTATAATTTTTTCAACTATATCCAAAGTCACGTTCCTGTTTCCTTTCATTTTGCTTTGTCTGCAGTAACCCTCTGCTGCAAAGTACCTTTAAAAACATTATTATTTTCATCATTACCAATCCAGAGTCCTTAAGGCTGAATACATAATGGTAAGGTGCTGCAAGCAATGTGTGATTTTTAAGATACTTAGGAGAACTTTGTGAGACAGGTCCCTGACTTTTAAAATATTGGTTTCAGTGGTGGCATCCAGTGATGTTCACTACCTGAAGACCTTGTCCTATGCCTTCAGGGCATGCTCAGCACTTCAAGACATTTTCTTATGTAGTGATCTCACAATGTAGGCACTAAAAATATTTATTATCCCAGCAATTTTTTTTTTTTTTTTTTGCATCCATCCTGTTATTGAAGGATTTGGGGGAATTCTTGTATAAAGGTCCTTCATAACACTTTAAAGAAATGTGCTCCGGGCCTAGTGCTGCTGCTTCATCATTGTAAGGAAATCCAAAACACGGTTCTTAAGCTTGCAAATACCCCTCATGTCAACTGAATTGGGAATTCTGCACCTCTGCCCCCACCTGCAGAGCTGCCCCAGCCCTGGGCCCGGCACAGGAAGGGCCTGGAGCTGCTGCAGAGAGCCCAGAGCAGGCCCCAGCATGAGCAGAGGGATGGAGCAGCTCTGCTGGGAGCAAAGGCTGCCACAGCTGGGATTGCTCAGCCTGGAGAGGAGAAGCTCTGGGCTGAGCTCAGGGTGGCCTTGCAGGGCCTGAAGGAGCTGCAGGAAAGATGGAGAGAGACAATTGCCAAGGGCTGCAGGGCCAGGAGCCAGGGAATGGCTTCCCAGTGCCAGAGGGCAGGGCTGGATGGGATCTTGGGCAGGAATTGTTCCCTGGCAGGGTGGGCAGGCCCTGGCCCAGGGTGCCCAGAGCAGCTGTGGCTGCCCCTGGATCCCTGGCAGTGCCCAAGGCCAGGCTGGACACTGGGGCTGGGAGCAGCCTGGGACAGTGGGAGGTGTCCTTGCCCATGGCAGGGGTGGGATGGGATGAGATTTAAGGTCTTTCCAACCAAAATGATTCCATGATTCTATGAAAAAACCTTGGAGGACTTAGGAAAGGAAATAGATTATTTCAGGGCGACAAGTGATGCTGATTCTTCATTGCCTTGTCAGAAGTGTGAGAAGCTCAGCAGAGCACTGCTGAGTTACAGCTGAGCACCACATGCTGTAGGACTCTGATCCCATCTGAATGGAACTGGCTCATTAACAAAAACCATTTCAACTTGTTCTCATTATCAACATTAACAAAAAGTACAAATATGAGCCTTGACAAATCCATATATATTTATTTTGTGCGAGGAGGGTTAATTCTCAGCCATACTTACTAATGTGCAGTTATTTTAAAGCAAATTTTTATGTCCTAAACAAAATAAATACTTTATCAAAACAGCTGGCATTTCCTACCTCTCTTTGCCTGGTCCCATAGCAAGTCACAGGGACTGTATTGTACCTCACAAGCTCAATTTGTGCTTTTGTTTGTCACGTGGCTTTCCAAAGACTGTCTACTGACACACTGGTTTCACCCACTGTGTTTCCTGTGAAAATCAATTTATTACTTGGCATGTTTGCCTGACAATCAGATAATAAAATAATATTTGGAGCAAAGTCTGTGCTGGGATAAGAATATTTCTCTTCTAGCTAAGAGATGCATAATTGATTAGGAGGAATATATGAAACACAGAGATCCCCCCCTATTCAGCTCTGGCATCTGAGTTACAATTTGTCACCCAGGCATCAGCAGGGGAGATGGATTCCACATTCAGTAATCCATACTTTTATTTGCTAGGAATGGATGCAGCAATCTGTCTCCCCTTTCTGTGCCCTCTCCTGGCAAATCAGGCACAAATACCATCAGGTGTTTAATACAATGACTGCAGTTGGTGCATTTCCAAAATATAGCAGATTATGTGGATGTGAGGCCCAGAGACACCACAGGAGACAAAAAATTAGGTTAGGATGCCACCTCCCTGAAGGGGATTTTAGGCTCATAGAACTGACCAAATCACAGTCTCTGATCCAGTTAGCCTTGTTCATAGCCCTGCTGAACCTCGGTGGGTGCCTAAATTCACTGGTTCTTCCACAAGGAGCTCTCAGTTTGGCTGAGCTTCCCCAGCACCCAGCTGCAGGGGCATCTGCTCCCCTCCAAACTCCAGAGTCACCAATGCTTCCCTAGAAAGGCACCCACTCATTGCCTAAATTCTGCGTGGATGGCCCAAAAGGGAGTCCTGTTTGTGAGGAATAAACTGAGGAAGAAAGACTTAAAATACCAGAGGGGCAGAGGGGTTAGTGGGCAGCAGGTAAGGAGGAGTCTTCTCTCAGAGTCTGCTGGTGCTCTCCCTTTGCTCCACAGATGTACACACAAAAAAACCCCCAATATCCTGAAAAAATTCAGAAACTATTTTTCAAGACTACAGAAAGAGCCTGGGCTGTGTTTTCACCATATTTTGTGCAGCTCTGACTTTCTCCTTCCACTACAAAGCAAAAGATATCCTGATTTACCCTGGGAAGCCAGAGACATCAGAGTAATTTGGTGTGAAGTTTTGCTCTAGAAAAACAAAGGAATCATATTTGAGGCACATAAATTCTATCTAACATACAGGACAAAATTCTGCACTAGGTTCTGTGGAAAACATCTGCTCTGGTAGTGTTTGAAAATCAATCAGTTTTGATTTCTGTTACTGATAAACCATCCTGGGAATACGAACCAACTCTCAAAATAAGCAGTTTAGTCCAGTATATTTTAAATCACCCCCTAATCACTGTGTGCCTCCTGTGTATCTGTTCCAACTGCTGTCCAAAAAATATGACCCTCCCTCCCAAAACCCTCCCATTGAAATTGTGTAGCAATATCAAAATTTGCCTCCCCTCAGAGGACTGGAAGCAGCAGAGACCATCCCTAAGGTGGCAGCGAGCCCACACAAGCAGCATCTTTCACTGAGGATTCATTTATAAAGCCACTCTTTCATTTGTTCGTTGCGAAATAATGAGTTACAGGAAAAGAATGCTCAAGTTTTACACAAACTCTCTCAATAAGAGATTTTTAAAGTTGGGGTTTTTTTTCCTGTATAAACTTTTTGTGAAGTACTAGAATGTGCTGCTCAACTTGTTCTGAGCAGGGTGTCAGATCAAATGACCTTCAGAGACCCCTTTCAATCTAAGTTATAATTATACTACAGGTGATTTATTTCCATCTTGCAGGGCAGCACCATGGAATGAGGCTCCATCTGCCCTGTTTATACAAAGCTTTGATCAACTGCAGTAGTATATGTGGATCCTGTGCTGTTTAAATTCGACTATTGCCATTGATCCTCTGGCTAGGACAGAAGAAATAGGAAAAATAACAGTATTTGATATTGGATATAGGATATCAATTATCCACAAATATCAAACTGCCTTGCACAGGACAAATAAATTTCAGTTTAATGCCTGCATCTCTGTAAAAGAGTAATCCCCCCTCCTGGGATACCAGAGCATAGAACATAGATTATGAAGACGGTTTTGGCTCATTCATCTTTTCAGTTTGGCTCTTTTGAAAAAGCAATCCAAACCCTGCATACGCACACAGAGCAGGGCATGGGAGGTTGAGTGTGGAGGGATGTGCTGGGACTCTGGGAAAAAGGGGATTTTCATATATGACCTCTCTACCACTAAAGTAACAGCACGGCTCAGGAACAGACACGTAACCCAGGTCGCTTGGTTAAATCATAATTTCCAGATTTTTCTCATATTTACCACTCATGAAAGGCAGCAGGGATTGCATTCAATGCCACAGATTAGCAAACGATTCCAGTTACAGCTTCGGCAATTACAGGAACTCCACCCCACCTCCATAGTACAGAATAGGGGAAAAAATTAACTCCCAAAGGAACTAAGTTTAAAGCCTTGTATTATTGAATTCACTTCTTTTATTCCTTTCAAGTAAGTATGAAAGCTTAGTGAGCTTATCTGATTTTCATATCTAATCATTAGACAGAGAGGAGGTGAACAAGGCTTTCAGATGTTAGCAGGAGGGATGAGAGGGAAAAAGAACACCTGTCTTTAATCTCTGCATACATCTGTTATTAATATCAAGGGCACTAGGAGTTAAAAGGTAGTTCATAACCATAAATATAGGACAAAAATAACCATTTGAAAGTTCAGATATACTTGGATGGTCATTTAGAATGGCACTGAATATCCAGGAGAAATGTGCACCAGTTAAAGACTTTGTACAAATCAGTCTCCAGATTTTAAACGTTAGGAATGTTCCTCAGAAATGCCAGCAACTGATACAGATCTATGAGGTGAAATCATATCCAGAGCTTTCTGCATTTCTAGATTATTATTGTCAGTTTTTACCTGTCCTGTACATTTTTCACCATGCCCATTCATAGCTGGTTCCATCTGAATGTGGGTGTGGGTGATACTGTGGGAATCACATTACATCCCCTGATAAAAAAAAAAAAAAACTCTGTGAGAGCACTGAAAGAGCAGAAATCTGCCCAGGCTGACTGGAAGTGGGTGTGAACCTCTGTGGATGTTCAACATGGCACCAGGTAACACAGCTCTCCTGGCAAGAAATACCCAAATCTTCCAAATTATTTAGATGATGGCACTTTAGATACTTTCAAAATTTGGAGTTATATCAATGAATCACAGAATGGTTTGGTTGGAAGGAACCTTTAACCTCATCCATTCCACCCTGCCATGGGCAGGGACACCTCCCACTGTCCCAGGCTGCTCCCAGCCCCAGTGTCCAGCCTGGCCTTGGGCACTGCCAGGGATCCAGGGGCAGCCACAGCTGCTCTGGGCACCCTGGGCCAGGGCCTCACAGGGAATAATTTTTACGAAGCAAAGATTTCATGCTTGGTTTTTACAGGAACAAACAAGCAGTCCATGCTCAAGGCCAAATTAAATATTTATTAATGAATTATAACAAAGTAATTAGTGTCAAATTAAAATATACTGGAGATTTGATTAATCCTTAATTGTCTAATCTCACCTGGGAGTCTGTTGTTTCTATATTTTCTGCCAAGTTAAAAATACAAGAGGAGAAAAAGTTGTGCATTGCATTGAGTGATACATAATTTTTGAAGGTTTCCATCAAGTAAAGAAGACAGCAGAGCTAACATATATCTACATATAAATTAAAAATTTACATTTTTACATATAAATTTTAAAAATCTGCATTTTACTAGCAATCCTGAAAGTTGCTTCCTAATTTAAAGTCTCAGCTCTTCTATACCATAATGTATATTATTAGCTCTTCTAATGAATGTGATAGCAGGGTCACACTCAGGATTCGTCTCACCTTCCTTCTAGATTGCTAAAACTAAACCTAAATACTGGTTTAATTGGAACAGGAGCTTATGTAGCCAGTTTTAGACCAAGTTGCAGAACTGACATGAGGTTAAATAAAAACGTAAACCCCAAAAGTCATTCCTGTCAACAGCCTATGGGCGAAGGTAACATGAATTTAAAGGGTAGGAGTAAAATAATCTGAATTTAGAAAATGAGAAATCCTTGCACAGCCCTTGTAAATGTGAGCCATAAATTGTACAATTCTGCAAGGATTATAATGCAAATGTGAATCTGCTTTAGCCACCATCTCTAATAAAAAGGTCTAATTCTCCAGGAATGCCCTAGACTTGAACTGAAATCTTGATTATGGAAAACTAGGAATTGAGATTTGGCTGATAAGATCAGATTTTAAACCCTGCTCACTCTGCTTTGTTTGCATTTAAAGAAAGTTAGTGAAAGTGGAAACAATTCATGAGTGTTTCTGAGCTGCAGACACCCAGTAACAAGAAAAGAAACAAAACAGGCTGATCACGGTCACCTTCCACTATTTTCAGGCAAAGTGATGGGTCATTTTTGCCCTCCTGTTGTCCAGAAAGGGGTTATAGATTCTAAACAGCTGCATGGTCCATGGATGTCCTTGTCCTGCTCTGGAGCCAGAGTATTAAAAAAAAAGTACAATATTTAAGTAGAGCCTACATTCCCATGTCATTTTTCATAAGCTTTTGGCAATTCTCATTAGAGATAAGACCCGCGCCTCTTAAGATTTCATTTTCTTCTTCTGTATCTTTAATATTGCTGGATTTACCAAAATATCTGCAATAGATAATTTGTCAAGGCTGACATTGTAACTTAATAAATACTTCCACCCAATACGTGTGCATAGAGGAAGGAATTTTTGGATATATTGCTGGAAATTCATGTAGGCATTCACGTTTCGATGATTAGTGAACAAGTCAAGAACAAGAGCAAAGAATGAACACCTAGTTTTAATCAGCTGTGTAACCAAGCACATGTAACTGTCCATACCATGTGTTTGCTTCCTCAAAAAGAGGTGGAAATCCAAACAACAATTTGTGTTTATAAAAGTTACTGAAATAAGTGTTCAGATAAAATACTAACTTTGTCTGTAACTTCTGTTTCCACATCAGTGAGGTGCCTGCTTTATCTCTATGTAAATTCATAATAAATTCACTACAGCAATATTGACCTTCATCTTCACCTCTCTTGTATGAAGAAAAGCCAACTTTATGGAACATCAGCAATGGGTTTTACGAGATATAGACTTTATCTGCCTTTGCCATATCGACATAGACTGAAGGAGATTAAGGCCTTGTTGGACATTTACAAGTGAAATACACTGTACATATACAGAAAAGAAACAAAAATGCCTCCAGAGCCAAACTGCATTGCAGGAAAGCACTCGGGCACAGGATTGCAGTCTTGCCAGTGAAATATTCACACCTGGTGGAGATTCCTTGGCTAAAGCATCTGCCCAATGTACCTGGTCACTGGGGGCTTCCTGCATGGACAGTGGAGAAAGGCACCTTGCAGGGGTGATGTAAGTCATTAACAGCACTAAGTGTTTAGTGACTATGGGAGCTGCTGTTTTCAAGCATTTTCTTTTTTTCCTCCATCTAATTTTGCTAAATGGTGGCAGACCAGAGATTGATGAGGGCTCAGATGCTGAAATCCTGTGTTTGGACAGGTGGATTGAGATCCTCATTAGGTGTGATTTTTTTCATGTGTGTTTGTGTGGATTTTTTTAAATTTTGTTTTGCTTTTGAGGCAATTGAAATGCTTCAAAATGTAGCAGCATACAGGAATAAGCTCTCAGAAATATATTTTTAAAGGTGAGAGGTATTAAATACACAGTTCAAATTCTTTGGAGAAACACCTATTTGCCTCAGTTTGCCAAACTGGGACATGTTTAACATCACTGAAAATTAGGACTTTTATTCAAGTGCTTAACTTCAAGCAAACATTCATGCAGACCTGTGAGAAATATGAATGTTCAAAATGTTTCAGCTTGGACCCTTCATGGACTATAGAACTTGGATAGAGGGAAAGAAGAGAAATGTTATTGACAGAATTTTGTGCAGCAGAAGTTCTACCATATCAATGACCAGCTGAAAAAATTAAATCTTTCAAAAAAGGTCAGTGAGGTTTGAATGCAAACTCATGCTTTATATTTTATAATCCTATTATATTTCTGTGAACAAGAGGATGGCAAAGCAACCAACTTCTGTCCCGGCTTTGCTCTGATCCCAATTAAATTTCCAAATAAGCATCAGATGCCAAGAGCACAGTTCCACAAAGGCCTGAACTCCCAGGAACTCATTCTGCTATTGCCATCTTGTGGATGACCCGCAGCGTGGTGCTGCTCCTTTGGCATCTCTCCCCTCCTGCCTGGGGGAGGAACGCTCCCCGATATTCCCCATTGCCATGGCAATCCATTACCTGAAAGTTAAAAAGTTCTTTATGTCAAAAGAATTGAATTTATTAATTTCACTTAACCAATTAAAGAAAATTAAACTTGTTTCGGTAAATTGTGAGTTACTTTTTCCAAGTAAGATGTTGAACAGTGGTAGTAAGTGAACTTTAAAAATTATCAGCTGTGCCATAAAAGTGGCTTTAATTACCTTTGTATAATTCCATTTTTTGTTAGATGATTGCATTGTGCTGAAGAAGAATAAGCCATTGTTTAAGGCACGAGGCTTATGTGAATCACGAGACTGTTCAAAGTCACAAAGCCTGGAAGATAAAAGTTTTAAATATAAATGTGTAACAGATTGTGCAAAACTCAGAGACTCTGGTGCTCAATAGGAGGAACTATATTAGATATAAAAAAGCTTTCCAGCAATATTGTGGACTTGCTATTTTTGTAAAATAGCCTGAATTTTTGTAAAAACCCCTGAAAACACGAGTTCCAAAGGCAAGGAAATGTGACATAATGATGGAATTCCCAAGTTTAAAAAGATTTGCGTGCCTAAAGTGTCAAAGGCTTTGCTTTCAGAATTACCCTCACAAGTCTAGAACTAAAAAAAAGAGTTAAAATAATGGCAAAGCAGCCATCAGAACCAAGCATTTCACTCCCACTGGGACAAGAACTGCAACAGAAGTACCACAGTTAGCTTTCAGTATCTTTAGAGTCTTTTCTGCTACAAGCAGCCTCCAGTGCTCCCTGATTGCCTTATTCCAACTGCTGGGCGAGTTATCTCCAACCTAGCAGCCCAAATGCCTGGTGATGAATCCAGTCTTCTCGGCCACTTTGTTATGTTTGACACACGGAATTTTACCCCCCCGCTTTGGCCCTTGGACAGTTTTTTATCTTGAACCTCCATATTTCTTGAACTCTTTTCTCCTCCTTAAAACCTATTTTCAGTATCAATTCAGTGTAAGAGAAGTTTAAGGATTTTTGAAGACAGTTTGTAGCTGGGTTCAGTTAAACTTTTCTGCTTGTTTAGAAAGCAAGTCCCAGATTTCACAACTGGAAAAAAAATCATATTCCATTGAAAGGCATTCCTTCAGTAAGTTTTCCCTAGGTTTTGGGTCTCTTACACACAATACAATTGCTATGATTATAACTATGATGGAACTGCAAAAAACTCTGAGTTTTGCAGCACAGCAGAATTCTGAATCATAGAAGCACACGTGCTTTGTCAAGGTGGACCCCACTGATAGAAAATGAAAGGGGATATTAAAATACAGTAGCTTTTATAAATGTTAAAGTCACGACCTGGGCAGAAATATGCCAATAAAAAGATTCAAAGGACAAAAAGTCTGACGTTAGGAAAAAACTCAAGGAGTAAAGTAGAAAAGATGTAAAGACAAGACATAAAATAGAAAAGACAAAAAATAGAAAAGACATAAAATAGAAAAGACATAAAATACAAAAGACAACCCCTTGTCAGGCATCATATTATATATTTTGTCAGCTGCTTTCTGATTATAGGAAAAGACTCTGCCATTAAAAATAAATTACAAAAGTAGTTTTTTCCATATGGTTTTCCCTACACAGTAATTTCTAAATTTCCCACTGTGAGTACACGATTAGTCAGTGCCTATTTACACAAACTCTGTGAGCTTACAGAACACTATTCAGGGAAAGGAGGGCTGAGAGAAAACCCTTTTAAATCAACAAACATTGTGGAGTACCTCAATACTGCTGTTGGAATTAGAGTACTCCGAATTTTGCTGAGTGGAAGGAACCTCCCAAAAGTGCCTCTGCACTTGGACAGAGGGAGATGTAAAGAAGGTGGGCAAACCCTGTGGTGCCTGACAGCATCACTTCTATAAAAACAGTTATATAAAGGTTACTTGGTGCACTCTGCACCTCTGTCCCAGTCTGGTTTTATACCTTGCACCCACGGATTTGAAATATTCCTGATGGAGAGGGCACCTGGAGAGGAACAACAGATAGAAAAGTGGACACTGAGAGTTCCAAGTTTCACATGATGAAGCTCCTGGAGCTCAGGGTTTAGGAACAGACATGAACCACACTGGAACCTGCCAGCTTCAGTGGCCAGTTCACGTGGCCAGCTCCAGGGTCACCACATTTTGTCACCTGGCACTGTGTGACACCACGCTTAGGGCCTGCGGCTCTTGCCAGCCCACTGACATCATAATTAACATTCACAAAGCTTCACTTGCCCTTCAGACCTGCTGCTACGCCTGCCTGACTCAGTGCAACACGCCTAGACACAAGTTAGTGAATGTCAGACAGTTCTGGGATAGAAGACTTTTTTTAAAAAATTATACCATTGGTTAAAACAAATATTTAAATTCTGTCTGAAAATACTAATTTGATATTCTTCACATAAAGATATTTAGAGACTTCTGAGGTAACACAGGCAAGCTGTCTGGTGCTTAAAACTGACATGAACGATCAAGTTCACAATATTTTGTGTGATGTATTTTATTCATGTCAAAAATTATCTTCTGAAGAGAAACTATTAAAGGGGGTGGTGGGAGAAACTTTAAAAGTTCTTTTGCATCTCCCTCTGCTAAAACTTATTACAGCTCGTTAGGATTGTGATTTACTAGGAGAAAGGAACAAAGATTCATCCCTGGCAGTGCCCAAGGCCAGGTTGGATGGGGTTTGGAGCAGCCTGGGACAGTGGGAGGTGTCCCTGCCCATGGCAGGGGTGGCACTGGGGGGGCTTTAAGGTCCCTTCCAGCCCAAACCATTCTGGAATTCTGGAATCTGTCTTTGCAATAGATCTTGAAATATGGCAAGGAACATTTTGGTGCCTCTTTGTTACATATTTTTTAATTGCACTCCGGTTGAGCTGAGCTCTGTGCTGTTTGTTTCCCTCCCTTTGGGGTGATGGCTTTTCTGCCTGGGGCCCCACTGCCCAGTTAAACCTGTGCAGGAAAATGGGCAGAGGCCCCTCACAGAGGACAAACCTGCTGGACTTACTACAAGTGGTTAATGACCAGTAAGGACAACAGAAAAAAAGCTTGTGCAAACATATGTACAATTTATATTGTCCAGCCCAGCATTCCGTAATTAAGATGTAACAAATATAAATGCATATTTATTATCTTTAATGTATTTCTCTGGCTGTATGATTTACTGCCCAGATGTTAATTACTCGATTGAATCTTATTTTCCACTCCCTGTCTCCTCGCCCCCGGTAGCTCTAGCACAATATTTTTGTATTTCTTTAGGGATGTAGATCCTATCAAGTGAAAGCCACATGCATTTAACAGGAGCACCAATGACTTCAGCTGCAGGACTCTCGGCATGAATGAACTACAAACTGAGTTTTAGAACTCTAGCAAGATGTCTAAAGAAATTTTAAATAGATCCACTTACATTGCTTAAAAGATCTGGGGAGCTGTTTATTTTCTGAGGGCATTGTGAAGTTCTCATATTTTAAGAATTCAGAATACAAAGGGTTTTCATATAAACACTGAATTTCATTAGAGATTATTAGAACAATTGAAAGGCCTTGCAATAGAGAAGTAATTGATCTGTTCTATTCAAATGAAGAACACTTGTGTACAGTTTAATAAAAAGCATCTCTCATAAAGATTATGTCCTACACATTGTGGGAATTCTGTCACCACAGACAACCTAGATTAATTGTAATAAACAGAAATTGTCACTAAAGCTCTCAGCTTATATCATCTAATATTGTGTGAATAAATTTCATTTTCTAATATTATGAAACAGTAAGAGTATAATAAATCATCTACCTAAGTCCTTTGAGAATTTTTGCATAATTTTCCAAAACAAATTGATTTTAGCAGTAAAGCTACTAATTTACATGGGGAGGAATGGTTTTCATAGTGTGATGAATTTAATTTCTATTTCCCTGTTTGCATGAATTCACTCCAGCAATTCATCACTGCTAGAATTAAACTACAACCATGTTTTAGTTGAGCGGGCACATAACCTACACCTGGATGACAACAAAATGCCTCTCAAAGGTAGGGTGTGAAATGCAGTCAAAATCATTGGAAAGGCCATGCTACCTGTCAAAAATATAAACAATAAAATGCTGCACAGAAATATTAACTATTTGGAGAATGTTATCCATAGATTGGTTGTCAACTTACCATTTTTGAGGTCTAATCTTTCCGATAATTTAAAAGGTTTTGTTCTACAAGGGATATTTTCTTATGAAGCGTGTAAAAGAGAGTTTGCAAAATGAGTAGGTTTAAGTTAGGACAGAATGAACTCTCTCTTCAGATTTTTAAAATGAGTCATCCATCCAAACACTTACAGCATGCACAATATGAGAATAAATTATATTTTGCTGTCAGTTCAAGCTGGTTCAACTTGGGACCGAAAAGTAAAATACCACTGGCAACCCAAGTGTGAAAGGAACGAATTTGCATCTTTAGGTCCACAGTCCAGTATGAAATAATCCAGTGGCTGCTGGAAACCCAGAGCGAGTGAGTTTATAGGTCGGGAAGGCGGTGCAAGGCTGTGTTCCATGCCTGCTGTCCTTGGTAAGCGCTGCTCTCAGGCAGGAGGCTCCGTGCCTGAGGATTCAGTCAGCACTGTGCCCACATTCCACCCTTCCAGCAGGGCAGGCCAGGAGCAAAACTACCCAGAATCGTTCCTTGCTCAGTCAAGAAAGCCTTAAAATACTCACATGCCTTTTTTTTCAGATATCAAACCCAACTGGAAGCTGCAGGAATCCAGGACAGAAAGCAGCTAAAAATGGACCCCTTTTTTCCCCCATTGTGGCAGCATGAGATCCATGTTCTCTAACAAACACAACCCTAGGAAACTAAACAATAAAGGAAGTTGCCTTTTTTGCCTGTTGAGCTGAAGACAGTTGGTTATATTTTAAGGCACAGTAGAGCTTGGATTGTGCCTGTGGATATTCCAGGAATAACATAATACAAAAGAAAAAGATCCGGATTCTCACAGGAATGGACACAGGGATCAGACTGGCTACTTTTCAGCTTTTCACCTCCCTCCATCCTTAGGATAAGAAGCTGAACACTTCATTGTCATGATCTAGAGATGTTTTATCAGGCCGCTGACCCCTCCATTTATAAATTGATGCCCATATTAAATTACAGTGATGCAGAACTTGTTTGCTAGGTAATGACATGAGGTGTTTGAAAGGAGAGCTGTCACTTACCCTGTTTAGCACACACAGTATGTAAATTAATTTCACAGAAAGTAACTTGATCCTCCGAGGGAAAAGGACACTGCAGATATTTATAGACTATTTGATTAGTTCCTTTCAGCAGCATCAAAAAGGATGACGTTGGAGCAGTCTGTATTTACTTAATACTGAACCTATAAAGAATCCATCATTTACATATTCTCCTCAAAAGCACCAGCTGTACATTCTTAAATAAAGTCATAAATGGCAGTGACAAGAATTCATTCTTTTAATGCAAAAAGAGACACTCTGTGGTACAGACTGTGCCTGTACTTCACTTTCCAGACTTTATATGCTCAAAACTCTATAAATGTTCTCAATTGGAATAATAAGAAGAGAAGTTGAGGCTTCACTTGAAAATGAATTTGTTTGCTTATGGAGTCTATGTACTTTCAACAACATTTGATTTACATATGTTATGGATAATTATTCCAAATATAAGAGTAAATATGTAAAAGAAAACATTGAAGACAGCAGAGTGGTTTTTACCTCCAGCCATCAGTTCCACTTCACCCTTGCAAGAGTCACATCTGTGCACTGCAGGCATTGCTTGGAATCTACTGTTTAATTGGAAATTTTCCTTCGGATAAGTTTTAGCAGTGCCAACAGCAAGCTGGAGTGGTTCCCTTGTTTCTTTGAACCAGTGTGTCCCTGTTTCCTGGCCATGCAACTGGATGGGAATCCTTTCTGGGGTCAGCATTTTGTTCTTTGCTGATGGCAACAGAGTCCTAGAACTCCTAGATGCTTTCATACCACACCAAAAATGATTCTTAATTGGACATATTGTTAAGTTTCCTGTGAACATTTGTCATATTTCCCAGACAACTCATTTCAACTCATTCCCTCCTTTGTATTTTGATTTCTTTTGTTCTCCTGATAACCTGTTAGAGATGTTACTGTGGCAATGTCATATTTTTTTCCTTTTTTTTTTTTTTTTTCATTCTGACTATTAAGATCACATCTTGCTTCCTCTATGGAAGCTTCCAACTTATAGAACGTTTCTGCTACACTTTCATGACTATTTCAAATATCCCAAGCCCTTCTACACAAGGAGGCCTGAATGTCCTGAACACAGTGTAATGCTTTGATTGTACATTAGAATATTTACTCTATTTTCTTAAAAAAAAAACAAGAATAAAGGAGAGGCAGGGGGAAGAGACAGGAGCAAGGATGGAGAAATTATTTTGTTGAGGAAGCTCAACACAACCTCAAGGGCCTTCTGGAATGAATCCTTTTAAAACCAGCCTTTTACGACCTTGATTACGCAGGCTGCACCTTCCTTTTAATAATTTCCTCCCACAGAGTGATTTGGAATTACATGATCTGTGGCATGGAGCTGTGTAACAAGCAAGACACTCAAAAGTAGAAGTTTTTCATCAAGAAACTGAGCTTTCCTTTGATTAGAAAAGCAATTTTGTAGCCATTAGTCTAACACATCGAATCTTGGGAAGTAGATACAAAACTCAGCAAAACAGGGGCAAATGGCCACAAAACTCTCAACTTTATGGGCAGCGTCTTGTTTTGACAGCTCCATGAACTTATAACAAAGTCAGAGCAATACAACAATGGAGGTTTTGGGGATGTGGTTTATAATTTTTTAAAATTTATTTTCAGTTCACTGCAGAAAAAGGTTGGACCTGTAAGAATGTATAATTTCCTCTCTGCGCAGTAGTTCCCACCCCATCACGGTATGTTAAGCACACGTTGCCAGTAAAAACATTTTCCACTGTTTTGAGTCATACACAAAAACAGTGGAAAATGCTCAAGACTGAAGTAAAATTTTCTAACTCATGAACTGTTAACTTTTACACTCATGTTCTTTGCTACAACTTGAATGCCTGCTAAATGGATGCATTATTGCCACAGCTTTCATCACCAGCTCCTGCAGTAATCCTTCTGTTTAATGATCCTGATTTAAAAATCGTTACAGTTAACAACTCCTGGTATTTTACTTTCAGCATTTTGGCATTCAGAACTGCTTAAATGAAACAGTTCAATCTTCTAAGTGACAATAATAGTTCTCATTATACCAACCTGCAGGACTTCCATTCTGCTACATTTTGATATATTACGGCCCTGCTCTGCTATGATCATTAACATTGTATTAAAAATACACTTAATCTTTGTCAGAAAGCTCATCAAATATTGAATTTTTTGTTTGGAAATTTAATTTTCTTCTTGGGAATCACTCTTCCTCTTCCCACGTTGGACATGGGCTAGAGTTTAGCTTAAATCTAAGGGTCTGACTGGACCATGGTGCTATTGCATGCGTGTACAACAGTGCATTAAAGCTGCCAATTGTTAGATTAATACATGGATACTACTCAGTAATCTCTGTATTATTAGATAAAAAATAATTAAAATAGGAAGATCTTGGGTGATGTTCTTGAAGCCTGTCAAAGGAGCTACACTTTCCTGCTTTCATGATTTTATAGAGAAAAGAGGACAAGAGAAAAAAGTCAAAACAATTCGCTACTCAGTCACCAGGAAAGGAGGAGACAGCATTCTGTTTTCTGTGTAATTGCAGCATCTATTTCTCCATCCAGCAGTTCAGTTGAATTTGACAAATGAGCAATTGTCTCACAGAAAATAAATTACCAGGAATGCTGTGAAAACTTGGAGCTATGCAGCTACAAACAGACACAGTTCCATTTATTCTTTCCTACCTCTTGCTGATTAATAGATATGGAACAGAAATGACTGAGAGTACTAAGAAACAGGAGTTCTGTGTGATGGAGAGGAAAAGAAAGAGCATCACGTAGAAGATGAAAATTAAGAGGGGAGTGGAAGAAGAAGAGTGAAAGAATCAGCAGCTTTGACGTTTTCATTTAACTGGAGACTATTTGAATCAAACCATGGTAAGGCAATTTTCCAAGCACAGGAATAGGACAAGTGGTAACAGACGTACAGAATATGTGTTTAATACATAAAGTTCCTCTTCATAGAAAAAACAGAAAGGGTGCTCAGGCCTTGTCAGGGGCTGCCCAGGGAGGTTTGCAGTGCCCATCCCTGGAGGTGTCCCAGGAAGGGCTGGAGGTGGCACTCAGAGCTCTGGGCTGGGGACAAGGTGGGGATGGGGCACAGCCTGGGCTGGATGGCCTTGGAGGGCTTTTCCAACTTTAATGATCCTGGGATTCTGTGATAGTGGACTTGAGGGACCACATAAAACTGAAAAGGCCTTGGGAATCCCATGCCCATGGTGCAGCTGTAGAAGGGGCTCTCTAGGTGTGCGTTACGTGGTTCTGTAACACATCCAACCCGAGATCCTCTGCACGGAGGCTGCCCCAGACCCCTGTGGTCTATCCCCGTCCTCATGGCTCTCATTCATGTGCTTTAAAGGATCTTGGCAAAGGACCATCAGCTTTTGTGTTGGCAATTAAGCTCCAGAGGCCACGAAGAGAGGAATATCCTGAAATCCTTCGAGCTTCAAGTTTCTGGAGAGCTCTGTACCTGCTCTTTGTAACTCAGCGTAGCCAACACTACATTGAGAAGCTGTCTATGCAGTCTTACTACACATTAGTATTTTATTAGAGACAAGTTACTTTTGCTGATACCTTGTTCCTGGAGATATTCCAAGGAATAGAGCTCACGCATAGCAAGGCTACACAAAGTGCCAACTGTTTCATAAGCACCCGCTATAAGCAATTCCAGCCTCATCCAAAAAATGTAAATTAAACTGGTAAAAAAAAAATCACAGTTGTCAATTCTAATTATTCATCTCAAAGTGAATCTTGGCTTCATGTTAATTTTCTTTTCATCAATGAATCAGTCCAGTTAAATCTCCTAATTATCATTTACTTCAAAAAATGAAATGTTATTTAGGTAACAGTTCTTTCAATTCTAAGGTAACAGTGCATGTAGACTTTAACATAATTTGAGCATATGATCCAATCCGTATGTAAGTACTTCATTAAGAGTTTGGTTTAGGGCATACCATACATTTTTATGCTAAGGAAATTGAAATAAAGAAGTTGAATAAAGGGATTAACTCATTACAGTGACTGTGTCATTGGAGGTTGACTGCAAGGCTAAAATTCCTGCTGAAAGCCTGTGGGAGACCAAATGGCATTCCCTGGATTCTACTTAGATTATTCATACTACATGTCCTACACCTATAACCTGGTAACGTCATCTGACCCAGTGGCTGGAATGGATAAATAATCAAATCAAATCACCCTTCATTTATCCTTAGAGCAAAGCCAGGATTTGAATGTCACAGGATTTTGACCTGACCCCACAAACTGAAGCAGTGGTAAAGAACATTTTCATGTGAGCAAGGAGAACGTGGTACTTCTAGAACAGCACAATGAAGGTAGCCACAACTGATCGGCTACAAACAATATTTAAATAGACAGGCAGAAGAACTACAGACTGAGATGTTGACTTGGGTTGGTTTTGTTCAATCTGTCACACAAAGATGCATCACAACACAAGAGTTACAGATTAAATTTGTATCTCATCTTCCTGCTTAGATGAGGTGAATAATCAGATTTATGTGTTCCTCGCTCTCTGGCCCTGTAGTGGATGTCCTTCTGTACTCCGGAAAAAGGTCTGAGGCAGCACTGGTCAGAATGACCTGGGGAAACTCAGAACACAAGTTCACAGATTAGTGAGATTTGTCTTAAAATTTTAAATTACATTAAAAAGTTTATTTTCAAGCCAAAATAGAGCAACAGCACTGTGTACTCAAATGACTAACCTTGTCTTCTCCTCCTAAATACAGAATATTATTTTGATTCACTGCATAAAGAACCTATTCCCAATTCTGAAGGCCTAATTGTTCAGCAAAGAGTTCATTAGCTGTGAAGCTGGTTTTTTCTTGTCTCCTGCAGCTACAAAGGGCTCTCCCTACAGTGATGGCAGCTTTGCTGTTTTTCACCTTTGTCTGTCCCCAAAACCCTTACCTGGCCAGCAGAGCATGGGGAGGTTTGTGCAGTCACCAGATCAGTAATTAAGTGACTCTTTAGGGACACAGAGTGGACGAGGCTAAAACACCAACAGAGCACCACCTAACCACAGATTTCCTCAGATTTCAGCACTTATTGCACTTCTTGATGCATAACTCACCTCGAAATACTGTACCCTTGGAACAGGATTGTCCCACAAAGGTTTATTCAGCAAAGGGTTTTCGAAATAAACGCTGCTGAGTGTTATCTTTGAATGAATCACGGAAAAAACCAAACAAACAATCCACAAGTCCCAAGTTTTGCATTATTTACAATATTGCATATCAGAGAATGAATTGCCCAAGGCAAAATTAAGAGATTGTGCATAGAAATTTATTTAGCAGGAGAAAAATGCAACATTACAGATAAGAGTACAATGGGAAATCCAGATGTGTAACTCACCTGGAAAGATTGATAGGAATGCCTTGAGAAAGCTGACCTGATGAAGAATTCACACAAGAAAACAATGGTTAATAGATAAAACTGGCGATTAAATTCTCTACCTATGTCTGGCAAAAGATCTTGAAACCAGGTTGCTGCTTCTTCCTCATTTCTGCTGGGTTTTGAGAACCTGCCTGAGCAGGTAAGCCCTGACCAGACTTTCTACCAGGTTTTTCATCCTCCAGATCTAGAAAGAAGAGGAACACTGCTTCTTCCATAAAAATCTCCTAAAGCCTTCTGTTTGTGCAGGCCTTATTTCCTCCAGTCTCTGTGCTAAGAGAAGAGGTGAAGAGGTGGGTTGGCTTTATTTTTCATGACTTTATTCTAGTTACTACCATCTGAAAATCTCTAAACCACAAGTGACAGAATCAGCAGGGTACACAAAAAGCAGCAAAGTGGTAAACAACTACAACAGGGTTTCTTTGCAGGTTAATCCTGATGTCTGACAAAACAGCCCAATTCGTACGATCTGTATTTTAATAGAGCTGAGAATCCATGGGAAATGCAGGAAATACAAGACATACAAACAGAAAGGGAACACCCCGGGAAAGACAGACCCTGCCTGGTCCTTATGTCGCACTGATTGAGCAATTCACAGTTCAAACCTAAAGGAGACAAATATTTTTACTCCTCTGGGAAGGAATATTTGTCGTGGATTGGGTGTTCCCATGTTTAAAATCATGCTTAGAGGGTGGAGCAGGCTCAGAGAGAGACATAATGTTATATAAGCATTGCAGAAAAATCCTTGTAGTGAAAGATTGAGAGTTCAATCTATTCAGCTTGGCAAAAGGAAGACTGAAAGCAATTAAAAATTGTTGTTGTGTAGGCACATTCATGAGGAGAAAACATCCATTTCAAAAGGGCTCTAAAACTAAGCAAAGAACAGCACAACATGAAAAGTGAAGGCTGGCAAATAAAAGCTGTTAAAAACAATTGGCTTTAACAGTGACTGTGATAGAATAACAGGACCAAACTCTTGAGGGAAAGAGAGAATTTTCCATCTCTTCAAGAGTACAGATTGCATGCCAAGAGAAATTCAGCCACACAGAAATTTATATGATCAAGGCAGAGTCATTAGGGTAAGCATATGATAAACTTAAAAAGGTAATTTCAGGCAAGAGAGGTCTGCTAAACTATAAAATATACATCTGAACAGACTACCCAGGTCTGAATGTGACAAGCTGCTTTAATGAATCCATGGACACAAAACATAAATCAGTTACCAGATAATTAAGACTTGCAAGTAGCCAAAGGGCAGAAATAATTTTGATGTCCAGAACCAAACCAGGATGTTTCACAGAATCACAGAATAGTTTGGGTTGGAAGGGGCTTCAAAGATTGCAACCCTCCTGGCATTTTTTCCATTTAAATAACTGAAAAATGTCCACTAATTTGGCATGAATCTGTTATTATTTTCTCTTTTGGGAAATACATCTTTTCTTTCTTTTTTTTTTTGTTTTTTTGTTTTTTTAAACAATTAATATGAACTTTTAAACACCTGGTTACTGTGTTCACATTTATTTACATACATCATCTCTTCACAAGGCAGATGCTGGTTTGGGATTTCAGTCAAAAAGCAAGAATTCACTTCATATTTCCTCTCTATATGTTTGGTTGTTGTGAGACTTTTCAGGACCAAAAAGAAATGAATAAGGAAAAAATATCTATTAAAGTGAACCAAGGCTGCATATTTGACATAAATCAGGAGTTATTAGCACATCATAAGCACTTTGGGATATCATTATATACCAGTGAGACAAGAAGCAAGATTCTGTTGGGCCCTACACTGATTTTCTATCCAGCTATGCTGTTGATTAAGACATAAAGGGACAGGAGGAGAGGGAACGGCCTCAGGCTGGGCCAGGGGAGGCTCAGGGTGGACAGCAGCAGGAATTTCCCCATGGAAAGGGTGCTCAGGCCTTGGCAGGGGCTGCCCAGGGAGGTTTGGAGTGCCCATCCCTGGAGGTGTCCCAGGAAGGGCTGGAGGTGGCACTCAGAGCTCTGGGCTGGGGACAAGGTGGGGACTGGGCACAGCTTGGGCTCAATGGGCTGGGAGGGCTTTTCCAGACTAAAAGATTCTGGGGTTCTGTGATATACAACTTGCACAAGAAGGTTTCCCAGCTCTGACTGGTTTCATAACAAGAAAGGAAATTTCTCAGAGTACCTTGACCTTCATAGTCACAAAAAGTGATCCTTGGGCTAAAATTTTGCTCTGCCTTCAGCAAATGATGATGCCTTAGGTTTTAAACCTAATCATCAAACAGATGATGCCTTAGGTTTTAATTTCTATATTTTTCAAATCCTGTACTGCCTAGTGTGTAACTCTAAAGTTTCTTGTAGCTCGTGAGCTGCTCTCTTAGGCCAGACAGACACAACAAAGCCTCTCTGAGCTGTTCAAGGACACTCAGGCTGTCCTAGGCCCTAAAGGTGTAAACTAGGACCATGAAAGAGGTGGAGAAATTGAAGAGAGCTAAAGCTTTAATTGGTGAATTTCTGCTGATATGCAAATGGACCAAACGTATAACAGTGTAAAAACTCGTGACCTGTTGTCCACCTTGGGGTCCATTTTATGGAAGCAGCCTCTGGCTCCCCAGGGTGTGCCTTGAAGGCCTTCAAATAAATACCTACCTTTATTCCCTTACTCCTGTCTGGTCTCTGTTTCTAGGTGGCTGGGGGAAGGCATCACAGAAGCAAGCTTATGGTGTATCTGCTTTCCATAAAAATAGGGTAGGAAAAAATTAACGTCTGAAAACAGTTAAATATGCACATTTGTCCTTCATTGAGGAGCAAATAACAGACTGCTCAGCTTTAAACACATGGCCCTGAGCTCTCCTGACTTTGGGGAATGAAAGCCTTGAATCGGATTCACATTGATGGAAGTATCTGAGTGTAGAAATGAATACAAGACCAACGTCATACATTGAATTCACACTTCCTGGAGTGTCTCTTATGCATTTGTTGACCAAAGAAGAGATTAATTGTTTCACTTATGGAAATTTCACTGGTGCCTGAATTTCAGAAAGGCAAATATTCAAGCAAGAAAAAAAAAAAACATCGCTGGCAATAAAAATTGGATACTTCTAAAGCCACTGGTAAAAGCCTTATCATTATTCAGGTGACAATAGAATACCTTCCTGAAAAGCAAACAAACCCCTCATACATCAGTATCAGTTACAGTTAGTCAAGGAAAAGCAGTTCCTACTTCAGAAATTGTCCTAATCTTAAATGAAAATGTTTCAAAAAATAAAGAAAATTAGAAAATGGAGCAAGAAATCCCTACTGATTGGACATATCAGGAAAATGCTGACAGGCAATACATCATGTTTGACCCTGATAACCTCTGATCAAAATTTAAATTGTTCTCTGTAGAAATCATTATATTGTAATTATTTTCTCAAAAGACTCATGATTATTTAAATGGCATAGGATTCATCACTAAGTGATATTCCCAGAATGAAAATGATTTCATCAGAATAATAATAATCTTGCTAGAAACATCAGTACAATAGAGAGTTTGTACCAAATCAAAAAAATTTAATAATTAGTATATCTGGTGCTGAAAACTTTTACCTGCACAGCATGGAGGAACACTGAGCTAAGTAATTCCCTGCATTTAAGAATTTTAATAAGAAAAATCTCTCTGATTGGTACTCCTCACTTTAATACTATCAAGACCATCTTGATGACTCTTTTTTTCGGACTCTCCTGTTTTTAGCAACAATCCAAGGAACAGAAGTTTGGCAAATTTATTTCCAAGGGCTTGGAGTGCCAGGACAAGGAGAAATGGCTTCAAACTGACAGAAAGTAGGTTTAGAACAGATGTTAGGAAGGAATTGTTCCCTGGCAGGGTGGGCAGGCCCTGGCCCAGGGTGCCCAGAGCAGCTGTGGCTGCCCCTGGATCCCTGGCAGTGCCCAAGGCCAGGCTGGACACTGGGGCTGGGAGCAGCCTGGGACAGTGGGAGGTGTCCCTGGATGAGCTTTAAGGTCCCTCCCAACCCAAGCCATTCTGTTATTCTATAACTCAAGATGAAGGAGTTTAATCTTTTTGGGGAGGAGATTATTTTAATTTCAGGTCAAATTTAGAATAATACTTGAAAAATACAGAATGAAAGCTTTCAACATGTAAAATTACAGATCCATACTAACTTGCATGAATCCCATAGTCCTGTGCAGACTAAGATTTTTAATCTTTTCCAATCTGTTTTAAAAAGGACCTTTTGGATAACCCACAGCTGCAGAAATGGCAAGAGCATTTGGAAATGTGTATGTGACAGCCAAAAGAATGATAAACAAGGTTCAATTTGGCCAAGTACTGGTCCTGTTATTAGAAGAAAGAATTTCTGAAGTTAGGACAGCCTTGGATGTTTGTGTGAGGTGTTTAATGAACAAAGTGACTTGGAACATCAAAATGAGATCTCTAAGGAAATTTCCAGAAATAGAAGCAACCAGTATTTATTCAATGAGCTACTTATTTTTCCAAGAAGCAAACTAATAGCTCGGTTTAAATAAAGGAGGCATGAAGAGTTGCTTGACAAGCTGTTGTCAAGAGAGAGAATTCCTGACCTGGAGATGGGAGGAGTGCTCTCTGCAGGCATCAAAGGACACACAGCACTCTTCATGGAAAGGCAGTGACCCTGGTACACGGGTGAAACTGCACCACACACAGTCCAGGTTAACTTGCCACTTCTTTCCCTGGATGTCTCAAAGATTCTTTATAAAGGCATTTTTCTCACAGGAAATCTGAAAACTGAAGCCTGCTCATTAAGTTTCTTGCCTTCCATGATTGCTTGGCTCTCACTGCAATTGAGGTAACTATCACTGCACACCTCCTGTTTTTTAATGATACTCTTAAAATCCCTATCAGCAATCATTTTGTGCCTTTGCTAATCACTGTTCCAGTGGCTGCATTTCACCTTAGAGGTGACTGGATTTCCTTAATGTTGGAACCAGTTTTCCCTTGGTGCACTCACAAAGCAAAAACCCCTCAAAATCATCAAAACAAAAGAGACATAAAACTGGAGGCAGTTTTTCATATCTATAAAATAAATACTCAAAGTATTTTCATTCTTGTCATTCTAAAAACCTCAAGACCAGCATAATTACAACAATTTAATGAACAGCAGACCTGGAATAAAGTCTGCTTCAGGAACCTCTTGTGATTCACCTAATTGGGATTTGGGGTGCTTAATCCTATTTCTACCACCCTGGTACATCTATCAGCTATGTTCTCTATTTTACTTGCTTCCCAGGAAGGCAAAGCATTCTTAGTAGCTGTTTTTAGAAACTCTTGCTGCTCCACTGTCTCAGAACAAAAAGTATTTTTGACAAAACTCTGTTGTGTACAAGAAAAACATTTACCTCCAGATGATCAAACCCACAGGAAGACATGAGGTGTTCTCTTCAGTATATTTGCCTTCCTCTGCTCCAGTCTTTCTGTGAGGTATTATTTTTGATAATATTCTCCTGTTCAGGCCACAGGAATTTGTACTTTAGCTCATTTCTGAAAACAGGTAACACAAGTTGAATGAGGGCTTGAGGGAGCCTGAGCCATGCTGAGGTGAATGACCATTTGACCTCTGATTTATGCTGTGAGAAACAGGAACATTAATGACCTTTCCAGGTAATCCATTAGTCTTATTTTCATATTATGCCTCCATAAATCTCTGCAATAGCCTTGCTAGAGATGAATGACTGCACAGCCTCAGTTGAGATTTTAATGGGAACCATGCCAGTGGAAACCATGGCCAGTGGAAACACCATCAACCCACATATCAACTCAGCAATGCTTTTACAGAAATTGTCTGCAGCTGGGTGATTGGAGTGCGATTTACTTCCACAAGCCATCATTTCAGGCAGTTTCAGATGGCTTTTTATGGACATTAGTGACATTGCCCTGCATTAATTGCAAGTACAAGGTTTACTTCTTTTATTTCTGTGCTCCCATTCACAGGTGGGGACCTGCTGGAGGGGTGACCACAGGATCACCCCCTGGATAAGGCTGGGAGGGGCCTCTGGAGAGTTTCCAACCCACCCTTCTGCCCAGACCAGGGCCAGACAGAGCAGGTTGGTATCTCCAAGGATAGGGAACCCAAAATCCCTTTGGACAACATGTTCCAGGTTTGGCTGTCCTCATAGTGAAAGGGGTGTTTTCTAATGTTTGAATGGAATTTCCTGCATTTCAGATTGCTGAGATTACCTCCTGTCCTTTCACTCCACACCACTGAGAAGGGTTTGGCTCCATCTTCCTTCCCACCCGTCAGGTATTTACACACTCCTGCCATGTTCACAATTTCTATCAGCAAGGGATAAACAGGAACGAAAAAAACACCTGGAATTTCAGTTGCTTTGGCCTGTTCCTGCTCCACTGATTTGTTCTGCTTCTTATGGAACAATTTGACATAGCAGTACTGCCTGCAGACCTGAAACAGGCTGGAGGCTCCTCTGGGCTGGAGGTGAATAACAATTCCTCCTCTTCTATTCCATGGAATAAACAGAATTGTATCACAGACTGAATTATCACTGAGAAGAGAGGCAGAGTTCCTCTCTTTATGGGAAGGAGGAGTTCCTCTGCTCCTTCTCACCAGTTCACAGAAGACACAAATAAGAGGAGTCCCAACTTCCCCTCTGCACAAGGAAGATTTTGACAACAAAATAACATCTTCTTCCATGAATTTTCAAATTTTCTATCAGAATAATGCATTTAAATTCAATTTATAAATGAATTAAAATGGCAAAAAGGCAAAGAAAGTTTTGGTACCAGAAAATAAGGAAGGGAGAGGGAACTTCAGGTATTTTAGCAGCTTGCTCACTGTCCTCCACCCCCACAGTGGGATGAAGGAGAAAATAGGAAGAACTAGAGTGGGAAAACTTGTGGGTCAAAATAAAGACAAGGAAATCACTTCTCAAGCACTGCTGAGAGCAAACCAAACTCTCACCCCAGAGCTTCTCCTCTCCAGGCTGAGCAATCCCAGCTGTGGCAGCCTTTGCTCCCAGCAGAGCTGCTCCATCCCTCTGCTCATGCTGGGGCCTGCTCTGGGCTCTCTGCAGCAGCTCCAGGTCTTATGCAAGAGCAGGAAGGAGCTTGGTGGATAAAAACAGGAATTTTCGCCTCTTGTTACAAAGGCAGCCTGGCCAAGTTGTGTGATTTACAGAACCCTGAGCTCCTTAACAAAATTATTGTCCTTTACTCTTCTGACAAGGCTCTCCTTATCATAAGTGTGTTTTGCAGGAGTGCAGCAGCTCAGGGTCATCAGGAGCAGCAGGGCAAGAGCAATAATGACCTCACAGCTGTATTGTCCAGGCTGCAAGGAGAGAGCTTGTATCTGAAACCCTGAAATTTTCAAATCATGAATTAAAGTTCTAGTGCAAGTCTGCATTTTAAAAGACTGAAAAAAATCCCTGCTTTGGCACATGACACTAAAACTTTGAATTTCAGCATTTCTTCAAAGGCATTCACACATATAACAGGAAATAATTCTGTGCATATTTAGTGAGCATTTATAGCAAGAGTCATCACTTCTGTTCTCTGTATCATTGCAATATTCATCACAATGAATTTTAGTCTAGACAGTTTTTTTCTCATGATTAGAAATGTTTATTCATAAAATAATTTAGTTTCACATTTGGGAACTTTGTATAATTCATTTGCATTAAATAACAGTTTTAGTGGCTTTAAAAAGGAAACAACTCTACTTATTTTCTGTATACACATCTCTTATAACAGGATTTGAATATTTAGGTTGCTATCATTTATAGCTGCTACCACCTTGGATTTCAGTGTAATTTATCAGGCTTTGTAAAAGTATCTCTGCAATACCTTGATTAAACAAACATTCTATTGCTAGATTAATCAGAGCTTTCATAATATTTCCACAGAATATTTATTTGAATTAGGACTGGTTTTAACTAAGATACCTTCATGACCAAGGACTGCAATAGGCATTTAATAAAACAACCAAATACTTGACTGCTTTTCCTCTATGCTTAGACATTATTGCAGCTCCTGCTGACTGGATTAGAAGGGGTGTTAAGGAAGATTTAGATTAATGAAACAACATGTAAAGTCATGGGAGAATATATTAATAGAAAAACCACAGTTATCACACAGTCTGTTCTTGTACTTGCTCATTAACACAGATTTATTGTGCCCTTACACAAACGAGTGCAAGTGTGTTTGACTCTAAAGGCTTGGACCAAAGATCTTGACATCAACAGAAAACTCCAGTGACTTCACAGAGCTTTGCAGCAGAGTTTCTATCATCTGTGAGACAAATGTCCCTTGCAAAAAGATACTCAGTATCAGATCTGGTAATTTAGACTCCAACTCTTACCCTTCAAGCCAGGGATTATTCTAAAAGCAGATCTGATAATTCACTGAACTGGACACCTGACTCTTTCCAGGAGTGCCAGTGGTCTCTGCCTGTTCAGAACAAGGCTGAAGCCCAGGAGATCCAGACACAACCCCATAACACTGGTGGCAGGTAGGGACACCAGGAATGAAGCCCCAGCCTGTTCCCATGGGGAGGAAACACACCCTGTTGAAGGAACAAACATTCCCCAGAATCAGGGTGCTTTTGAGAAATTTAAATATACACTGACAAAGAAAACATCCTGGTTTGCATCAATCTGTACCTTAATTCTTCGTGCTAGTTTCCATCTAAGAGGGCTTCACACCCCAATTAAGGTTCTTTCTGAGACCAAAGACAATCCTTTGGTTAATCTGTACTAACGGGACATGTTTATAGCCCTGTTTGAACCAGAACACCACTCAGAGTTGTGATGTGTCCTCTGCTGTCTCAGCGATCCAGGGCAATATGAAATGTTGCTGGCAAATAAGTTCTGACAGCCAGTGCTGTGCAGCTACTCTGACTGTCAGCCCTGGATCTCCCACAAGCTCTGAAGTACAGCCAGCATTGGGCACCCATTTTTACTGATCCAAAGCAAAGGACAGCCTTTTCTTACTCTTTCTAATACTCACACAGGTTCAGATCACAGAACTCTGCAATTCTACTTCATTCAAGTGCTTCTCTTTTTAGGAAAAATTGCCCTGCACTCCATGTAATTGCACTGCTCGGCGTGGCTGAGGAATTGGATTTGGACTATGAATAGAATATAGTCATCCTTAATATTTTCCCAGTTAATGAGCTGTATTAAAATAAACCTGCAGCTTCATCCATTAGCTCTCCTCTCTACAGAAGAAGGGAAACGCAATCAAAACAGAAAAGGAAAAATTAGTTTTGGCTTCAAGGCATTTTTTTTTTTTTTGTTTAGCTATGGCATCATCTAAAATCAGGAAACTGTCAACATTCTAAGACTGTTAATCACCTTAAAAGGTGAGTAACATCACAGACTAGGTGTCAATCTTGCTTTGTATTTTTATTCCAAAGGCCTTGCTTTCAGCCATTGCAATTCACCTCTGAGTGCCTTAGGTGGAGTTCTCAATGTGAAAGCATTTTCCTTTGGCCAGATGGAAATATTCACCCATCGCTGTCAGATCTCTCTCATCTTAAACACCACTGTGGAAAGGTGGAGAGAGACTGTTCTCCCTCAAACTCTTCTATCCACTTCCCTTTGTCTTTCCTCATTAACTTTGAGGAAAACAATTGCTTTGCTTATTTTTTAGTAATTCTTTATATACAAGTATTACAGTGGCTTTTACTCCTTCCTCCTCCTTGCTCCAAAAAAATAGTGCTGGACATTACTGTGTGCTTTATTTTTTCCAATGTACTCATTGTAAATCTTAAATTCATTGATCCCTTCTCCATGCAGTGGCAAATTGTGACATATTTCTCTATTACTTTCAGTCACTTTTAGCTACAGATAAATATCTAAAGAGCTTGAAACTGATGTTCCTAAAAAAACAGATGGGGATCTTTCTGCTAATGGCAGAGGGTTTTGCTCTCACAAAGGCATGAGACACCCAGATTTTGGCAAGAAGCTGCCATGTACCCATGGGCTGACTTAAGGAAACTTCCCATCCCAGCCATGCAGGACCCACTCCAAGGGTCCCACTGGCAGCACCTGACCTGGGACCAAGGCCCCTCCTCAGCTGCTTCCCCCACACCCACACCAGGTTTCTCCACCAGCTCAGCCCCAGGATTCCCAAGGCAGAGTCTCAGATGTCCTGATCCTCAAAATAATTTAATCTTGATGCAACAACTTAATAACAAAATCACAGCCTGAGCTGGTGTCCCAGTGTTGGCCAGTGCTGGCTGATCCTTAAATGTCTGTTCTGCTGCCAGTTCGTCCCTCTGACAGCTGCTCCTGCCTTTCCATCTCTTCCAGCAGAGCAGAGAGTGGCACAATCCACACATGGCAGTGCCCAGACAAATACCTGGGGAGCCTGGCCCCAAACTGCTCCATGTCTGCCTTTATCCAGAAAGGAGGACAAGACACATTTGTTAGCACAGAGCAGAATCAAGCACATGATATCAAAAGCTGGTCTCCTGGACATGGTTGGCACAGATTAGCCAGATTCATTCTGAGTTTGAAGTGAATTTTAAATTTGAGTGAGTGTAATGGATGAAGATCTCAAAGTCCAGTCTAGATCCAATGAAACTACATAGGCCTTGTTTTCAATATTGTCCTGCAGTATTTTACAGACTCACAGAATAACATGAGTTGGATATAAGAATAACCTGGAAGGACTCACCGGGATCACTGCCCCAGCCCCTGTCCCTGCCCAGACCCCCACCAACCCCACCCTGGGCATCCCTGGCAGCGCTGCCCAAACGCCCCTGGAGCTCTGGCAGCCTCGGGGCCGTGCCCATTCCCTGGGGAGCCTGGGCAGTGCCAGCACCCTCGGGGGGAAGCAGAACCTTTCCCTGCTCTCCACCCTGAGCCTGCCCTGGCCCAGCTCCAGCCGCTCCCTGGGTGCTGTCCCTGGCCCAGAGCAGAGCTCAGTGCCTGCCCCTCCTCTCCCCTCACAAGGAAGCTGCAGCCCCTGCTGAGCTCTCCTCTCAGCCTCCCTTCTCCAGCTGAGCAGATCAAGTGCCCTCAGCCATTCCTCATTCAGCTTCCCCTCCAGACCCTTCCCCATCCTCATCCTCCTCTAAGCCAGTCGAAGATGTGGCAGTAGCTGATGGTTTCCTTGCCCGCTGCCCTCTGCAATTTGCATTGTTTTGGCTCAGGCCTGAACTGGTGAGAGCTGGCAAATGTGCATGCAATGGCTGCTGCGGGAGAGGCAGTGCTGGCAGGGAGGAGCAGGTTAGCAGGCTGCCAAAACCACTGACCGTGAAAGGATCACATCAGCAACACACTTCCTCCTCTTCCTCACCACAGCTCAAACACAAAGCTCAGGGAGCCAACAGAAGCAAAATATTCCCTTAGCAGAGGTCTGGCTCCTCCAAACTTTTAAGAAGCTCCAAGTCTGCTTGCACGGAGTTGCTTCAGAGCCCAGGAGTTCTCAGGTGTGCAGGAGAAATGAATCAGGATTTCAGGAAACAGCTCTGCAGTGGACAGTGTGAAGGGCTGGCAAATGCTTTTACAAAGGCAGTTCATATTGATGCTACAGCTTCTCTCTGACATATTAATCCACACACCAGCAACTGAGAAATGAGACCTCAATTCCAGCTTGGATCATCTGGCCTGGGCTTCCACATGGATAAGAAGTGCTGTGATAGTTCTCTATAGCAACTTAATTTCAAAATCGCTGAAGCTTGAAAGCCTCAAACGAGTTTTCACTTTCTGAAACAGAAAATAAAACTTCAGGATCCAACTGTTGAAAAGCTTCCCTAAATCTCCTGGGAATGACAGTGCAGTTTTATACAGCAACAACAGCCATCATGCCCATAATTCTTAATTAGAATAAAGCCTTGGCCATAGAAGATTGAATATGTTTTATGTGCAACCTTTCTTACTGTTAATCTTAAAAAAATTATATTTAAAAATTACTCTATTCTATACAGAGTACTAAATGTCCTAAAGCAAACAGCACACTGATAATAAATATTGAATTTGAGGGATGGAGGACAAAAATGTGAAGTAACCCTCCCCCTGAACATTTCAAAGACAAGTCATAAGTAGAAATTGGAAGGTACCAACACCATCCAATAGCAAGGTCAGACTGGCAAGGTCAGACTGTTTCTCAAAGCAGCATTTAAACACTGATTTTACTGAAACTTGAGAAAGTTGCTAAGACAAGGTACAACAGAGTATTAAGAAATTTAAAAAGCCTTAAGTAGAAAAAGCCTTTCCTCACAGGGAGCATGAAAACAAAATTGATTCTGCAATTGACCCGAGGTATTTGAATTGATGGAATTAAACCTAGTGTGTCCTCAGGAAAATTACGTAGCATAGTTTTCCAATATTAGTGTGTTGTCCAATTATCCTTCTAAAAATGCATAAATCACCATTTTACCCAAATGCTTTCCAAAAATCTGGTTATCAGCAACACTCCCACACGGTGCTGGCTCAGGTCAAAGCCCCATTTATTTTAATTGTTCAACTATCCCAGTTCCAACTGGTTGTTTAGGAAAGAGGATAATAAAAAAAAGAGTAAGTAGCTGAAAAGTTCTCTCTCAACAATTTACACTGAGGAGGTTTTCTCAGCCAGGTGTGGTTTTATTTTCACAGCTCTTGATGGATTTCTTCCCCACAATTCAGAGTCACCTTGAAATCCAAATAAATTATTAGCTGCTGTACATCCTGCAGCAAGATATTTCAGTGCTTAACAAGGTAAATGTTAAATTTTAAGACATTTTAAATTATTAAATTAAATTATTTAAAATAATATATATTCCTGGTGAAGAATGTTCAGCTCTGTCCCCTCAGTCTGTGTGCATTTAGTCTGTACTTGAAAAAAGAAAATTAATCCTCTTTTTTTTAAAAAAAAATTAAGGTTACCCAACTGGGCATGTATTTAAAAATCTGTTATTGCTGTGCACGAGTAGGTTCAAGAGGAGGCAAAATGCAGTATTTTTGACTATAACAAAGTGAAGCACATGAACAAGGTGAAATGAATGATTTTCAGGCTGATTTATGCTTCAGCCTTTAGTTTTGAGAAACTCCTCTGTTATGCCCTGACTTGCCTGAAGATGGTACTGGCAGCACACAGAGCTTCCTCCCAGCTCCAAAGCACCGCAGCACAGCTCCAACACCTCCTCTTGTCATCCTCAGTGCAGAGCTGCAGCCATCTCAGGCAGCTGTTCTGAATATTTTAATCCTGTTTCTTCTCTAATTTACAGTAATTTAAATATAAAATAATAAGTTCTTCATGGTGCATTATTGTGCAAATAGCATTTAATGAACCTATTTTTCTGCAACTCTAACTTAGCTTCCCAGAGTGAGCCTTGCTACAGGTGGGAAAATAATGGAAGTTTCAGTTCTGTATCCAAACCTTTAAAAATGGAAAGTGGCTTGGTTGACTTTTAACAGAACTTGAGGATGGAAAAGGAGAGAGAAAATGGTGAGGGGAAAACCATCCCTGCCTTGGGGCAGCCTGCAATGCATCACTTACCATAAAATAAACTATTTATTGCAAAAACACTGCACAAAACCACTGAAAAATGCTGTTTGGAGGAAGAAATTAAGAAATATTTAAATTGAAAGGGTTATTTTTTCATAACAGTATTTCACTTTGAAACAGATGATGAAACACTAACCACTTTCTTATTTCTGGAGAGATTTACTAATTTTTTTTTTTAAGGAACTAAATATTTCTTATTTAGGAGCAGGAAAACTGAGAGGAGTGATGAAGATCACTGGAGATATATATATTATATATATGTATGATGCAGGTTTTACTTAAGTTATGGATGAAAAACATAACTTAGAGTCAGCTGATGTCACTGAGCTTAAATGGCTTTGAATTTACGTTTTTCAGCTTTCATCTTTTCAGTCTTTATATAAATTTGATAATTTTAACCTTTATGGTTTTTTTATATAATTGATTGATGTGCCAACAGAATATGAGCTTGTTTTAAGGCAGAAGAAATCCACAAAAAAAATCTTGAGTGTCCTAGTCTTCCAGTAATGAAAATGTAAAGGATTATTTGTTTAAGCTAAAAAAAAAAGAAATAGATTTGTATGTGCCAGGCAGCCTCCTGAAGTCTAATGGGAAATCTCTTTTTAGTGCTGCTGGAGACAAATGATACGAGGCCTTGAGTGACAGACTGTGTTCACCTTGTGCTGAAAACTGAGAGTGTGAGGGGATATGCTAATGTCTGCTCAAATGAGTGGACAGCCTTGTCTGGATCAAGATGCTTTTTGGGCTGTAAAATGTCTCATTTTTGTGTATCAAAGATGATCTTGTTCATACACATGTGATGCTGAATAGAAAAGCTAAATAAACCAACAATCCAGCATATGAAGGGATGGGGTAGAAAACAAAAAAATTATCCACATTTTATAAGTTTCTGCTCTGGTGGCAATGAAATTTCACCTTGGAAAGAACAACTGTATTATAACTGAGAGCAGACTCAGGTAATCTAATCCAAAACACTGGCAAAAATCCCCCCAAAACTAAAGCTGATTCTATGCATTACCATCTTCACCGACTTCAGGGACTTCACTGGACACTGAATAACCCATTTACATATAACAGCCAAGCTTTTCTAATAAAAAGCCAAAAAGACACCATAAACTTTCACAAAGATTCATAGATGTATAATAAAGACTTAGGAACATTTCCTTGCAATGACAGGACACGGGGAATGGCTTCCCAGTGCCAGAGGGCAGGGCTGGGTGGGATCTTGGGCAGGAATTGTTCCCTGGCAGGGTGGGCAGGCCCTGGCACAGGGTGCCCAGAGCAGCTGTGGCTGCCCCTGCATCCCTGGCAGTGCCCAAGGCCAGGCTGGACACTGGGGCTGGGAGCAGCCTGGGACAGTGGGAGGTGTCCCTGCCCATGGCAGGGGTGGCACTGGATGGGCTTTAAGGTCACTCCCAATCCAAACTGTTCTGGGATTCCATGACTCTAGGAAGTCTTGAGAGAAGAGCTGTGGAATCTAAATGTGGATCTTCTAAATTAGGAGTAAAGTCAGAAAAAGATATAACCTGTAAGTCTTTAAGGGTTAATTTTTGAGTAGCATCACACAGAGAGTGATACAACACCTTCCCCTTCTGAGGCAACCCCACAGACTAGAAATAAAACCCATAATAATTCCCCACGAAACTTGGAGGAAGGGTCAAAATTATTTTTTTTCTCCCAGTCAGTAGTGAGACACACCATCACCAAAACCAGCCAGAAAACAGACCTTGACCTTTCCCCTAATCCAGCTCTCTGCATCAATTTCCATTCAGCTCTGTTTTCATAAAGATTAAACACAAGAACTGGATGGCAACTGCATCTGCTGCCAAATTTGCAGCCAACAAGGCTGAGATTACCCCTTAGCTACTGAATGATTAACATCCTTCCCTATATCTTACCAAATATCTGAAGGATTTCATGCTTCTGTGGTGATAAATTTGGGGATTTTTTTCCATATTGTCTATTTCTCATTATTTCAGTCTTGCTGAATGGAGCAAATCTTTTCCATTTGAATGCCAAAATAGTAACATTATGCAATCATATAAGTTTTGAATACCCAAGTGGGATCCTGAATATTAAGGGTTTTTTAAATGTTCTCTTGGACTAATTATTAATTGCCCTGATTTAAACATTTCGTATGGATCTTTTGTGTCCTATTAAAAGAATCATTTTGCTACCAGAATCTTCCAACTTTCCTTCATTTTATGTGACCAAAAATCTATTCTTCAGCAGAGAACACATTATCACTTACCTATTTTCTTCTTATTTGTGAACTTATATTTTTTGATGATATTTTTGTTTGCTTGCATCTCCTTTGAAATTTGAATTCTTGGTCACTGAGATTGCTGTGATGTAGCTTCAGCTCAGCTGCACTTTACATTTTTCTGAAAGACAGGTAACAGAATATAATGGTTGTGTGAACCACAAAGGTTATTTGCTGTTCTTTGCAACATGTGCCCAAAAAGTCTTCTCAAAATACTCGTTTGTTTGAAAGATGATTTGAGAGGTTTTGTTATTGCTGCATGCATTTCCCATAATGGGGATTTCATCTTTTCAGCCCGTGTGTGCTTTAAATGGATTCGTTCAGGAAGCAGTTCTCTGAGTTATTGATGGCTCTAAATTAACACTAAAATAACTGGAAATAGCTCTGACCTCCTGTGCTTTTGTGATTTGTCTGGAGAGTCTCCACAGAGGACAGCATGGACAGGAGAGCTGTGCTCTCAGACACACATCCCNCAAACCTTCCCAAACCTTCCCAAACCTTCCCAAACCTTCCCTTCCCTCCCTTCCCCGAAGTGCCTGGAGCCAAGCAAACACTCCATTTTTTGGATTCCTTTTGGCACAGGGGTCTTTGGGAGTTAGTCCCTCCCCAGCTGTTACACATGACCACATCACTACATCTCTGTCCTATTTTGGATTTCAGCACCAGAAAGAAATCCTGACTTTGTAAGGGAAAACCACAATGCAAGATGCAGGTGAAAGGATGTAGCAGGACACTGTACACTTAATATACGTAATTACATTGCAGAGTCAGAGCACTCCTGGAGGCTGAGAGCCTGAACAATGAGATTCTGAGTCCTGCTATCAAAGAATTGCCAGAGAAGAACACAGATAATTGACACAATTCTTCCTCTCTGGCCACATTTAAGCTGTGTGATGCTCTTATTAAGCTCAGACTTTTACCTATTCCTTATTTATTCCCTCAAAGAAAGTAATAAATGCTTTCTTCAGTAAAGCAGAGGAGTCCACAGATTCTGAGCCAGACCCTACAGACTTGTACAGAATCCTTAAGGCTGGAAAAGCCCTCCCAGCCCATCGAGCCCAAGCTGTGCCCAGTCCCCACCTTGTCCCCAGCCCAGAGCTCTGAGTGCCACCTCCAGCCCTTCCTGGGACACCTCCAGGGACGGGCACTGCAAACCTCCCTGGGCAGCCCCTGCCAAGGCCTGAGCACCCTTTCCATGAAAATTGAAGTATGAAGGCTCTCACAACAAAGAATGTACATTTTCCCAGCTCTCAAATTTCCCTAACTGTGTAATCTGTCTTGTCTAGACTGATTTCAATCCTATTCCCTAACATTTTTTCTATTCCCTGCAATCTCATAGGTGCTCAGACAATAATTCCCAGTTTCTAACTCCATCCTGGACATCATGGAATTAAAAGCTGTTGTGTGTAGCACATACATTTCTTGCTGTGCTGTAAGTCCAGCACAATTTGCACCTGCTTGTACAGTTGACTGAGCTAAGAAATCTACTGCCTGTTCTCTTACCTGGAAACCAAAGCTAATCACTCGGATGTGCAAGATGAATCTAAACACAAATTTTGGAGCTCTCCTTTCATATCTCCCTAGAAATCCGTCCTAAAAATTATTTTGCTCACTGGAAGCCTGACTGTAAACTTCTTATAGCTGTAATTCCTGATTTCAGCCAAGTCAACAGCAGCATTTCTCAGTGATTTTTATTTTAGCCAACATTCTAATAACCACTTAATTGGCAGCCAGGTTTGTATTTCAGTATTCTTCTAATATACTGAAAATATCCAAGACTACACGATTCATCTCCATGGGTTTTTTAAGGCAATGTAGTTTATTTACATGCTTTAAGTGATGCAGCCCAATCCAGGAATGCATTCTAAAAATTCTGCAATTACCAAAAAGTTGTTTAAAAGAAAGCTATAGCCCACATTTCTTCTGCTTTATTACTAAAAAATAACAATAATGTTTGCACTTACAGCAGTGCAGCATTTTTGTAGCCTTAATTTTTAAGCTCATCCAGCTCTCACTCTTTACCTTTGTATGTGTTGCATATTAATATTATTATTCTTGGCTCCATTTATAGCTTCATGAAAACTGTACAACCTACTTTAGTATTCTTTAGTCCCTAACAAGTGAGACTGGGAATTGAGGAGTAATCAGTAATGGTTATCTGCCTTTCCTATTTAAAAACAATAATGATGTTCACTCAACCTGAACAAGGCCTTTAATTAATCATTGTAGTAATGCAGACTGAAGTCCCAGTGTTGCTATCACTGACGCATAACAGTAATATTAAGTCCTGCTTAAATGCTTTTATTCTGTAAAATAAATCTTTACATCAAGTCCCAATAATTTACTAAAATTAAAATATAGCCTCATTATTCTGGTTCTTACAAAATTTTCAAGCAGGTGTGTTATTTTCAGGCAGGTATTGTTTTTGTCCTGTGAGAGCTGACAATTACAGAATTGAAAGAATATGTTTTCAGGCAGTGCATAAATATATTTATATATAAATTCTCAATATATTTACCTTATTATATATATTTAATTTGTATATTTAGAGACAAATTTCTCCTTCTATGAGGTTTTTCACTCAATTTTGTAACATAAATCTAAATTCCACAGTGTAGCTTAACCTCCAGGTTTGTTTTTTGGTTTAAGAGTTCCCTGATTTAATGGGCATGGGAAGAGCCCAGCTTTGTGCACTACCTCCCACACTGGTACCCTGATTGACTGGAACACAAGCTTCACCTTCTACTTAGATATGTTCCTCTTCTACTACTAGCTAATAGCCTAATTAGATTAAAAGCTACCCAGTGCATCTTTTTCCACGTGAATAATTCAAATGAAATGACTAATTAAATTCTTCAGGGAAGCTATTTATGCTGCTACCTCGGAGTTCCCATCACAGTGGCCACGCACACATCTCCTTGTTCTGTCACATCTAGAACATCCCCCTGGGCTGGGAACGCTGCACAAGGAAGTGCTGTGCAGATGAATTCTCTGCAGAGCAGGAATCAGTTGTGCAGGGACTTAGCAAACTCCACTTTCTAAGGAAGAAAGAAAACAAAACCAAAAGGAAAGGCATTCCTGCAGCAGCCTGAAAGGTAAAGGGCCACATTTCACATGCACTGTGCCCTGTACAGCGTCATACTCAGAAGGCAATGAATTGTCCAGGGTTCTTGGGGTGTTTAATACCTCTTAGCTGGACTCCACATATATTTCTTTTTACAGGATTTGATACTTTTTTCCCCTCAAGCTTTGCCACAGCTACTCAAAGAAACTTTGGCTAGTATCAACTTTGCTTTCCATCCTAGATTATCCACAGCTGTCATGTAACATTCTGGTTCTGCCAATAGAGGAGTGAGTCAGCAAGGCACAGAGATGACAGTGTTAAAAAGAAAACCAAAAAAAAAAAGAAAAAAAGAAAAAAAATTTAAAAAAAAAAGGAAAGAAAAGATGAAGGAAAGGTTCTTAGGCTTCTGGTGGGTGACACAGCATTCCAGAGCCAGGGACTGTGCTTCGCATTCCAGGCAGTTGTGGACAAATCTCTTGACCTCTGAGCTTTCAGTACCAAATTAGCAGTTGTGGATGCTGACTTTTCCCTACCCAGATCATCAGGTCACAAACACAGGTACCAGTCAGTGCCTGTGAGGCACCTTGGTAATGCAGAATTTAAAGCATTAAGTATTTGTCTAGCTGGGTAGAAATCTGGTATCAAGCTCTCAGCATGAAAATTGAATCTGACTTTTAATGAGGAGATTTGGATAGGTGGTCTGGTTTTGAACTTAAAAACACTGAGAAACACTTTCTAAGTATATTTTTGTCCTTTTAATTAGAGCCTTTTCTCATTTTTCCAATCCTTTCCAACAACCCTCTAATATTTTTTCAGCCTTGGCTTTTGAGGGACAGGCACAAAGTGAGGCAGATACACTGAACAAGGGCATATCAAAGCCTGAATTTCCCCTGTCGCTTTAACCACATGAAAGCTCTCCAAATGTATTCCCTTGCTCCTCTTAGTGGTTTGTATAATGAGATCAGTGGAAGTGAACACTAACATCTCCCTGTTCCATTTGCAGCTGCTGGGAGCTGAAGGATAGCTGTGCTATGGTAATGATTCTATTTGAAAAGGGAATATTTGCTACTGCATTCTTTCTTACAGGGCTTTTTTTTTTTTNTTTTTTTTTAATATTCTGACTGTGTTCTCAGTTTTGGGGAGGAAAGGGAGGAAATAGAAGAGCACTAGAGAAAAGGATGATCCCTGCCTCAAACATTTAAAATCTGATGAGAAAGAAAGAGGACAGAACTAACTGGTGGTCTCAGAGGACAGAGAAAAATTTATGATAGGGTAAGGAGGAAGGAAAGTCTGTGGCTGCTTATCAAAGCAACTTTATCTGGAGCTCTGATGTCCAGAATAGCTTGTGCCAGTCTTCACAACTGGAACCAGTAAAGCTCTGCAAGAACCAGAGAATCCCAGAATGGTTTGGATTGGAAGGGACCTTAAATCTCATCCAGTCCCACCCCCTGCCATGGCAGGGACACCTTCCACTGTCCCAGGCTGCTCCAAGCCCCGGCCAACCTGGCCTTAGGCACTGCCAGGGATCCAGGGGCAAGTCCTGTCCTTGTCTCAAATGTTCCTGACATGCTCAGTGCCCTCCCTACAACATCCTGTATAAAGCAGCTCTTCACATGATGATCTTCCGTACATATGAAGTGATTTCACAGTTTCAGATATGTTCCACAGATTAAGCCACGATGGCAATAAAATAGTGCAGAGAAAGGCTCCTAAACCAGACATAACACTGGATTTATCTGCTGTATTCTGCACACATCCTGCTGTGATGCCGCTCCAGGCTACAGAAGCTGCTGCTTATTCACAAGTATGGAACGCTTATGCAAGAATGCACCAGTGCTCCCAGACAAGATGCAAACAGTTTTCCTCAAAAGGGGTGTTTAATGACATGTGGATTTTTGTGGAAAAGGCAAAATACAGACTTTCCCTTTGATAAGTTCTGGGTGAGAAGCAATACAATTATTTTTATTTTTTTACAGATTTTCTTCTCCAGACAGAGTAGCTAGGGGGTGTGTCCCTTTAACATATTATTTTCTCTAATAATACCCAGTTTTGAGAGGCTTACTCCCACTCCTGGGCAGTGCAGTTGTTAGTGCCTCTTCAGGGATCACTATGGCTTAATCTTAGTTCTGAAGGAGAGTATCATTAGAGCTCTTTGAATAATTTATTTTTTGATTCAGGTACTGAACCAGGCAATAAAAACTAAGAAAAACTATGCAGATCAAATTAAAAGTAAAACTTGCCACTTTTTCCCCATCAATTCTAGAACTTCAGAAGTTTAATTGATTTTGCCTTGCAACTTGAAATGGCCCCATTTTGTTTCAGGGATCTCTTTCCAAACCCAAGGAAAATAGAGAGGTAAAATGCTTAAACTGTGGGTAGATGAAATTCTGGTTGTATTTTATTGTTGACTCAAAAGTTAGTCTAAGGCAGAGTAAGAGAAGAGATTGAATCTAAACCATCATCTTTAGGGAATTTTCAGCCTTGTTGATTTTGTCTCTGCTTTACTAATTAATCATTTTATCTCTGAACACAATTTTGCTGAACTTTGCAAGTAGCTGGCACTGACTGAATTTAGAGAAAAAATCCAGAATAAAACTACAAAAGGTCTTGTAGGAAAGCTGTAAATAAGATTTACGGAGATCAGGCAAATGCATGAACAGGTAACAGTTACTAACAGCTGAGCTTTGCCATCCAAATACATACAAATATCAAATAATCAAGAGATCTGTCTCGTTCGTGAGCCTCAGTGAGTTAACTGTTCAGAACTGGACCAGCATTAGCTCACAACCTACTGAGAGTGATGCTGGAATATCACATTGTAGCATTCCATGACCATCTTTTCCTCAGAAAACTCTCTTAGAAGCATTTTACTCTTTTAAATCAGAGAAATCAGACATTTAGGAACATTGTTAATTCTTGTTTTCTAATTACAGCATGAGCTAAGTGACATATGGGTGCTTAACATACGAGAACAGCTCGTGGGCAAAGAGCGTGGAGTGGGGTCTTTGAGGACACACATGGTTTTGGGGGTGCTTGTGTTAACTAAACCAGGATAAAGAAAATGTGCATTAGAAACTACATACACCTCTCACCTTCCATGGAATCCTAGGATGGTTT
>VYXC01011206.1:23869-34186 GCA_013397175.1 Platysteira castanea | reverse complement strand
TTAAGCTTTGGCCTTGACAAACTGCAGCTAGACTAAGCCTCTCTTGAGCTTATCGGAAACACTGTCTGTTCCCAGGAACTAACAGGTGTCTAAGGGGGACCTGGTTTTTAACAAACAGCCTTGGAAACTTATTTTTCTTGCCTGAAAAACAACCTAAGTGGAATCATATTTTTGTTACTGAGCTTTCAAAGAAAGTTACCGACTCGAGTTGTAGCCAGGATAGAAAAGTACCATAACTAAAGTCCACTCTTTTGGGACCCTCTAAACGAGGTGAGATCTTTTTGAGTTCTTGACTCCCAGAAGATAACGGGGTAACGTGTATGTCTCAAACACCGCTAACCAGATGGCTGTGGAGGAAACCAAGGACTGTTGGAAATAACAAATGAGAATTGTTGGTAATAATCAAGGACTGTTGTTATTAACACGGCCATGAGAAAGATCAAGTTTTGGCTGGGGAAGGGGGGCCGGGCAGAGATAGGGCATTTTTCTGTGACAAACAACCACAGCACAGCGCAAGCACAGGAATAAGTGGCAGGAAGTGGGCATGGACTATAGGGTGGGCTTAAGACTACCCAAGACCCCCAGAGCCCTCCAACCCATTTCCAGAAAGGTCTGAAAGAACAGACTGCGCATGAGAACTAATTTACATAGAAAGCGAGAAACCCATTTTCGGGGCGGAGAAACCTGTGTATAAAATGTCCTGAAGCCCAGGCAGCATCCCCAGAACCCTGGACATCTCATCAACCAGACCAACACGGCTGCATCGACTCCAAAACCAGGATCAGCGTCCCATCAGCTGGATCGGCACGGACACCAGGACTGACATCCCATCAGCTGGATCGAGGCTGGAACCAGGGCTGGTAATCTACTTTTCTCTCTCTTTTTCTCTATTTTTTTCTCCTATTTTTCTTTTTTAAATTTTCTCTTTTTCTCTTTTCCTTTTTTCCTTGTTTTCTTTCTCTTTTTCTCTTTCTTTCTTTGTTGCTTTCTTGCTTTGCTTTGCTTTGCTTTACTTGCTTTCTCTTGTCTTGCTTTCTTGCTTTCTTTCTTCCTTTCATTCATCTCTCTTTTGTATGTCTCTCTCTTTCCTATTTCTTTTTCCTTTTCTTTCTCTTTTCCTTACTTTAATTCATCTCTCCCTCTTTAATTTCTCTCTCCCTTTCACCCTGCCCCTTTATCTAAAACCTACTGCTGTGTTCTTATGTAGTAAGTTGGGGACTACCATACCAATTCCTAGGCCAAATGTTTAATTTGCTAATAGAAGTTTCCAAATGTTTGAGGACCCTCTGACTTTTGCTGTTCCTTTTGACCAATGGGCATTTACAAATCTTAGGAGTTTCCTTCCCCTCAAGGGTAGGTCATCACAGACACTGTACTATTGTTGAAGGGGTCCCTTTGGGATGTCACCAGTCTGGCTGTGATTTCTGGGTAGAGAGTGCTGAGAAGTGGCTGTTAACAGCAGGGAGGGACCGGAGCAGCTGTAAGTCAAGACTGTCCAGGAAATTACAGTGTTTGACTGCTCCCTGATTTTGCAGAAATTGAGAGAATGGGCAAATGGAAATTGGTATAACCCCGAGGCTGCATTTAAACGGATAAATGTGGTGTTACGTGAACAGAAGTTATGAAAGGGGAAAGATAAAGCATTTTGGGTACACTTTTGGAAGCAGGTTTAACCACTGCCCAAAAAGAGAGGTATGCCAACATGCAAGCAAAGGGGCTGTTTATTGCCGAGCGTGATCGTGGNTAATTCATCTCTCCCTCTTTAATTTCTCTCTCCCTTTCACCCTGCCCCTTTATCTAAAACCTACTGCTGTGTTCTTATGTAGTAAGTTGGGGACTACCATACCAATTCCTAGGCCAAATGTTTAATTTGCTAATAGAAGTTTCCAAATGTTTGAGGACCCTCTGACTTTTGCTGTTCCTTTTGACCAATGGGCATTTACAAATCTTAGGAGTTTCCTTCCCCTCAAGGGTAGGTCATCACAGACACTGTACTATTGTTGAAGGGGTCCCTTTGGGATGTCACCAGTCTGGCTGTGATTTCTGGGTAGAGAGTGCTGAGAAGTGGCTGTTAACAGCAGGGAGGGACCGGAGCAGCTGTAAGTCAAGACTGTCCAGGAAATTACAGTGTTTGACTGCTCCCTGATTTTGCAGAAATTGAGAGAATGGGCAAATGGAAATTGGTATAACCCCGAGGCTGCATTTAAACGGATAAATGTGGTGTTACGTGAACAGAAGTTATGAAAGGGGAAAGATAAAGCATTTTGGGTACACTTTTGGAAGCAGGTTTAACCACTGCCCAAAAAGAGAGGTATGCCAACATGCAAGCAAAGGGGCTGTTTATTGCCGAGCGTGATCGTGGAAAGGAGAGCAGGCTGCAGGCAGAGGCTTTGCTTGTCACTAAGCCCAGCCAGGAAAAGGAGAGCAGGCTGCTGGCAGAGGCTTTGCTTGTCGCTGAGCTCAGTCAGGAGAAGGAGAGCAGGCTGCTGGCAGAGGCAGTCCTCGCTGCCGAGCATGGCCATACGAGCAGGCTTCAGGCCTTCCGGATTTGTGTGAGAGAAAGAAAATTTCATGGGAGGAATGTCAGGATTTAGAAACCTTCAGCGATGGTCAGGGCCAGCAAACTGTTACTAAAATTGTGGTCTTTGCAGTGGCCAAGATAGCAAAGTTCTGGAAAAAGTATAGCAGACTCTCAGGAGAATCCAAAACTGAGTGCGTTTGGAGAGTGTCTCCGGTGGTTGGTGATTGAATTGATTGAATCAGGTTGTCTGAGGCAGAGGCCGGAGGGGGGCAGGAATGTTTTTAATGCTGGGTGACTAGAGAGAACTGTGGTCCTTAACTCAGAGGGTTTTCTATTGGGCAGGAGGTTTGGATCCTTTAAAGAGGGTTGTTCCAGGTTACGATAGAGATCCCAACTACAGATCGTGTGATGGAGAGTGCACAAGAGGCAGCAGGTTTGCAGTGGGTGAGTGACAGATGGCTGGTTCTGGGACAGCCCCTGTGTCACTGGCTGTTGATTCAAACGCGAAGTTTCCTGTGATCAGAGGTTTGACAAATGTGATAAAACACTTTGTGGTATAATTACAAGACTGCTTGAGGTGAGAGTTAACCACTCAGAGAGGCAGACAAGAGACTCAGGGAAGACCCTTAGTGTGGGGGGAGATAGTTCATGAGCCAGCTAGCTACAGCAACAGCAATTGGGAGATTGGAATTGCAGCAGGGAAGCAGACCCTGCAAACAGGAGCAGCAGGGTCCTAGTGTCTGACAGAATGTGCTGTGTGTGGAAGGTGTGCAGAAGGGAATTTCTCAGGAATGATGGATGAATTATCTGCTGCTGTTCTTGAGAAAGTAATGCAGTGCCTGGGGAAAAGGAAAATTGCTCTCCCTTGCCACAGGTGGGATAAACAGGTTGATGCAGGAATTAGAACTCCACAGTGTCCCTAGGGACTTATCATTCCTATGACCCCACAGGCTGGTGTTGTTAACTGGGAGTTGGGAAATCATTTCTTTCTGTCCTTAGTAAGTGAGCAGGGGAACAGCAGTTGGAAACAGCTAAGGAGGCTCACCAAAAGTAAAACTGACAGAAGTGAGGTATTAAAGACATTGCTGGCTTCTGAGAAGGAGACAGGGGATAAACTGAGAATACAAGTTGGTAACTTATGACTGAGAACGATCATTTTAGGCAGATCTGGCTTTTAGCAGAGTGCAAAGAAAGACAGTTATGGGGGAATTTGGATAATCATAGAAAGAAACAAGATCTGAGGGAGGAAATAGAAGGGAGGAAAGCAGCTGAATTATTACTGTCATTGAAATTTGAGCAGCTGCAAAAACAGTTGAAGGAACAAAGGAAGAAAGAAACCAAAAATTGGAAGCAAAAGTAGAGATGATGCTAAAGCAAGCTCCCAATTCACCTGGGAGTATGATTGTACATGGTACAGATTCCAGTTTATATGGCTGATTTTCCAGGGCATTATGTCCAGAAACCAAGTGATATTGAAATCCAGCAAATGAAATTCTATTAAAGAATACAATAGCCCAATCAAAGAATAATGGCCCAAACAGTCAGATTACAGTTGGTTCTTATTAATAATTAATAAAATTCCTAATAGAAACTGGAGCACTACATTCAATAGTAACACAGTGGGATGCTTAGAAGCTGAGTCTGTGGCCCAGATGGCAAAGAGTTAAAAACACCAAAGAGTAAAAACACTAAAGAGCAAATGTTATCTGCCAAGCTGCTAAGCTTAATTTATGGCTCCTGCTTGAGAAATATACTTGCTTTGAAGTTAATGATCGCAATGAAAATTTGGATTTCAGTGTTCTGAACTATAGAACCTGATGTTTGCTGGATGGCAAATGTGGTACTTTGGTTCAAATGTTAACCCCAACCCCAAAAGAAATTCAGAGACTGCAGTGTGCTAGCTCCACGCAGTGCCTGCACTCTCTGATCCAAGGATTGCTGTGTATCTCAGTCCTGGAGGTTTGCTGTGAAGCAAGGTGGGATTTCTGAAGTTCTGGCCAATTTGGCTCCACTAACAGCTGAGGTACCCAATATTGCCTATCCAACAGGCACAAAGCAAGCAGATACTTGGACACTTATGGGGTGGTAACAGATTTGAAGGAAAGAGGTACTATCACTCAGTAACACTCCCCTTCTAACTCTCCTGTTTGGCTGGTGAAAAAGCCAAACTGACAGTTGTGGCTTATGGGCTTACTACAGAAAATTGAATGCCAATAGTGTGCCTTTAATCACTGCTGTGCTGTTTTATAGAACTGGTAACTCAAATTCCGAGAGCATCCTGCTTGTGGATAACAACTCTAATTGCAGGAGACCACCCTGCTCCCCAGGAAAGGCGAAGGAAGCAGGAACAGCAGTGCAGGAAGCACTTCATGAAGTAGAAGACGAGATTCCACCAGAGTAATGTCAAGGCCAAACTGGTCCTGAGGGACCAAAGACATCTTTACTATTCAATTCAACTGGGTTTAAAGAGAAAAAACAGATATTCTGAGTGGTGAAAAGTACTTCTGTCATTAGTCCAAGTTGTTAAACAAACCTGGCTGAGGCTTATATTGTTTTCTCTTCCTAGGAATGATGTCAGCACACCCCTACTGAAGATCAAGCTAACCACTGAAGGACAGCTTATCCTTCTTGCAGGTGCAATTATTGTCAGCATGAACCAAATTTGCTTCACACAGGAACAAGCTTGACCCACAGAGGGGAGACCCTCACTTCTTTTATTTATGCTAAGCAGTATGGTACCCATAGTACATTCTACACCTTAGATGCTTATCAGCTGTGGCAGCAATTATAAAGGAGTTCAAAGCACTTTTTCCTCTAAAATTCAAAAGGTAACCAGGAATAACCCAGCTAAATTTGGAAGGAAATTCCACTGTTGGTGGTAACTAGGTATATTTACTTACAACCTCACTAACAGTAAAGCCACAGTTTTTGTTTTAGCAATAGACAATCCTTTGGTAAATGTCATATGCCCAATCATTGTGCCAGGATTAAATCACAGAGGCAATATACTCTGCCCCCTGGAGCATAGAGTTTGGCCTGATGGAATGGATGAGAATTCATCCTGATTGAGAACCCCTTGTTATTTTGTACTTGTAGACAATCTTATTGTAGATACAAGGAATCAAGCTAACATTTGTGTTCATAAATTAGTTCAAATTAAGGGTTGCAGTTTTAATTACTGAGCTCCGGTTAGCTCTTCCCATTTGCTGAAATCTGACTATATTGTATTCCCAGCCTAACAACCTGTTCCCGTTGGCGTGAACCTCATGCTGGTAAAGAAGACACCACGTGACAACCTGAGATGGCTGTTGAAGCAAGCAGAAGACAATAGAAAAAAAATTTTGATTCTGTTCATCACAATGTGAAAGGTGTCCACTGAATGATGGAACAAGAGAACATAGATGGGGAACCTCACTGGTGGGCCATTTCACTTGAGTCATTGCCAACAGTAGCCGGGATTTTTAACAAAATATTGCACCTTTTGCTTGTCTTTTTAATGCTAATCATTCTGCTTTTCATTTTGGTGACGGGTTTGCATGTTGTGTAGAATTATAGATTACCCCCAACACTCAGAGACAGCTTATAGATTGTATATGTCCCTCTATTCTTCTGTCCCTCTCCCTCTTCCTCTTCTTTTTCCTTTTCCAGGGATCATCAAGTCCATATCAAAGTTTGAGCCATAGGGTGTAGTGTAGAGGCCCCCACCAGTTTGCTGTTCCAGTACGGAATATTTTTTGCAGAGGGTGACAGTGATGGGCCTCAGAGCGCTGAGGCTAGAGCTTAGGGGTTGAGTTTCCTGGAGCCAGTTCCCATCAGATGCTGTTTCATCAAGGCTCTCTCACCTCTGCCAGGTCCACCAGGATCAGGGAGTAGTTGTAGGGGATATCAGGTGCTCAGTGTTCCCCGTGGACACACAGCTGGCACACGGAGCAGGTGTGGGATGAGCGGTTGTTAAGCCTGGCACCCGTGCATTGCAGCAGCTCCAGCACCTTCTCCTCCTGCATCATGGACATCCAGATGAACTTGTGCACATCGAGCTTGTTGCTGCCCAGGCCGGTCCATCAGATTTCCTGCTGCATTCCACATTCCTCCTTTCCCAGCATCATATCCCTCAGGGCTTTGTTGTAGATTTCCAGGAAACGAGAAGAAAAGGCTTCCCATCTGGCCTTAGGTGAAGATGCATACCTGCCCCGCGTTGCCTGGATGAGCAGCTGAATCTTCTGGTAAGCTCCATATGGGAACCCATTGTAGCGGAAGTTGTAGTGGAACTCTGGGCTCCCCTTCCCAACCCACGTGGGAGTCCTTTGGGCCACTTCAGCACCAGTGTGTGGGGCTCTTGGAGGGTGAAGTGTAGGTGCTGCAGCCCCTGCTGCCACTCTGACTCCTTTAGAACCACTGGCAGCAGAACACAGGGATATTCCTCTTGAGCTCCTGGATGAGGTTGTGAAAGTGCCACTCTTTCTACTCTTCCAGGAAGGTTTTCTGGGGTATTTCCAGGTCCCGGCGCCTAGCCACGTTGTCCACATGAACCCGCAGATGCTCTTTCATCTGGCTCAGGTGGGCCTTCATGAGCCTCAGCTGCTCCTTCAGCACCCGCTCCCAGCCTTTGGCCTCATCATGCTCCCACCACCGCTGCTCCTCTTCCTACAGCCACCACTTTTCATTGGCCAAAACCCCGGTCTTTCACCGTCTCTGCTCCACCTCCGTCTGAAATTCCAACGGCGCCAACTCTATGGACTCCAGCCAGGGACTGAGGTCATTTCCCCGGCATTCCTGCCCCTGCTTCTGCCTCTGGAGCCCCTCCAGGCACTGCCACAGCTCCCAGTTCCTGGTGTCCCACCCTTGCTTCTCCATCTCCAGGTCCTAGAGCCACCTGCAGGCCCTCCAGAGCAACGCTTGCAAATCCCCAGTTTGGCTCTGCAACTCCCAGAGGGCTCCTTGGAGGGTGCCAGGAAGGGAAAGAATTAGAGCAGTCTGAAGGCAGCCGTTCATGCAGATGTTTTCTAAATTTTAGTAACAGACCATATTTTTAAATATGGGATCCATCAGCCTTACTCCTCTGTCAGATAAACTCATGGTAACTAATTATGCTGAAACAATTACACTTCTGCCCAAATGCGAACATCTTGACTTGCAAAATGTGCAGAAACTGTCTACTTGCAAACATTTTGTGTAAAGTGAATATAAGGGAGGGAGTGTCTGCACCATATCAGCAAGAACCTGTTGTAAGAAGAGAACCCATGCTGTTATGTACATGTTAGGTACTGCTTGCAGTTTATTCACCTCCTTGCTGGCAAATATTCACTCATCCAGTTGAACACACAACTTTGTGTGCATGTCAAAAATTTCTCTGATTAAGCATTTGTTCCTCATAAACATCTTTTCCACTGCAATAATGTCAAATATGCCTTTTAAACTATATCTATCTATATATATGTATATATATATATTTTTTACTTCTGCAAGTATATAGTGAGAAAAAAGCTTTGAACATAATCTGGGTAAGCAGGTTGCATTGAAGTTAAAAGTGAGGCCCCCAGATGAATTTAGACTGTTAACTTGCCTTAAAAATAGAGGTACCTTGTCTCCTTCATTATTTTAGCAAACCAAGTTTATGAGCCTTTTCAAAGAGGGAGGACTTGCAGCAACTGCAGCATTTTTTCTTCTGCTGTCTGTGGAAGTAGAAGTTGTGTAAAAGGAGTGAATTGTGTTTGTTTCCAAGTGACCTGTGTGGTGGTGCCTCCCCACCCACCTCCACCCTAAGCTGGACTGTGCTCTGACAAATGCTCATTAGGCTCATAGAAATAAGCAGTTGCCCACTATTAAGGGATGTGACTTTAATTATCCAGCTCCTGTCGCAACACAGTAATTCCTAGAATCTACCTACACATACTGTTGAGATTCACTGCCCAACCCCTTCGGGATGAACCGTGCACAAGTGAAAAAATTACTGCAGCAAGATGACCTGTGTCAACTGCTGGAATGCGTCTGAAGCAATGGACACAGAACCCTAACCACTGATCATCACAGTACAGAAATGATACATAGCACAGAAGTTATCTTGGAAAGAGTGATAAAAATTGGAGAACATCACTAGCGGAAGATTTGGTTTGGGCAGTTGTCAACTGCAACAGAAATTCTAGGCGCAATGTTGCACTTTACTGTAATTTTGCTGGTTTATGTTGTATTATTCTTATTGTTGAATATAGTTCTATATATTAGAGTGTGCATACTAGCTAGATACATAATGCTGTGGCACAGACCTTGTCACTCATAATCTTGTTTTACCATGTTCAGAGCAATCTTTAAAAACATGTTTAAGTAACCTATCAATAATTTCCATAAATTTAAAACTGGAGCATAATAAATCTTCATTTATAGGCACAGAGGCAAGAGGTGATCAGACTGCCAATCTGTCAATTCCCAGGAATTCCTGCTGTCTAATGAGCTCCAGTTTTTTAACGAACAGCCTAAAAAACAACCCAGAATGGACAACATTTTTATTATTGAACTTTTGAAAAAAGTTACCAACCTGAATTGGGGCCAGGATGGAAAATTATTATGACTAAAGCCCACTCTCTTGTGACATTATAAACAATGTTCCAAAGTGAGACTCTTTGAGCTCTCCTGGACCACAGAGGGCTGCAACCAGCACCTCCCTCTGAGTGGGACCTCTCAGAACCAGAGAACTTTCAAGCTTGCCAAATTTGGAGGACAATCTCCAAACAACAATGATGAATTCTGAGCTCGTATCCCCACTCCTCAAGGCTCAACCCTGAGCCCACTGAAAAGATGCAGAAGCATCCAAAGTGACAACTTCACTGAATTAATGGGGATTTTCTCACAGGTATATCTTGAACAGACTTTCAATGGTTGTACACATGCAAATGTGAAAATGCTGGAGCAAATATACAAGCAATGTTGTTCTAGCTTCTTAAGTACTTTAGGTTTGTAAGTTAGGCCTGTAAGTAAGTTACAACCGTGTTACAGTAAATTCTATATGAATACATTGCCAAGTAGTTTAAGTTAAATTATATATTACATGCTATTATNATTACATGGTATTATGTGTTAAGGACTGTTAAGTGCTTTTAAGTTTCAGTTCTGTTAAGTGCTGTTAGTTTTAAGTGCTGTTAGGTTTAAGTGCTGTTAAGTTTAATTTCTGGTAAATTTAATTTCTGTTAAGTTCATGTGTTATTAATTTTAAGTGAAGTTACGTTCTGCTAAGTTTAAATGTTATTAAATTTAAGTGATCTTAGGTTTAAGTTCTGTTAATTTTAAGTTCTTTTACATTTAAGTTCTGTTAAGGTTATGTTCTGTTAAATTAAATTCTGTTAAGGTTAGGTTCTGTTAAGTTTAAATGTTGTTAAGTTTAAGCCAAGTTAATTTTAACTGATGTTAATTTTAAGTTCTGTTAAGTTTAAGTTCTGAAAAGTTTAAGTGATGTTAAGGTTATATTCTGTAAAATTTAAGTAATGTTAAGTTTAAGTGCTGTTAAGTTTAATTTCTGTTAAGTTTAAGTGTTAAGTTTAAGCAAAGTTAAGTGTAAGTGTTAATTTTGAGTTCTGTTAGGTTTAGTTTCTGTAAAGTTTAAGTGATGCTAGGGTTAAGTTCTGTTAGGTTAATTGTTTTAAGTTTAAGTACTATTAGATTTAAGTGCTGTTAAGTTTAAGTGGTGTTAAGGTTAAGTACTGCTGGGTGTTTGGCACAAACTGTTGGCCCAATCTGGGCCCGGTTTAACATGGGGATATCCTTTGAACCTTGTGACCCAACACAAGGGGCTTGCACACTTCTTT
>VYXC01011206.1:13713-23810 GCA_013397175.1 Platysteira castanea | reverse complement strand
CCCCCTGTCTCCCACCCTCCCCTGCCCCTTGCTAGCCTTCGCATAGGTAGTTTTAGGTTGATTTTAGATTTTTGTTTGTTTTTTCTCTCTGCTTTAACCATCTAGTAAGCAGTAGAGCGAACCTTGCCAACGCACTTTCTCATGCTTTCACTTCAATAATAAACCTGTTTTAGCAAATACTTTTGCTGGTGATTCTTTAAGTGACCTTAAAACACTCGCCCGCAACAACCTGTAAAGAGTTGGTACAGGAGTGGTTTTGGGCGTGCTCCCCACTGGTATCCATGGCCTGACTTTCGCAATCAGAGATGATTATCGGAAGCTGATGTGCTTGTAGGTGGCCTGAAATAACCTGGACTCCATAGTTCTGTGTCATCAGTGGTGCAGGCATACCAAAGCTCCCCATACCCACACTCATGAGCACGTACACCCACGCACACTCTTAAAACACGTTCATCTCATTTTGTCTCAGTGGCTGTCTCTTACTGTGGAAGAGCTCTGCAGATGTCCTGTGCCAAACACAAAGTCGTCTCCGACTTCAGGATGTAGCAAGTGTGAAAAATAACTGGTTGTGGCACAAAATGTGTCATGTGTGGAGCGTGCAAACAGCATCCTATCTGGAACTGATGAAAAGCCCATTTTCTCCCATCCAAGAATCTCATTTTCAGAAGAAATCTTAACGGATACAGTCACATTTGGGCAAGTGCAGTGAAGTCTCAGGGGTGATTGAGACAGAAAAATGGATATTACATGCCAAGTTAAACTTCAGCTGTGTGTATCAGCAAATTGCTGACGTAGCATTACTAATGGCTTTTCACCATTTATTGCAGGTCTCTAAATGGCTGAAAAATTATTCTAAGACTTGGAGAATACTTTTATTATTTTAATTAGCTTTCTCCAAAAACATTAAAGTAATTTGCATAGCTGGTGTACACTGTCATAATACTGCAGATATTAGTTAATGCTCATTGTTCCTGTTCACCAACCACACAAGCAAAGGACACAGGTTTTCCTGTAGAAGAAAAGGCACAAGGTTCTAGAAGGAAGGTCCTAATATGATATTGAGTCAAGTCAATATCATATTATCTGGTGGTGTGGTTTTCACTCTGAGCAGCAATAACTGGCTATGACATTGTGTCATATTAGCTTTTCATTTACGTAAAAGGGACCAGCTGTCGGTTTCTTTCTCTGAAGGAGCCCATAATGGAATTGCTGAAATATTTAAGACATAAATGCACAAAATGCTATTTCAAGCCTTAATATTGATGCATGTCTGCCATTGAAAATTCCAAGATGTTTCCCAAATGAAAAGTGGGATGAAGATTTGTCAGGCTTGTGAAAATAATTTTTGGAACAGCTCCATCTTTGTTTAGGTTTCTGCTCCAGTGACAGATATTGAAGGGATCCTTATGTTTAACAGTAATGCTGGCTCTCGTCCATTTCTTGCTAGCCATGAAATTCACTGCATCTCAGCTGTAAAATCCATGACTGCTGTAAGCTACAAGTATTTCTCAGAGTTACTAATCACTTGAATGCCATGCTGCTCTTCCCTGTGCTTTGCACATTAAAATAGGCGTAAAGTAACCTGGAAATAAACAAACAAGTCTCCTGTTATTAAAAAGACTATGCAGCAAATAAGAATGTTAAATCACTGAGAAACCTCATTCCTCGAAATGCAGTATGTGCAACTCATGCCTGTGATAGACTCATTTATTGTTCAAACTCCCTTTCACTGAGGGAAAATCGCATTATACGGCAATCTGTGTGCCATCGGAATATATTGCTGTGAGTAATGGCATGTGTATCACTATGTGTATTGTACCACCAGGGTTTTGGGTCACTCTGTACTATTCTACCCCCTCCTGATGAAAAAAACCCTTGATAAAATATGCCAGTGGGCCAGATTGAATTGTGTTCTGCATGTGACCCCCAAAGGAAAGAAGGTCATGAGGCAGTTCAAGCCTCATTTCTGCACCTTTTAATGAGATTCTGAAAGGGCTGGGGAGGAGGGAAAGACCATTTGTCACTTTGGAAACAAAGGAAGAGGCAGCAGAAACAGAATCTGAATGCAAATGAGACATTTTCCCACTTGGGACAAGCTGATTTCCATATTAACTATTTTTTCTGTATTTGTCCAAATACATTTCTTTTGTTATTTGGTATTCGGAGCCAAATGATGGTAATAAGTCACATTTACATGTTTTCTAAAGAAATACTGAGGATGAACCTACATGGTTTAATTATGTTGCACTGCATTTTGACAGTCATATCTTTAAACAAAACTGAAATCTGTCAGACCTGATGACCTGTGCTCAGTGTGTGCTTTGTCTCTTACTCTGCCATCACACAGTGAAGAAAGGCAGACGAGGTGAGAAGAAAATATAAAAGTATTTGTTTAAACCCTTTTCATGTCACTAAAATTAGGCAGAGTACTATTCTGGGATGTAGATAATTCATGTTATTCACATAATGAACTTAAAGAATAAGGAAATCTAAGTATGTAGATACAGTTTCAGATCCTTTTAAAAGCGTAACTTTCTGAACTGTTCTGAGGAATTTCTGAGCATTGCTGGTGGTGTCTGGTGTCTCCTTAGTTGATTCCACAGAAATCTGGGGAAAAGACTAAGGTGGGGATGTTACCTATATGTTTAAACACCTGATGGGAGGGAGTAAAGAAGCTCCTGTCAGACTCTGTGGCGAAGGGTAAGAGGCAAAATGCACAAAACAGAGTACAAGAAAATCCATTTTAACAGAAAGGGAAGCCTATCTTACTAGGAAAGTGGTTAAACTCTAGAGCAGTGCCAGAGAGTTTGTGGAGCCTCCATCCTTGGAGGCATTCAAGCCGTGACTGGATGTGGTTGTGGGTAACCTGCTTTAGCCAGCCAGTGTCTGCACGGGACTTTGGACTCGATAACCCCCAGAGATGCCTTCCAACAACTGCAATTTTATGTGATTCTGTGCTCAATTCAAGCCACCCTTTCAGAGCCATGTCTTGATCATAATCTTCTGGCAAGGAACCCCTTGCCAGTCAAGGGCATGGTTTTTCCACCACTTTCCCAGTCCCTGCTTGGTGTAGTGCTCTCCAAGTGCCTACCAAGCCTCAGCCATGAGAGAACCATCCAAAGAGGACCTTTGTTTGACTGATGTACCAGGACCTACATAGTGTATGCTGATTTATTCACCCCTTGTTAGAATCTGTTTTCTTTTTATCCCAGCTTTAAGTCTGGCCTTTGCCCTCCAAAACAGCTGTTGGAGGGATCAGACATCATCATAGTGTCCATGGCATTCAGCAGTGCGACCCAGACCTCTCCTGCCCTCAGAAAGGAGAGGTGGAACTAGCAGCGATAAGATTAATGTTTGGCACTTAGATTATACCTTCCCTGCTGTTAGTTCTTCTGAATCCCCTCAATACAGAGGTTGTGTAGTCCTTCGAAACCCTCCCCCACTCCCCTGGCACCTTCTTCACTTACTGTTGTCAGCTTTTTCCAGTCAGAAATGATAAGGAGTTATAGAACTATATGAACAGACAGATTGTCTTCTCAGTCATGCAAATATTGACATTGTTTTCATTCCCCTTCAGCCTCTAGATCTGTGGATTTGTCCTTATCCTTAGCAATTAAAACATCTTTCCTGAGGCAAACAAAAGGAAAACAATACAGTAATAAAATGAGAGCACTTGCATCTGCCTGATGTTATCTTGACACCAGATGATGACAGATACATTAAACAATAAAAGACCTTCATTGAAATACAGACTTGGAGGGAAGAAGGCAATTCAAAGGAGAAAAACCAGTATCTCTGCTCACTGTGGTTTGATAATAATTATAGCAAAATTAATTACTCGCCCTTCACAGGAGCTGAGCAATTATACCACTTAGATCTTCCAAGTCCTGCATGTTTATTTATTGCTAAATTAATTAAATACAGATGGTTTATGACTTTGTTACCTTAGTGCAGTCACACTAAAAAAAAAATCCTACTGGCACACAAACCAAACACCTGGAAATTTTGGATGTGACTGTTGTGTTCACCACTAACCATCATTATCCTCTGTTCTACCTGGATGACACACTTCAGGCTAACAGTGGGGGAAAATGTCATCTGTCTTCCTTTTACTCAGTGCTATAAATACTTTCAAAGCATCAGTGTGGTATAGCAGCCTGAGATAGCTCCGGTGCTGCAATGATTCCCGGCACTAACTCTTTGTCTGGGGCTAAATTGTGGCATTATGAGAATTACTGCAGGAACTACACAAGTGTGGCACCGCCAAAAGATATGAGTGTTGATCATGCTGGATGCACAGCAACATGGCACAAGGAGATTCCAGCATGAATAAACCCGGGCTGAAGCTGCCAAGTTTTCCAGGTGGTATTGGCAGCTTAATCTGTGATGAGTTAGACAAGACATTGAGAAGGCATGATAAACAGCATCAGGCATTGAAATCTCAGAGGTAACCTGCAGTTTGCTTGGTTTTCAGAGAAGGGTGACACCCAGAGACGTTAAAAAGGAAAACAACTACTGCAAACATGAATGGGTTGTAAGACTCATTAATATCCTCCTTTTCCCACACTACAAAATTATCTCTGCAACTGAAATACCACAAAAATGTCTTTAAAAAGCCAAGGATGCTGATCAGGTCCTGCCTGACAGTTTCCCTTGGTCAATTTTCCTTTTAATTAGGAACGGCTATACCTCCTGTGTTTCATCTCCTCCCTGTGTATCCACAAAGTATCTTTCATAAAATTAATAGGAAACTGCAGTAGTCCGACATTTCAAAAGATGCTGTCTCCACCATTCCAAGAAGGGCTGTTTAATAGATTTCTCTCAGAAGCCATTGATCAGGAGGGGATTTTTGCTGAGGCAGCACCTCTGTTTCATAAAAATGGAGCAAGAGCTTCTGGGTCTCTTAAAAGCAAGTATGCTCAGCCAGGCTTTAATTACCTCTGAGAAGCTCTTTAGCAAACTGCAAGGTTTTTTAAATCTCTATCTGAGGGACTCAGAAGATTATGTTCTTTGCTAATAACAGGTATTAGTGCACAGTTAGGTGAGAGCAGTACTTCTCTATTTTCAATTTTCAGACTATTGCCATAATTACAAAAGCTCAGGCACACGGTAACAGACATGCACAGTGCTCTCAAAAAGTAGAGAAAATTAAAAAGTGAAATCTGCCCTTCTGCCTTCCGCTGTTAGGGTAGAGAGCCACACAGAGTGATATTTGCTAGAGGGTTTCCAACTCTCAGGTCTTCCAGTCCGTACAAACAGGTACTCACATTTCTCTGTGGCTGATGTCAGTGGATTTTTAAGTGCATTAGTGCCTAATATTTTTATCAGTGTGCAAGTATTTTGCATGCAGCAAGGCTACAGAAGCTGAATGTGAGGCCCTCAAAAGCTAAGAAATGTCTGGCTTTGGGTTGCCCCATTAGCAACAGCAGTTCAGCTCTGATAACCACGGTTCATGAGCGATCCCTGGGGGTAATTTTACCCAGACACAGGTATGGCAGAAAGGATTGGGCTTCGGACACTTTCCTTTCCTCACTTGGCCCTGTAATCCTGCCATCCTCTGACAAAGGCATAGTGTAAGTGCAGGAATGGAGCGTCCATCCCAGGTGGGGTTTTGGTAGAATCACTGCATGGAATCTATCCTCTCAAGTCAAGCCTGTAAATATGTCATCTTTATAGCAGCACAGAATCACAGAATCATTTAGGTTGGAAAAGACCCTTAAGACCATCGAGTCCCACTGTTAACCCCGCACTCCCAAGCCTGCCATTAGACCATGTCCCTAAGTGCTACTACTACACGTCTTTTAAACACCTCTAGATTTTTTGACTCAACTTTCTAAAGCCTTGATTTGTCTCTGTGACACTGTAAAAGTTCCTTACATCCCTTCAAAACTTACTGTGACCCCTGGACTCCAAAGGCAGTCCTTCAATGACTTATTTGTTTGCCTCTTGAATAAGGTACCACTCTTCTGTCAGATGTCATAAGCTTTTCATCCCTTTGTGTTTTTACTGTCCATCTTTCTGCTGTCTGTTGTCTAGATTTCTAAACTTTTCTATTGGCAGGTTTATATCCACGCAAAGAGATGTATCTTATTCTGTTCTCTGAGGACAGAAAAGCCACTAACCCACGTCTGTGTGTCTCATGCATCAATACCTGAGTGCATATAGACTTTCAGATGCCAAATCCTTCAAAGCCTGTCATTTTCTACTGGCAATAAAGCACATCTTTTACTTCTGTTTCATGTTGCATGTCCAGACTTCCTGAATTCTTTCCGTGATTAACATGGCTTACTTTTCCAACTACTTAAAACTCTAATTTACTCACACAATTTTACCTAGAGTTTAATTTTCTTCCCACATATAGTAAAAAATCAGAAAATAATGGTATTTATAAAATAACTTACATTAGGCTATCTTCTTTGGGTGTCCATCTAAGAGTGGGTAAGAGTTTCTTCAGAAGAAACTCTTTTTTTTGTCATTTAATATGTTGGTTTCTCAGTCTGCTAAAGACACACAAGACAATTAACACCCTTCAGTGTCATTAAGCCCCTGAGAATACTGCCAAAAGTCATCATTTAGTCTCCAAAAGGCATTCAGGAGTGATGGTGTCTGGGGAGGAAATCGTTAAACAGTGAGTGAGAATGTGTATTTGTTTATTGCTTCTATTTCTCTAGCTCTCTTCCGGCTTTGTCCAGCACAAACTTCTCCAGAGGCTGCCACAAGTTGTTATTGTAAATACACATTTAGTGACACTGTCTGCAGGAGCAGCTAACACAAGTGGACAATAGTCATGTAAAAAAGAGCAACAATTATGAACTCATTACCCTTCTACAGTCATACACACAGTGAATTTGCTGTGATAATGCACAATAAAAATTGATGTTACCTCAGCTTTCTGGATCACCTGAGAAGAAATGGATCCTTCCCTTAAAAAAAGAAATCACAGTGTTCTTGAACGAACTATTTATCACTGTCAGCAAAAGCTTGATTTCACTGAAAGTTTTGCAGGACATTTTTCACCTTTTGGCCTCTTTTGGAATCTCAAATCTATCTATCTTTTTCATCTATTGATGTATGAGAAATGACCATGTCCTAAAGAGGAGTTTAAGCAATATCTGTCCTGAGCATGTTTACTTGTTTTCTGCCAACAGCTGCCAACAGACCCCTTCAGATCACTTGAAAAGAAAGAATGTAATTTTTGCAAAAATGAAGAGTACCTCCTTTCCATTGTTTTAACCTCAGAATACATATAACACCATCTGTACCTATGTGTAAGATGGTCTGAATAGGGAACAAGATGGAAATCAAAAGAGCTGTGGATAGACAGGCAGAACAGAACTCACAGCTGAGTTTTACCACTTACATACCTAGCAGGAAAGAAAGCATTTATATTTATTTATATTCTTTGGGCATTATTTTACCTCTCTTGTGGGTCCATTAAGACCTTGGAATCAGAAACTGCTTGACTAAAAGTGCAACCATCCATTTACTAAGATGAGATGCTGTTTGATTTTGTACTCACGTGCTGTCTTACATTAGGGATTTTTGTTCAGAACTAGGGGATGCATCAAATTACTAATAATATGAAATTAAAAATTTTCAGTCCAAGGCCTAAATACTGGATAAAAGACAACCTGAAAATATATCTCTATAGCTGACTAGAACAAGACTCAGAAAATTTTTAAAAGAATGAGTATTTTCTTTAGGTTTTCCTAAAGCCTTTTTTTAATGCACCATACTAAAATCATCTGTAACAAGCAATTTCAGAGGCAGCTTCTGAAGTAATCCAGATGATGTAAGTAAAACAGGCATAGATTTTATTCTACGGACACTTGAGTAGTGAAGGGAAGTGCCAGCTTTAAATGCATTCAGAGCACTCTGCTGATAATTTTCATATAGGCTTTAAAAGCCAGGCTGCATAACCTGTAGGTTTCACTGGTAGATGACAGTGGATTCTAAGGAGGAAATTGTTTTCAGAACTACAACTTGTGGTTTCAGAATAGAATCCGCCTTCAGAATAAAAGACATAATTTTTATATTGGAGAATATTTTCTCAAAAAAGATGCTACAAGCATCAAATTCCCACGGGAATCACAGTTGATTATCCACCACCTGACTGTGCCAAAAGTGTGCTTTCCAAACTCAGAAACTGCAGGGCAGGAGGCAGCACAGAGGGTGATTTCAGGCCCTCGTGCTTGCTAATATCACCCATCAGCTGTGTCCAAGCAGCCTTGAGCTGTGAGACACCTCTTGGTATGAGCAGGATATCCAGGCACAGTCCTAGGCTCACCTGGCAGCTAGAGCACAAAGAATAAAATATATATATATATATGATGTTCACCTATGTATCCACAAGTCAGTTTTTCTCCTGAAGAAGGATGTTTCTCAGCTATACATCAGTCTTAGGAAGACACTGAACTTTGAACGCACAAAGCAAAACAAACCCTAAAGTTCAGCATGATATAAATGATTCCTTCTGTTTTTACATGAGGATGACAAGTTGTATGACCACAGTTAATATGGTGTGTTGTTCAATTGTTCAATATTCTTATAGCTAAAAATAAATGCAGGGCTCCTGGTAGAAGTGCTTTGTGGAGGGTTAACCTTGTTAACCTGCCTCCCAAGTGCTCATCCAGCCACTCTCCGATTCCCCCACCTTAATAGGACAGGAGGAGAAAGTAAGATGAAATAGCTCAAGGAAATCACTTACTAATTACTGTCAAAGGCAAAACAAATTTGAATTGGGGACAGTTAATTTATTGCCAAGCAAAATAGACGGTCAGAAGTTTAATCTATTTAAATAGTGCATTTAATCTACTAGGTTCTTCTGAAAAAAATATCCTCTTTTTGGTCACTGCTCTGTATTGAAAGAATAGAATAGAATAGAATAGAATAGAATAGAATAGAATAGAATAGAATAGAATAGAATAGAATAGAATAGAATAGAATAGAATGAAAATTAGTTCTTTGTCTGACAGGGAAAACCTGACCAAACATCACTGACTTTGGATGGACTCACACCTGACAACTCGGCCAAACACCTTCCCAGTTAACTCTAAGTGGCTACACTTGTGATGCCATTACTGCTCTGGTCTGATAGGATGGAAGACAAAGGGAGAAAAGGAAGGCAAAGAAAGAAAAAATGGTTGGAAGAAAGCGACAGAAACCCCAAAAGCAGCTCCCATCAGAACTCCCTTCCTTGTTTTCCAGAAGTTTTCCTAGAGAAAATATATGGAAATAGCTTTACCTGTAAAGTAAAAAAAAAAACCATTTGCACTTCAACAGCTGCTCTCAGAAAATTAGACTGGCTGAGTCATCCCACAGGGGGAAAAAACAAACCAAAGCAAAACAAAAAAATCTCCCAAAACAACACAAAAAACCAACCAACCAACCAACCAAAAAACCACAAACCAGAACAAAAAGCCACACCAAAACCCAAAATACAGTCTTTCATTTCAGTGATCCTCTGTAGGCCATGGCAAATGCAAAGCATACCTACCCTGTTAATGACTTGTATTTAGCACGTGCAGTTTGTTGTCTCCTCAGCTGTGCAACAGAGTGATGTCCTGGCACAGAGACAAAGCTTTCAGCTCGGTCTTGACAACATTCCTGCACTAGGGCATTGCTGCAGGGGTTGGGGTTGTGGCTGGTTCAGCCTGCAGCAGAGGTGGCCTTGGGACACCTAACAGCACCTCCGTGTCTGTGGGGAAGGGATGGAGTGGCCAGGGCCAGGCCACCCGGTGGAAGTGCCAGGCACATAACATCAACTATGTGATGAGGAGAAGGCGTGTCCTGCATTATGGATTCAGACTCTTAATCCGTATCAAATGGCAGCATTTCTAAGGATGTCCTAACGTCACCTCTCCAAAACCTGCTCATACTTTTATTAAGTTCAGCCTCATGTTTTTTTGATAGAAAGGCATACAAGGTCCCTTCTCCAAAGAGAAAACAACCAGGTGTATGTTTGTTGTGTGGTCATGTCTATTGTGATACAAAAACTTGACAACTCGAGAAAGTTGAACAAAAAGGGGATTTTATTGAGGGGAAAATACAAGGGGAGGTAAAGGGATGAAGGGATGGGGGGTTAAAACAAGAGGTAG
>VYXC01011205.1:228537-292980 GCA_013397175.1 Platysteira castanea | reverse complement strand
CGTCGCCATTTAGCTGCCATCTAACATGATCTCGACCCTTCCCTTCTTTTTCTGACTTTAGGGTCGCCATGTTCATCTTCAACCCATGTTACTACTTTTCTTTCCTCTCTGACTTAAAAGAAAAAGTGGTTTTGTGGGCTGCAGTGTGTGGTTTTTCTTCAGTTTTGGTGAGAGCTGTGCTGGATGCAAGGGTGCCCCGCCGGTCCCATGCAGGGTCTCGGTGGCCTCAGATAATCTCGGCCACGTGGCCTCAGTTACACGCTGCCAGCAGAGTGGGGACAGCTTTCCCCTGAGGTGGGGGAGAGCCGGTCCCACGCTGCCGCTGCGCCGAGGGGTCGAGGAGGGGCCTGGTCGGGACCTGGGCCCAGGCTTGGGGCCCTCCACCTTCGGCCACCCCTCGTCCCTTGAGGCAAGAAACAAGGAGATCTCCAGAGCTTGCACGGGCTTTTTATATGCAAAATTGCAAAAGTGTGATTGGCCCAAAAGCCTATCCATCAACTCAGGTTCAACCTATTACACCAGTGTCCTTTATCTCACTGTTTTTGCTCTAGGCCCTTTGTTCTAGTTTCATGCAAAATACCACTGATTTGTCAATCTATCAGTATTGTCAGCATTTAACCAGTTTCCTGATCCATTCATTTCTCTGCCTTTTCTCATAGAAGCTTTCTTAATCCTCTCTTTCAAATGAGAACCTGAACAACAGAATGATGGTCTAGTCTGGAGGAGTTGACTAGAAGGTTCTCTGTGATAAAATATACTTGAATATAGCAGGGTTTTTTTCATAGTTTAAAACGCTAATAGAATACAAAACAATAGGGTAAAGGCACTGTAGTGACATCTTCACTATCAAAAGTCAAATCCATTAACACTTTAGAAATGAGAAATGCCTAAAATAAACATATCTGAATTTTCCTGGCTCATACTAAAATTTGTGATTTGTTGTAACTGACTGACAAACCCAGACAAAAAAAAAAGAGCCAGAAAGAGAGAAGAAACCACAGTGATACTGGTGAGTGATCAGTCCTCCCTGGAAGTATGATGTTCTGGCTAGAGGTAAACACCCAGAAATTTTATGAGTTGAATTCTCATACCCAAGTTTATGTATACTAATAGAAAATTGTGGAAGCTGATGAGCCTCCTGATCAAGGGGTCCCAAAGCTCTCCTGGAGGGGAAGCATTGAGCCTGCTATCTTACAGTTAGGGCAAACAAGGAAGCCTCTCCCAGCATCCTTTGTTTAATTATGTTGATGTATTCCAGTTTCCCTGATTGGCCCCCTGGTCTCCCTGCCCCTTTATCGCACATATGTCCCTGTTCTAGAATGTTCTCCCTTCCCCATTCTCTCATTGGCCCTTGTTCCTTTGCCACTCCCTCCATGTCTCCCTATGGGTTCTCCTACCCTGGACTCACCTATACTCCGTCCCTGAGCCCTCAACTCTGGTGCTCTCTCTGCCCCTATCTGGCCCCATACTTAACCCTGGACCTTGCCCAGTTTCCCTGTCTTCATCCCTGCACCTTCCAAGCGTGTTGTGGCAATAAACCCACCCTTGGAGCCCACACGGTTCCTGACTCTTTCATCATCGGCTCACCCCAGATCTACCTGCATGCGTGCTTGTATGTGTGTGTGCTGTGGCTTCACCAAGGCAGCTTCCCAGAGATGCTTTCAGAAGATTGCAGCACTTTACCACCAACACCAGCTGCGGCAGAAAATTACTGCATGGTCTGGTGTTTCTTTAAAAATATTCTATTTCTGTAATTATGATGTAGCTTCATTTGGTGAAGGCAGTTATTTGAAAGCCACAGTAAAATCCTTGTTGTGGGACTGTAATAACACTGCTTCTTCATTAACGTAAGTAAGACAAAGGATATCTGCTATACAATTGTGTAATTAAGGACATCAGTAAATAGCATCCACCTGTCTTAACAACAGGCATTCCAGAAGAATGTTTAGGAGCTGCAACACAGCCAAGATGCTCAAAGGAAAACCAATAAATTTAAATAAATTTGCAATCCAGAAAACATAAAGAAGAATAAACTCAGCCTTATTTTCAGGGAGAAGTTCCTTGAAAATGGGGAGGAATGCAGTGTACTTACTAGTTATACAGGTGGGTTGTTTTTTATGTGCATAGGTGGATAATGTAGCATGCCTTGCCAGAAGACAGGTTTTTCGTTAGATTTTCCCTTGCTCATCAAGTGGACATGTCTTTTTGTTAGGCTAAACATAGGGATATGTTGTACTGACATGGCTGTAATACCAAGTAGTCCTGACTGGCAGGAAGATAAAGATCCTTGGATTTCTATGTTTGTTTTCAGACTGTGTTTCTTTGCTGCATTTGAATGTCCCTCAGAGTTTGTCTGGTCTTTCAAGGCCTTGAAAATCCCTCTCCTGCAAATCACCGCTTTTTTCATACTATCAAGTTTTATGCTAAGGCTTCAAGATTGTTTTCAGTGTCCACTTTTTCTCTAAAACAGTTAATGGGAATCTATGCTGTATGCGATCTGACTGTTAATAACCTCTTCAGGAGTACAGAGAAGAAAGAAAGAATTTGTTTGCCCTACTGAGTAGCCATCTTCTGCCTCTGAGTCCATTCTGTTAAAGCAGACAATCTGCTGTCAGCTCTGTGCATTCCTCATCATTCCCTCCAGGTTTTTGTCTTAAAAGAGGAGCAGCAGAGAAGAGGTGCACCAGTCAGGTGCAAAAGTCAGGAAGGATCTGTGCCAAACCATATAGGTAAGCTTCATATAGACAAACTCAGCAGTTCAGGAGTGTGTCTGTGGACATGTATACACACTTATGTATCATGTTTATGCACATAAAAAGATAGGATAGTAGAAATGAAGAGCAAGAAACAGGGAAAATCCCTTAGGATTTGCACACACTAAATACAATACATCACTAACTTCTTTACTTTACATATCCCAGCAAGAGCAGCCAAGTCACTACACTGACACTACACTATACAAACCAGTGAAAAGTTAGATAATCATTACCAGAAGCGACATTTTTGAGTATTTTTTTTGTAATCCACCAAAAAAATGGTATTTTTGGTGTATTTATTAACACTTTTATTGTATCAGTAATTTTTTATGTATAATTAGTCTCCAATAAATGATTTCTTTGGAAAGGAAATAATTAGCTCTGCTACAAACTATTAATTTCCATGTACAAAATTTGACAATCTACAGAAATAATTTGCAAGTCTAATACAAGTTTTGGATTTGTTTTCTCTTCTCTATCCCCCTGCCCTGTTTCTGTCTTATTAACAAGCCTTTAGCTTGAATTAATAAATAAACAATAGCTAAAATCTTCCATATTAATTAGCATAAAATGGCATTTGTATAGCAATATTTAGCAAAGCAATCAGATGTGGAGGATTAACACTGAAACAAAGACATGAATAAATACGTGGTAATTGAAACTGAATTCACTAACCACACATAGGATCACACTTTTAGATAAAGATCTTGCATTTAATACGAAATAGTATAACCATGCTGTGTGGACTATGATAAATTGCATAGTGCGTGTCTGCTGGGACGTGAGACAACACGGTATTATTCTTAACCCCATAACTGTCAAACACGATTATTTCCACAGAAGCTTGACTGCTTTGGGAGTGATAAAAGGAAGCCTCTGTAGGGAAGAGGGCAGGAAGGAGACTAGAGGAACATTCTGCAGGTGTTCTTCATTGAATCAGAATTGTTCAAGTTGGAAAAGGCCTGTTGAGATCATTAAGTCCAACTGTTAACCCAGCACTGTCGAGTCCATCACTAAACCACGTCCCTAAATGTCACATCTACACACCTTTTGAATACCTCTGGGGATGTTGATTCAATCACTTCCCTGGGCAGCTGGTTCCAATGTTTGACTACGTTTTAGGTGTAGAAATTTTTTCTACAACCTCCCCAGTGCAACTTGAAGGCATTTCCTCTTATCATACTGCCTGTTATTTGGGAGACAAACCCCCACCTCACTACAACCTCCTTTAGGTAATTGTAGAAAGTGATAAGGTCCCCCCTGAGCGTCCTTTCCCCCAAGCTAAACAACCCCAGCTTCCTCAGCTTCTGCTCATCAGACGTGCTCCAGATCCTTCACCAGTTTCGTTGCCCTCCTCTGGACACGCTCTAGCACCTCAATGTCTTTCTTGTAGTGAGGGGCACAAAACTGAACACATGATTTGAGGTGTGGCCTCACCGGTGCCCAGTGCAGGGGGACAATCACTGCTCTGGTTCTACTGGACATGGTATAGCTGATACAGGTTCATGTTCAGCCCTGTCAACCAGCATTCCTAGATCCTTTTCTGTGGGGCAGCTTTCCAGCCACTCTGCCCTCCGCCGGTAGCACTGCATGGGGTTGTTACGACCCAAGAACTAGGTGCTTTGCCTTGCTGAAACACATGCAGTTGGCCTCAGCCCACTGATCCAGCCTGTCCAGATCCCTCTTTTGAGCCTTCCTACCCTCCAGCCAATCAACACTCCCACCCAGCTTGCAAACTTACTGAGGGTGCCCTTGATCCCCTGCTCCAGATCATTTATAAAGATATTAAGCAGGGCTGACTCCAACAGTGAGACCTGGGTACACAACTTTTATGAATGACTGTTGTCAGAAGGGGAGAAGCCTTAATTTCTGTGTGACAATCCACAGGCAGTTCTGTGGTTTCTAACACATCAAAAACTCTTGCATCTTTGCTGCCACATGGCTCTTCATGCCCTAATTCCATTGAGACAAATCCCTGTTGAAAAGAATCCAGAGCCTATGTATAGTGGTTTGATTTGTTCTGGGGTATTCTTTTAATCATGGAAAACAAATTTAGAAAAAGTGGTATTGGCTACAGAAAGGTGTGGCTTTTAGTATTAACATCCTTCCTATATCTGCGGGAGTGAAGAGAGAAGTAGTTAACTCATAGCAGAGCTAATACAAGAAGCCCTTACATATAGACCACTTGTGATCTCAATAGATTTCTCACTGCCAAACACCATGTCTGTGAGGTCCCTGTGGTAGAGCTTGTCTTACAGTGGCTGCAGTTGCTCACGAGGAAACAGAGTGCACTGCTTTGCTCTTGGATGTTGAATGTCAAGCAGGCTTTTCAGGAGCTTTCTGCCCAAGCTGGCAAAGGGGTGCTTGTGGGGTGCTGGGAGAACTGAGAGGGCAGTTGTACAGTGGCTGCAGTGGGTGGAAGGGGTGAAGGGTGGTGGCAGCCCAGTTGCAGACCCAGTGGCTACAGCAAGGTGAGACCTTGCAGGACTTTGACATTGTTGCTGTGTCACATATGGCAAGAAATGTACAAAATGTTATGGGAAGAGCATACAAAGGCCATGACTCTGCTATTAGGCTGGCTCAGCATGTTTTAACATAATACCTGGAGGGAGTCTGCTTGTTATGATCCACCCCTGAAGACAAGGGTAACCCAGGTTCTTGTTAATAGATCCCCCAGGGTGGATCAGAGTGAAACAACACAGAATGATCAGTGTTTATAAGCATATATATAAGTAAGGTTTATTTTAGAACAATTTGGTTGCAATGGAAAGCAGGTATGAGGTCTTTGTTGGAGTTTTATTATTAGGCCTATGTGTGAATGTCCTGATGTCTGGTGGGAATGTGACCTTCCCAGGGGGTGGGGTGTAAGGGAGGACAAGTGGCATGATTAAAAGCACTTTCCTGTGTCGGCAGGGTCTGCTGCTTATCTGGCTCTAAGCCTGGCTTGTGTCACTCTCTCTGTCTTATGCACACCAGAAGTTTTGGCACCACACACTCAAAATCTCACCTCCTCCCCCTCAGAACAGACTCGAAATTTCTGGTTTTACAAATATTAACTCTCCTGGAAGGTCAATGCCAACATTTTACCGTGTGCTTTTGTCTTATTCATTGTGTTTATGTCAAGAAAGCTATCTTCCCCTACTGCTCTTTGCTTCTTGTTGGAATTTTGTTGGCTGTTGTAGTTGTCAGGAAAATGAAAAGCCACTGAGGACATTCTGTGCTGTATGCCAAAGTACACCAGAAATTTAAGTTCACTAATAAGTGAAACTCAATGGAGAGTATAACAGAGCAGCAAGCAGCAAAAGAACCTTCAGAAGCATACAAAAAGGCTTGGAAAGGCTGTTAATTAGGGCTTTATCAAGTAGTACAGAAATAAGACTATATGAGCCTGAATATTAGCAACATCCTCTGAAACTAACTGAAGATGAGTAAAAGGGAAGTGAGACACCTGTAGGATGCCTGTCCCAGGTGTATTGTCACACTAGGAGATAAAAAGTCTACATTTAGTCCTGAGAAGCATTAGCGGTTGTTGAAAATTTTGGCTAAAACTTTTTTCCTTTTCAGAAGCAACTCACCACCAATTAATTACTTGATTCTCTTGTTGCAGCTACCAGCCATTACATAAAAATGGTCTAGTAAAAATTTTTGTTGCCAATTAATTAAAATGTAGAGAGAAATCAAGCTTCTTCAAGATATTTGAATGATTTACAATTGCTAGACATTGGAGAAAAGACTTCTCCCCTCTAACATAGCTAAATAAAGATTTCTTTTATTTCTGATGTGCAAGAATTGCAGTAAAATTGAGCTATCTCATTCTCTTTCCTCTAGGGCTTCCTAGCAGATAGAACAACCCAAACACTGTTATAAAACAATATTGAGAATAAATGAGATAAAATGAATAAACCCAACATGACTTAAAGGAAAACCTGTGGGAGAAAAGTAAAGATGCAGTGGAAATGCTATGACTATGAATTGGTGAAGGGGGTCCCAGGTAACATCTTTTGTACTGCATCACTGCTCTGGTCCAGCAAGAGTATCTGTACAAGAAGAGAAGTAGAGTCTGAGGAGAAATACAACCAATAAAGGAGAATAGATGCATGAAGAATACAGCCACAGTAATTGATCAGGAAATGTATTTGAATAGTGATATTTAATTTTTTGACTGAACGACTAATTTAAACTTTGAGAAAGAAAGACATATCCTATTTTTATGCATTTATATGTTAGTGTTTGCCATGGAGAGACCAATATAACAACTTTATTTCCTGTTTTTCTTTAATACTGAGTTGCCCAGGCTGATTATGTGTCTTTAGCTGGGGATAGAGATACCCTCCCTGAGGACATCTTCGCCCCTACCTCCTACAGTACTCCTAATTTTACTAGCTAATTTAATTTTTTTTTTCCTCTGAAAAAATAGGACATTTATGAGGAAGATGCACTGTTCTGGATTTTAGAGTTCAAGCAACAAGGAATCCATTAGATACCTGAATATGTTCCTTCACTGCAAAAACAAAACTCAGCAAAAAGTCATGCTGTGTTTCCTAGCTTTCATGGGATCAGGTTTAATGAATGTATAGCTTTAGTTTTTCATCCACTTGTAAAATTATGCTTGCGTGGTGCTTACACAAGATGACTTAGGCCCCTGCAAATGTAGACAATCACTAAATACACCCATATTCCCTTATTTCAGCAGTAAGTCTAGCTGTCTGCGTACTCTTCCAAGAATATAAGTATTTTTTCAACTTTGTTTTAAACAGCTTTTCAAGTGAGAAGCTGGGAAACAGAAAAGTATAATTTGACATTACACTGTTGGTTTGGGTTTTTGTTTTTCTGGAGGAAAGGCACCTTTCAAATTTTTTTTTAATGAGAACTGATATATCAAATAAGGAATTTCAAAGATTTCTTAACTAGTGTATGTAACCAATATGTGTAATGTATACATACAGTTATTTAATGAATCTTGAAGACCAAGAGCATTATAATTAGTATGATGGTTAAACATGTAAAGATGTATGTGCCTGCAGGCTAATTTAGATGCAGAAAATATTTATGATGATTAAGACATGAATTTCTGTGATCTCATGTTTATTTGTTGTATACTTTACAGTGAATGGAGCAAATTGCTCTGTACATCCTTTTTTTTTGTTGTGCATCTTTTTATGTCACAGCAATTGCTGAACAAATTATATTTAAGATTGCGGAAAGCGGGGCTGATTGAAACAGTCCTAACACTTTGCAAAATATTTCCACCTCATCATATTTCTCTACCAAATGTCACATTTTAATAGCGTATTATAGACATTTAACCAGGAAATTTTGATACTTCTTGGGATGAAGAGTCCGCCAACCCATAAAATCAAATGCGAGGATAAAAGGACAACTGTCATTCCTATAAAATTTGGGTCAGCTAATGTGTAACTGAACAAAAATGAAAAGTATCACCAATACTGAGACAGTGAGTGCTTTCCCTAAAATTCAATTAGTTTCCCTTTTCATTTGAAAATTGGAATATAATTTCATTAAAACTATGCTGCTTGGGAAAAAAAAAGGAACAGAAATCTCTCAAGCACCTTCATTTATGCTCTAATGATACACTGGTTCAAGATGGCTGCTTTTATTGCAGCTTTCTATTTTATTGTTTGAATCCCTCATTGCTCTGGAATGGATTGCAACATAAATCCTATGAAGGCTGGCAGCAAATAGAAATCTGGAGTGCCAGATATAAAATTCTGTGTATGGATCACACACTTCAGATTAATTTTGGCTTTAAGAATTAGCAACACTAAGAATGATTTTATAGTCCTTAAAAGTTCAGGACAGGGGAATATAAGAGCAAAGCTTCTAAGTCCTTTAAACTTTAGAAGGCGAGGGTTGTTTAGAACTAGATTTGACTTCTAGATTTTAGAGATGCCAAAAGCTCAAGTTCAGATGTAAAGGAACCTTTGACCATGGTCTGGAGGTTATCTTAGATTCCTTATCCTTTTTTCACTCACTTTTTCTTTCAATTTTTCACCCTTTTGTTCTCTTTTGCTCTCAGGCTTACTTGGTGTAAGTATTCCTGGATTCAAATGGAAGAGTGTGACTACAAAATATACAGACATTTTGCCAAAATTTTGAAAGTATGGAGGGGAATTATCTCTGCTGCACCATCCGTCAAGACACACAAAGATATGAGATGCCTTCAGGAAAATAAGTTAACGAAGACTTAAGGAGCAAAGCATAATGTCATATGTTTTACGTAAAATAAATGTTGTAAATATAACCTGGTATCTTTATTGCAGAAATTCACATAACTTGATGATGAAACGCTGATGATAACAAAGTGTTATTATATACACTTTTGCTAATATTAGTGCTGTGTAATGGTCTTGATTTGGAAAGCTGAATGATACAGTACCACGGAGTCACATAGATGTTAATGCACTAGCAAATGTTAAAAAACATTTTTTTTAATGTATTCTAGAAAAGATACACTTCATCTATTCCATGTCCATTGGAATTGCCCTAGGAACTAATCTAGGAACACTTCAGGTAATAAATGTTTTTAAAATCTGAGAGTTTTCATTTTTGGATCATGTGCTATGGTGGAGAAGTTTGCATTTTAAAATCTATCTTTTGAAGAGTTGGAGGGTTTTGTCTTCAGAAAACCTTTTGAAGTGTGATCATCATCCATCTTCTGAAACAAACGTAGCATTTGCTTGATGCTATTCAATAATGGCTTCCTTTGAGCTTCCCAGCGACAATATTTTTAATGATTTTGGTCCTGCTTTTTGTCCTCCATGGAAAATTTCAAAAGTGGGCTGCCTTCTCTATGAAAGTTTCAAAACTTTGAAGGGAAAGGTAATTTGAAGGTTGACTTAATAAAAAGTATGAAAGTACCTGACAAAATGTCTAAGATCAAGGAAACAGCTGCAACTTCAAAAGTGAAGCTAAAAAGCTTCAATGTACATGAAAAGGAAAAAAGTTCCCTTAATCTGTCATAAAACGTCTTTTGTAGTAGCAAGCAATAAGAAGAACAAGACTGAGAACTAAACATTACTACAGAGTATACTCATACTTTTGAATCACTGGAAGCTGGCTGCAACTGAACTGAAAAATCTTGTCTTTGGGCAGCCACACTGTCCAATAGAGGGAGGTTAAAACAAGCAACAAGCAAACTAAAACACAAACACACATAAAGATAAAACCCAAACAAATTATGCTAAAGACAAATTGTATTTTGGGCTAGCTTCTTATTCCTACCCATGAAAAATAAAATGTATCATCTATCCTGTTCATGAAGTAAGCTGATGTAGTTCAATGTCAAATAAAGAAAACATATTTGACTTCGTTCTCTGAACATCCAATCAGACTGATTATCCACTATACTTCGTTATAAAAAGACAACTCAAAAATTGACCAGGTATTAGAAGAAATGATAAATATTAAAAAGAAAATGGAGAAAGGGAATTTGAAAAGGTAGCATAAAACTGGCCTGACTGGAATAGCTCTCAACAAAGTTGAAATGTTTGAAGTCTTTTCTAAAAGCTATAAAAAAAGTGCTACTACTAAATACGTTAGTGAACACTTGACCACCTAGTGAATTTCTTAAATACCCACTCTGATTTCAGGTAATTCCCATATCATGAGTAATTCAGCTATGAATTCAAGTAAAATAACTTTTGAAGCAAAGCCCAGCCTGTTGCTCATGTCCAACTGGTTGTTTTGCAAGCGACACAAACTTACCTTTCTCTTCCAGTGATGTAAGGGCATAGCGCTCGCAGTGAACATCTCGGTCTACAGAGGATATTCTGCTGAACGTTATTGTATCTATTGGTACCATGGTATCTCATTGTTTATTTTTTAAATAAGTTATTGGAATAATTTCTTTTTATTAAATGAACCTATTTTCCACTTGGACTAGAGTTTTCTCATTAAACTGCTCTCTTAATTTTTTTTTTTCTGTAGTTTTCGAGCAATGTAACTTTCATTTTTTGGTATAGTCCTTTACATATACTGTGAGATTTAATGTATTAGTAATTCATGTAATGAAGCTGTGATTGAATATCACAATCTGAAGCCAAATGATAAATTGAGTTCTTTGTAACTGGCCTAAGACAGGTGGGTGAATGCTGTATTTATTAATGCAGGTACAAGTTCTTGCTTTACAGAGCTATTTATGGGCATTTTTTCTACTCCTAGCAGGGGTACAGATACCCATATAGCCACCAATTAGTGCACCAGCAAGACCTTGGTGACTTTGCAAAACTAATTTTGTAAGGAGCTACGTGCTCAGAGTTCCCAAGAAAGAATCGTCTTATAAACAGGTTAATGTACAGCTTAAGTGTAGCCAGGAAAAGAGAAATCCACAAGTAATTAAAAAATTCAAATAGCATTATTGTAGTACCAAATGAGGAGATAATATATTCTGAAGATGTCTTGCAGTTTTATTGAGTATTTTTTGTTAATATCTTGACAATGGAATAGGGTGGAATGGGGTGTCGCCTCATAAAATTATAGCTGATGAATCTCTTGTGGGATGAGCTGCACTTTGAAGGTCAGAGTCAGAATATAGTAGAAGAAAACAAGTTTCTTACTTATATTTGTAATTCCCTGAGTCATGTAAGTATCCTAGTCCAGATGGTTTGCTGTTCTTGGGTGAGAGAAAAGACAAATTCCTGTTAGTTTTTAGTTTTTCTGACCATAATGGTAAGCTAAATGTTCTCCAGCTCTCAAGTGTGCAGAAATATTTGTAATTTAGAATATATGAGATACTGTATGAGTAAGCTTTTAGAGACCTACATTTTTTAATGGAATTTTAAAATCTTATTAATAATCATTTTAGGTACATATTTAGATTTCTCCTTCATCCTTAATAATGAATGTTATAGTACTTCAGTTTAGTAAATCTATACCTGCTGACTTCTTTTTCTTCCTGTTCACCTTAGCTATGTTACTGTAATGAATTGTTTTCTTTTTAATATTGTAAATTTGACTACAGTGAAGCAAATGCTACATCATAGTCACACCCTCAAGAAAAACCTCCCTTAAAAATTAATGGGAGACAATGTTTCAGAGTAGGGAATGTAATCTGATATTTTAGGAAACCTTTTAGTATAAATCATTTGAATGTATATTCATGCTCATCATTGTGGCAAACTGAGGAAAGGGTGTAATCTGAAATAATTTTCTATAGTCCATAAATTTTGATAGTGCTGAAACCAAGTGCCATAGAGAAGATGAAGAATCTAAGCAAAAGATGCAAGAAAAAGAGTAGTCAGGATGCACGTATTAGGGAGACAGATAAATGAAGGGAAATCGATCACAGAGAATTATTATCCACATAAAATAAAAAGTGATTGGAACACTCTGCTCCGTTTATCACATGCTAAACCTGTAGGCAGGATTTTGCTAAAAAATCTTGTACTTATTCTCTGATGAGAGGGTTTAAATTTAAATTCTCAGGTCAATAATTTTGCAGCATTAAATTTGCCTTCAACTAAATTAAACAAGTTATATTTTCAATTTTATTTAGAAGGTAAGGATGGAAAGTCTATAGATACAAATGGCAGGAATATATCTAGAGGCTCTGAGGACCAAATCAAGTAGGTTAGCCCCAAAGTGGATTTTTTACTACATTACTCCCATGAGAACATGCAGTAAAAGCCACTTCTATAGTACATGTCAGGAAAGTGAAGGGCACATAATTTCAATTTTTGCCTGTGAAGAAGACTAATGAATAATACTATCCGTTTACAAAGAAAGTAGATACCTGAAAGAGACAAGGGGCAGCAAAAAAATGGTTTGGATCTCCTTGAAACGTATTCGTGTTATCAATGTTCTTGTAAAAAGAGTTGAATGATCTGGTGAAGCGCTGAGGTAAGATCTGAATGGGCTGGGCCAAACTGAAGAAGAAAGCAAAGAAATTTTTAAGCTAAGGCTTAAGTATAGAGAATATAGAGAGCAATCTATATTAACAGCCTCTCCTTATACTGTGGTGATCAGAGATGCGGATAAGAGAAAGTTCTCTAATCAGGATTTGCAGCCACAGTCAAGTCTTCACTTTTTCCTGGAGCCTTTAGCCTTTGACTTTAGGCACCCCAAAGCATGTGACTGGGTGTGATATTTCCTGGAATAACATCAAGAACTTCCCTTATGGACATTGATATAATGGATTTAGGCTTAAAAAACCCCATGATCTGTCAATTTCTGAGAGGGTTATCAAAATTCTAAGCATCTTGTTCACCCGATTCACATGTATATATGACTAACCACTTTGATAATGAGAATCAGCCATTCAAACCCCTCAAAACAACTTGCAATTTTTTCAGGATACTGAGCAGCAAAGCTAGGTATTTACATTATTTGCCCTACACAAAGACCTATTGGTTATTACTCTGATGCTTGATCAAGATGACGGGGTTAGACTGTCCTAACAAAGAGATTTGGTTAATTGGACAGTGTAACCAATACACGAATGATATTAAAGAACTCTTCTTTTAACCAGTTGTACTTAAAATATGAAAATTGGCAATAGAATAATTTAGGAATTTAGGAAATAGTTAAGAATTTTCAGTTTTTTGAATGCAAACAAGGCATTATTATAAAGGGGGTTTTGGCTGTTTTATTATCATTATTATTTATTTTCTTTTTTCAGCATTATGTAGTAAAATGCTACTGCCTTTCATGATACATGGGGGTGTATCATGGTGTGGTTAGTGCAGTAAATACTGTTTTTGAGTAGACTAGAGGATAGTGCAGCAAAGATGTCCAGATGGCTGTTAAAGTGAAGGAAAGATTAGTGTCTAAGGTGCTGCTCCTGGTCCTTAAGACTCTGAAATGTGTACATAACATTTCAGGTGTTTTTTCCCCTCAGTATGATTTATTTAGTGGTTTTTAGAGCAAGCTGTGGAAATGACAAAATGGACAGGCGGTGCAAGTGCTTAAACCCTATGCTGTCTAGAATAACACAAACTTTTCAAGGGTTGTTTGTTGCTTTTTAGTTTAGGAGGAGGATAGCAATAATCAGAAAAGTAGCAGGCACAAGTAAAATGTTGTTGAGTGCTTCATAATAACAATTTCCATGAAACAGCCTTGTTAAGTCCCTGAGGAGTTACAGAAGCTTAATAGTTACTCTAAATTATCTACAAACACATAAATGGTGCTGAAGTTACTACATTTTAAATCTGGAAAATGAAGTCTCTTTGCAACTTCTTAGGGATTTTTTTATATATGGCACATCAGGTAATTTTTTTTTCCTTGTCCTTCAGGAGTGATGATCTGCCTGCAGAGGCTAGACTATTACCTTGACTCAAAAAATCAATTAAGAACTTTTTCTTCTTGTCAATAGCTGTACTGTACACCACAGATTTAGGAAAACCTCTCTGATTTTTATTTCCCTCTTTCTAAACATAATTATAAACAATCTAATTAATCATGAAATCTTCCTGTCTTCAAGATTCATGCTTTATTCTGTTTAGTATTTCTGAAATTATCTCCTTCCTGAAATATCACACTAAACCAGGCAAAAACATGCTGCAGACCTAAGAATTGCTAAATGTCTGTGTGAGGAATGGGGTGGAAAGTGGAACAAAAATACTCAGTTTTGCCGACATGTACCTGATTTGACCCCTGCTCTAATGTGATGTCTACTAAATTTTGAAGTATGCAGAGGACTAGAAAAGTTTTAACCCATTTTTAAGGATAATTCACCTATCAGTACACAACTTTTTAGTGCTGCGTTGCAACAGCAGCTTTATAGTGTATAAGCCTTAGCATCAGGGACATTGAGAATCTTGAGAAGTGGGCCTGTACAAACCTCAACAAGGCCAAGCTCAAGGTCCTGCACCCGGTTGTGTGCAAACCCAAGTACAAATACAGGTTGGGCAGAGAGTGGATTGAGAGGAGCCCAGAGGAGAAGGACGTGGGGGTGTTGGCTGATGAGAAGCTTAGCATTGTGGAGGAGGATAGGCTTGCCAGGTCTCTGCCTTGGAGACATGTCCCTTGAGTGGGCTGTGATAAGCTTATCTCAACTGTCCCCTGGAGAGATACCACTTGGAAGGAACAGTCTTCCCTGGTTATGGTGAGATCCCACCACGCTTTTGTGCTCATGTAAATTCTTTGTAACCCACTGGCCTTTCCTCTTTGGTACCAGCCTCACTTTCCCCCATAAAAACTACAGCTTCTGCCCAATTCAGGAGGGAGCCATCATTCCTGGCCCCCTTCACAGAGTGCTGGGCAATAAAGGCCACCTCTGTGGAAATGCCGCACGACGCTCCTGTCTCTCTGTCTCTGGGTCGGCCTGGGGTTACTTCGGAAGGCGGAGCTGAAATCACTAAGCTGAAATCACTGCTTAAGAGCTGATTGCCTGCAGCCACAGGCTGTCCCCTTGCTGAGGTTTCCTGGTGGCTGGAGGATTGCCAGAGACCCCTGGAAAGCCGTCTCTTGTGAGACTTTTCTCTGGGAAGGTCACAGCATCCCAGGTCGGACCAACAGACCCTCAACGGCCGGTGACTACAGAACATGGCCCAGCCAGTTATGCCCTGGGCTGCATCCAAAGCAGCGTGGCCAGCAGGGCGAGCGAGGGGACTTTGCCCCTCTGCTCTGCTCTGCTCTGGTGAGATCCCACCTGAAGTCTACCATCCAGCTTCAGGGTCCCCAGCGCAGGAAGGACATGGACCTATTGGTGCAAGTACAGAAGAGCCCAGCAAGAAGATCAGAGATATGGAGCACCTCTGCTATGAAGACAGGCTAAGACAGCTGGGCTTGTTCAGCCTGAGGAAGAAAAGGCTTTTGGAACACCTTATAGCAGCCTTCCAGTAGCTGAAGGGGGCTTACAAGACAGCTGGAGAAAGACCTTTTACTAGGGCATGAAGTGGTGTGTCAAGGGGGAATGGCTTTAAGCTGAAAGAGGATAGTTTTATATGAGATAGCAAGAAGAAATTATTTACTGTGACTGTGGTGAGGTGCTGGAACAGGTTGCCCAGAGAAGTTGTGGATGTCCCATCTCTGGAAGTGTTTAAAGCCAGGTTGGATGGGGCTTTGAGCAACCTGGTCTAATAGAAGGTGTCCCTTGTCCATGATGGGGGGTTGGAACAAGGCAGTTTTTAAAGCTCCTTTCTAACCAAAATCATTCTGTAATTCTGTGAATCTATGATAACCTTTTGAGTTCCAGGGACTATATCAGATGTGGGAGGTAGTTTTCATTTGCCGCTGATGTCAGTTCATTTTCTACTACCCCGGCTTGATATTGCTCTTCCACTAGAAATAATTTGACGGTATCTCCTCTAATTGACACTGGTTGTGGAAAAGTACCACTGTAATTTTCTATCCAGAAATTTCCATTTTTATTTTAAATAGTCTGATATTCATTCTGTGGTTAGTTTAAGAAGTCCTGTGTTTTCTAAGTGTAAAGAAATTCAGAGGTAATACAGCAGGCCAGGAAAAGCACTCCTCTAACAAATCTAGAAAAGATGCTTAGATAATATTAGATAACGGAAGGCCAATAAGGATGATCCAGAAGAAGCCCACTGGCACACTGGAGAGAAGGTTAATGTACATCAATATGTTGTATTACATAAAGCAAGGGAAAGGGAAACAGTGAACCGTAAAGGAATTATTTACTGACTCTGGCACCTTCACAGTTCTGAATTCTCATTTTTGTTAGCTATTTATTCATTCGCTATAAATTCTTCCTCTTGTGCATAATTCACACTCTATTTTGATTTCAGCTGGGATGTAGTTCCTTTGAATTTAGTGATTCTGTATTTACCTACACCCAAATTACCTATAAATATGGTGGGGTAAAAACTGGATTTATACATATATTTTAAATACACTACTTTTAAACTCAAAGAAATTGCTCATATGAGAAAAACTAGACATGCAATAAATGTGGCCAAAAATAATTAAAGTGCATTCTGGGTTTTTTTTTTTCTCTAATGTTATATTTATAAAGATGAAAAGGATCATACCTTTAAGGAGAAAAACCTTTTATCTGTAGCTGTTTTCAAGCTGTTTAAAGTTTTGTCCAGTAGATGTTTCCACTGGCTTTTTTAGGTTTTCATATATTTGCAATAAGAACACATTTATATAACTTTATGAAAAAGGGTCCTAATCTATAAGTTGTCTCTTCGTACAGTTGATTTGCCTCCTACAGATAGCTCTGCTTTGTATCAGCTTTTGAATAGCTCTTATATTAAATTACAGATAAATTCTGCATAACAGGCAAGTTACACATCTCAATAGTATGCTTGTCTCATGTCTTATTAGCAATTGTGAGGGTGAGCTTTTTCAACTGAAATGTTCTCTTTTGTCCTAATATCCTTGACCTGAGCAGTATTTACAGGTGGATGAGCATTTGTATGGGTTATTTTGGACTGATTAAAGTGATATCATAAAGTACCAATATGGTATTGCACTCAGCGGAATTTTACTTGTGAATTTTGTTGCAGTTCGTTTGAACCAACATCTGAACACCCAGAATTAGGATAATATTGAAGTCTCTTAATGTATATGGTTTTGATTTTATTTTATTTTACCTTTTTTCATATACTAGACTGCTCTTGAACTACTAAGCCCATATGTGATTTATGAAAAGAGTGGAAACAGCAAACAAAATAGTGAGAAGATATCAATGTTACTGAAAGAAGAGTTCTTAGAAGTGTCTTACTATCAAGTCCTTCCATCTGTCAATATTTCTGCTTCTTGAGGCATGTGTTCGTTAACAAAATAACTAAGTTTCTTTTGGGGAAAAAAAAAGAAACTTTGGAATCAAAAAGTAAAACTACAGTCTTAAAAAGTGTTTATAAAAAACCAGAAAATAGGTTATTATGATTCAGACAACAATCGTCTTTTCTTTACAGCAAAGAAAATATTTTGATGGAGTGATATCTAAATTAGGAGTCCATAAATTATTTCTGACATATTAAATAATGTGGTAGTTGTGTTATCATTATTTCACTTACATTGCATTCTGCATTTTTTTCAAAGGTCTTTCAGACTAGTTAGCACTCTTCTCATGAGACAGAACATTAACTAGAGAGGCAAAGGTTCATGGGAAGAGTATTTGTACCTTGGCCACATTTGGTTGTTCAGAATGCTTGACTGATTATGTGTAAAAGACCTCATAAATGCGTATAACAGCGTGGAAAACAAACATTTTTTTGGGTTCCTAAACATCAATGGATTCCATTAGTGTAACCTATTCTTTCAGTCCTTGGCACAGCCAACTTGGGAAGAGTTCCTGTTGCTGAATGTAGAAACTCCTTCACAATGGACCCTGGCTCCTAATGTCTCATTAAGAAGGATGAGTTGTGCGTGCATTTCACCTATCACATCTCCTGTCGCTCCTAAAAATCCTTTACACAGTATGTCTCTCAGAATCCAGAGTGACTCTTCTGAGTGATAAATTGCCCCTTAACAGAGCAGTAAGTGTTTTCAGTGCAAAATTATGCAACACATCAAAAGTAAGGGTTTGGGGACAGTCTTTAGTTAGCAGAATTTAATAAGAAATTAAATCAAGTGCTATGCTGATTATGTTGCTCATTTGCATATATAATTCAGTAAGTCTCCTTCATTCTCAGTGTACTGGAACTCAAGAGTTTTCATCCTCCTCCAGTGACATACAGGGCAAGTGCTTATTGGCTTACTCCAGTCAAACTCATCTCTTACACCATCATGTATTCCAGTTACGGCACATTTTGCAAAGAAAGGGAATGAATGACTTGGAAAGTATTTACTAGATGGAAAAAAATATTATGGTTTGAGGGAGGAGTTAGATTTTTTATTTTGGTCTGTTTATTTGAAAACATCAATTTTTGAAACACAACACAGGTTGACTGATGAAAAATAATTCATTTGAGATGCTATTCTGATGGCTTTGCCAGCCAAGCCAAGGCCTCAGGACTCTTAACCTTGTATTCAACAAGGCTTAAATGAGAATACAGAGATCCTAGATAATTATGAATTTCTGTAAGCTTTGTTGCCGATGATTTCCTGGAGACTGGATTTACTCACAAAACTTTTGGATTGTATGTTGATATATGTTTTTACCTAACTCCAGGAGAAGATGAAAGTCCTCATACAGGAAAAACAAAATTTACCTATCATTCCATCTTCTGTTAAAGAACAGACTACATCTTCAAAATTGTTTTACTGATCTATAGAATCATTCTAGCTATTTCAATGACTATGTATATATTTTCTATGTAAAGGATTTTTTTTAAAAACAGAAAGCTCGGTCTGTGAAGCTCAGTTGAGGGTATTTATGATGATCAGTGAATAGACTTTTCTATTGCACTTGTGGTAGGAACAGTCTAGAACAAATTACACTGATCATGTATTTATTTTCATTTTCATTCTGCACACTAGTCCACCTCCTGTATAGTGGGTAGTGAAGATGCTTGTCTCATCATCTTTGATTTCAATTTTCTTTGGTATAGTCTTGGGTGATTATCTTAACTAATGGTTAATAACAATTTATCACTAAAAAGAGAACTGATACATTATTGAATGAAGAAGAGATTGCTTCTTCTACAAAAATCTGTGTGTTTTTCATTCCTCACAGAAGCTCCAACTGTATCTGTACTTGTTTAGATTTTTCATGTCATATGAAATGCTTCTTTCTGACAAAAATCAGTAAAGGAAGAAATGTTTCCACCAGGATAAGCTATATATAACTTGATTTAGGTCATCATTCTGTGTTTGGTTGTATGGAGGTTTGTTTTTTTTGTTTTGTTTTGAGTATGTGCCCTTTGGTTTAGTGTGGTTTCAGAAGGTAGATTGAATATCATCTGAATTCTGTCTATTTAGTATTCTTCTCACATAAGACTACAGAGAAGAAGTTTTTGTGCCCAGGAATATATCTCCAAAAAACTTTTTTGAGGCTTGTTAGAGAGTTCACATAAACTAGACATAGCTCTAAGGAGATGGATTGGTGGGCAGAGTGAAGGGCAGGAGACAGACATGATGAACATAATTTGTCTCATGGCTGTCCTTATCACAGAAGCATACAACAAAATGTATTCACAGAGCATAATAAAACGCAGTCACCTTTCCAGCATTCCTGATGCAACAGCTGTTTAATTGTGCACAACAACATAGCTGTAATACACAACCACTTTAGTGACAAAAATATTCCCTTCACTATTAGAAAATTATGCAGAGAGTAAATAATGAGGGGCACAATGCAATTAGGAACATACTATTTGAGTGCATGAAGTACAGAGCATCCAACTGAAAATATGCATTGGGACATATAATGACCATCATGACCAGGACACCAGTTTGTCTGGAAGAGCAGCCCTGAATGTGGTTTTCTTAGGTAGCGTGAAGAACTCTAAAAAGGGGTGGAATTCAGATCACAAAAATCCACACATTAAAAAATGAGCAAAATGTTACATTGCGGAAATGTAGATCTTTCCCATACTTTTGTATGTATGCAATTAGAAAAAACATATTTAAACATACACTTTTATGTGACATTTTAGTTGTATAAAAAGAAGTAGAGGCTCAAAGCCCCAGTGTAAAGGAGCTAAAAAAGATCAAAGTGTTTGAGGTTATGCAACAGTGAGGTTTGCAAAATTAAGCAGCAGTTTGAACTTTGACAGCTTATTTTTTCAAATCAGCCTAAACTTCAAAGGATTTAGCTTCTTTTAGAAATATATTTAAGGGAAGAAAAAAAAAAAAAGACACAGCCTGACATCTATTTATTGTCCCCATATTGGAAATTCCTTTTCTTTGACATGCCTTGTCTCTGAGGCTTGGATTTACAAGCAACTAGACACTGCTACACAGCAATTTTCAAACCCATAAAACTTCCTTTGAGGGGAAACGAATATGTTAGACTAAGGTTTGTGCTTTCAAATGGACTTTCATCCTCTGCTGTTTCATTATTTGAGGGTTAGTGCTTGACCTTGCTTTTCTGGCATGTGAATCAGGACTAAAATGTTACAAATTGTTCAGGAGGTAATTGTCCATTTAATCATTAAGAACACAATTATAAAGTAAAACGGCTACCTTAGAGTGTAAAATAAGTAGGTGTTATCAATGTTAAAAGTCAATGACGATGGAAATGGCTTTGCATTTGTATCACTATAACAAACCAGGCTTCTGGAAAAAAAAGTATTCTTGTATAATTCCAGAAAGCATCCTGTAAGCACAAAACCTTGAGGGCAAAAAGTTACTTTTGGCAGATGTTAAATAAAGGCTTTCAAGAATGTACTTGATAAAACTGAAATTGGAGCTATTATTTACATTTATTTACAAAAAGTAAACTGAAATGTTCTACTTATGGTGTTACCAGCTTTTAGGGGCTGGTGTTGCCTCTTTACACAGATGCCACTTCATCTTGACCTTTGCATTCTTTAGCATTCTGAAAGCGTTATCTTTTGATTTTTTTTTTTAGCTTAACTAGAAGTAAGTAATAAAAAATATGCTGATTAAACTTTCAAAAGGGGAAGTGATTGAAAGACTGGAGATTTCTGACTGCGGAAAATTTGGAAATCACTTAAGCTTAATGCCAAAAGCAGAACTCTGTGTTTATGTGGTGTCAGTGTACATATATTTTTGTTTGCTACTATCTGTAATCTCTAAACTTGAATTTTTCAATTCAGTGTTAATTAGAAACTAAAGGCCTCAAGCAATTCTGATGGTATTAAGAAAAGACAGAATCCACTTAGTGGCATGGCCAGGTTGACAAGGTGGTATGAGGTCATAGTTGGACTTGATGACCTCAAAGGTCTTCTCCAGCCTAGTAGATTCTGTGATCCTGTGATAATAGATGGCAGACATGAGACCTGGTTCATAAGAATGAGAGAAAGGGATATTTGTGACTCTGATTGCATCTTTATAATAAATATTGGGGAGCAAAACAGTAGAGTGAAGCAGTTGGTGTTGAGGATCCAAAATCCACAGTGCCTGTTGGGGATTTTACTTTAGCTCTAGTATAGACTAGTCTGGCCTGTTGGATTTACCAGGATTTGAAGCACAATAAACTAACTTCTGTAATGTATCTTCCAGTTTACTTTCCTGTGAAAGGAAACCTTTCATATGCCATTTATATCCCTCAGTTTGTATGATGTGAACCACAGAGCTGGAATAGGAAAATTCAGGATTCAAGAAAAAAGTTCAAATTTGAACTGGAAATCATGTCTCTCTTCCACATTAGTTGACTGCTGTTCCTTGAATTTATAATATACACATTTTATGGTTATTAAATTTGGATTAGTATTAGTTAAAATACTCTTTTGCCTGTACACTCTATTAGGATGGATTCCTCAAGTGCATGTTGCAGTTTCATTTTATCCAAAAGGAATCACAAATCAATGGACATCAAGTCAGAGATGTTTGCAAAGTAAGATTCAAAAGTGCAGCCCAACTAGAACACTGATGGAGTAGCCTTTCTTATATGCATAACTATGAGAATGAAAACCAAATATAATTCCTGCTCCTAAGTACATTTCAAGTCTATATTGAATAAATAAAGCTACCTGCATTAAATGAATGACTAAGTCTTGCACATATGGTTCCTTGGCATTTGTTTTCTATAGTTCTTGCTGTATTTTCTAAAATATCCCATTTAAAATATTGGCTAATAGTCTTATCCTGATTGTAAAATGATAACAATTACAATATCTATAATATAATTAGTTTATCAGATAAAATGCAGGCAGAACTGGGTATGTTGGTTTAAAGCTAAGAGGAATGTTGGGGAAAAAAAGAATGTTTTTAAGGGCGCCTGCTCTCAGCATAAGCTGTATTTCAGTGGATTTCTCTTTTCATTGTGTGAGCAATTTTTATGGCTTTCATACTCTGTGGTGAAAGCACCAGGGCTGAAAACCAGGACTGACTTTTGTAATCTCTATAAATTTTCAGTTCTGTAATATTGTCATGCATGATTTAGCAATGTATAAATTCCAATTTGCATTAAAAAGTAGATTTCTTATATCAATATAGAAGTAGGATTTCAGTAAGATTGTGCAGAATTATTATGTACTTCCACTAACCTAACTGCAAAATATGTATATGTATATGTATATGCATATGCATGTATGTATATAAATATATTTCCCTTCATTAATCTCTCAATTTATTTTAATATTTTAATCTTGTTTTCACCAGAAAACAATAGTTTGTTAATTATTTTTAATTCCTAAAGAAGAGAAGAGTTTTCTCTTATTCATGTAGATATCAAATGTGTTTTTCATCTTGCACATTGGTTGCATGGGTCTATTTTTAGCTTTCATTTCAAGTATCTCTCATCTAAGAAAAAAGATGGCAATTTTTTTCAGGTGATTAGCCTGGACTTGCTTGATTTTCACTTCAGGTCTCGGTTAATATGTGGGACCTGAACATAAATGTTCGCTAGCTGATTTCCAGACATTAGCTGGAAATTCTGTTCATCCCAAGTAAATTTTCATGTCAACCTTGCCTGAGGACTTTGATACAGTAATAATAAAAATAGATTTCTAAATAAAGCATCATTGTAATTATGAAAGGCTCTTATATCTAATTTGTATTATATGCTTAGCCTTTATTCAGTTTCTGCTATTCACTAATAAATTTAGATTCATTCAAAGTATTTCTCAGATAAGAAACTAAACCCAAAAATTCTAATCTAGAATATAATGTGTTGATGATGATCAGCATGATTGCTTTCTAAAATAGAGTATCCATGCTGAAAAGACAGATAACACCAAAATCCAAACTCTTTTCTGTTGACTATCAACAGAAAGAGGTTTGGTAATTTTTGTTGTGCAGTCTAACTTTTCAATTTTATATTAAACATGAACATTCTAGATATAAATCTTGAGGCAATATTAAAATAGAATGCAGTCTGATTCACATTCCCTTAAAATCTGATTTCATATGTCTTTTTTGTCATCCTTTCTCATTATTCTTATCACTTTGTAAGACTGAAATTATCTCTCAGAAGTCTCAAGGGCTTTACTGTAGACTTTTTCCCCTTCATTAAAATATTCCACATCTCAGATTAGAACTAGCAGAAGAAAGTCCAGATTAATTTAGGAAAATGTTCACTTGAGGTTTGAAATAGTTTAATATTAAAAAAAAAAGATGGAACATTACTTTTTTCTTTGCAGACATAGCCCTGTGGCAAATATTTGAGTGTTAATTCTATGTTTTTCTAGAGAAAAATAATGTTGACTAAACGTCTCACTGTCACTAATATAATTTTTATTTTATTTTCTCCTTCATTTTTCTTGGGCCCCTCTTTACAATCATTTTGCTTCTCTCATCATGCCAGCTTCTTTCTTTGTCTCCCCTATAGTTACAGCCCATCTTGTACAAAGTTCCCAACTGGTGTTGCTGTTGTTTAAAGACAATAATTTCTATTTCTGAGAGGGTTAAGAACACCTTTTTGCGAAAAACTTGGTTTGGTTTTGAGAGGTGCAGCTTTCTATTGCAGATTCCACTCTTGGCTGGAATATGGTCTTGGAAAAATCACACTATGCCTTCTATATAACCTCTCAGAATTTGTCTACAGTTTCTCCTAGCAAGTACTAGGGCTAGGATGTGATTAGAAACTTACATGCACTTTTAGACTGCACTGTATTGTGATGGAATACTGGAAGGGAAGAGTTGAGAAGAGCAGTAATGATGAAGCATTTTATTCTGTGACGAATATTTTAAGACCCCTCTCTTAATCATTTCTGAAAGTTCCTACTGATGGAATTACTCAAAAAGAATAGCAGTGAAATTCTAACTTACTTATATATCAGTCAGGCTACTTAAACGTGGCAAGATTTTCTGCTCTTTGATTAGCTTATTTGATGCCTCATTCAGTGGTTTTCCTCTGGAAGAAAATAGAAAATACGAATGTAGATTTAAAAAAAAAAAAAAATCCAGAAAGGAAAAGGGGTCATTCACCATGAAAAAACCCCTACTGATTAGTTGGCATTAAAGTATTTGAAAGTAAACAAGTCAGAATGTTTAGAATATTTTATCATAAATGCTTCTTTTTAAAGCAGCAAGTGCCATAGAAAATATAATCTCACCTAATTATGGACAATCTTATCTAATCCTTCACAGTGAGACATACCCCTTATTAGTCCCTCTGTATGTGACACTGCTGATCATGTCAATGTGTCTATCAGTCCTACTCTGTGGCACTGCATGCATCTTAACCAGTCAGCATGATCCTGTCAGTCAGCCTGATAGTGTTATTTAATATACATAGAGCACATCTTGACCATTGCCCATTAAAAAAATTTGTACCTTTAGAAGCCATCCTATCTCTCTTTTGACTATAATTTTAAATCTAATGATGATGAGAGATGATAGATTTACAGCTTCATGTTGCAACTCCTTGCTCTGGTACTGAATAACCAAAAAAAAGTCCTTTAAATTCTGGTCTTTATATATGTTTATCACAAAAATTATACATTGTTTTTGCACTTCTCATCAAGAGAGCAGGAAAAATAATTTTCTCTCAGTAAGAATTTTATACAATGAATAATAAATAGTTTATTTTTTGTATAAGTGAGTTAGATAGGTCAATCTACCTTATATGCAATCATTTTTTTTTTTTAAATTCAGGCTTTGATTGCAGCTTCAAGGTTAGGTCTTTTCCAAATGTTCTTTAAATTGGGCAATTAGATATCTTCTCTGGAAAGGATAAAAAAGCTGAGAAATGGCTTTATATGGCCATAAATAAATAAATAAATAAATAAAACATACTAATGCTCTTGGTTCAGAGAGACCATTAAGAGATACTACAGTTTTGTCATTCACATTTTGTTAATTGGTTCAGACAAATGTACTCTTGTGTTGAAAAAATGCTATTTTCTTCCTAATAAGGAAGAATATTCTTGCTGGCACAAAAAAAATCTGTTTCATCTATGTCATACAAAGGACAAAACGTAGAAGTATAAAGGGGTTGCATGAGAATCTGTTTCCAGTGTTCGCTCAAGCAAACACACTTTTCCATATGCAGCATCTTACTCTGACTTTGAAGATGCCTCTAGACAAGGGAAATTACCTGTGAGCACTATGAAGTAAATAAATTCCCATTTCTTCTGGCAGAAGATGTTAAAAATAATGTTATGTTTTTGCATATTTGCACTTAAAGTCCATTATGTAATCAAGGAAAAACAGCCCAGGGACATTTACTTTGTCAGAGCTGCTATTGTGAGGCTGTCTTAGTTAATGTGTTTTCAGATCATCTTTTTATTGTAAGAAAAATTCATCTGTACTTTTGCTATCATTAGAGTGTTGTGGATATTTTATTTTTCAGGGTGAATTGATTCCATAGTATACTTAAAAAGAGAATATCAGAGTCATGCAGTCATTCTGGTCTTCCTTTCAAATACACACTGTATTTAGACATTAGCCTTCCTTAATTTTACATTTATGCTCAGTCTTTTTTCACTAAGGTATGGATATTAAATAGAGATGAAATGACAAAGCAATTTTATTTTTTGCAGTTTTAGAATCATACCCATCCATTCAGTTAATGAATAAGTTAATTTCCTTAACCAACTTTCATTTGAATATCTTCTGCAACATTAGCAAAACATAAAATTATAATGTTGTGGTTTTTTTATGAAACATTTTCACAATTTTAAAGTACTGCAAAGTATCATGCTTAAACTATTCCCAGGCATTTTTCCTGATGAACTGGAAGACTTGACCTCTAGAGGATGTAGAATTCTAGGCTTCTAGCCAATTTAAAGTAGTTTTCCAATATACTAATATGCTTCCTGAATACTTTTGAGTTTCTTATACATTGCATGTGAAATGGGAAACCAGAACAGATTTCAGGCTCGAAACTGATTGACTGAATAATTTCAAGCAGCAAAGCAGCAGCTTATTTTTCTTCCATAGCACAGTATGGTGAACAGTAAGGTTCAGTAATAACCTTGCTCTAATTTTATTAAAATACATAAAGTAGCTTAAGGTTCTCTTTGCATGGCATAACTCTATCCTCAGAATATGCACGTGAGCCTTGGAAAAATTTCTACTGCCAGCAGGCTGATGTACAGTTGCCAGTTCCTATGTATCATAGAGAGAAAACTGAATAACAGAGGATGAAACCTATATTGTTGTTTTCTCTGTGTTTTGAAATAACTTTAAAAATTATTTGAACATACTTTAATTTTATCGCTAAAGTTTTGAGAAGATAGAATTTTCCCAATATTGTACTGCTATTATTTAAAAACATAGGGAAAATTTTGTGTAGTTTTGCATCAGTGATACTGTTTTATTTCCCAATTAAGACTACTGTTTTCCTTTCCCCAAATCCATCTTAGTCTTTACTTGAGATTATGGAATCAAATAGGCTTTCAAGAGAGCGACTGCTTAGTTTAAAATATGTATTTCTATAAAGGGACTACCAGCCCATAGTTAGTAAAAACCACATATATTAAAAAAATCTCTTTAATGATATTATCCCCCTGCCTTTGTGTTTGGGGTTTGTGTCACCAAATTATGGTAGTGGGGGAGGGTGTACAAGGGTGTCTTCTGTGAGGAGCTGCCAGAAACTTCCTCCATGTCCAAGAGACCCAATGCCAGGCAGCTCCAAGACGGACCTGCCACTAGCCAGGGCTGAGTCCATCAGTAACAGTGGTAGTACTTCTGGGATTATGTATTTAGGAAGGGGAAAAAACTCCTGTGCAATGGTAAAAGCCTCTGGACAATATGGAGAGGAGTGAAAATATGTGGGAAAAACAGCTCTGCAGAGACACCAGAGCCAGTGAAGAAGGAGGGGCAGGGGGTGCTCAAGGAGCCAGAGCAGAGATTCCCCTGCAGCCCGTGGGGCAGACCATGGTGAGGCAGCTGTGCCCCTGCAGCCCGGTGGAGATCCACAGAGGAGCAGAGATCCACCTGCAGCCTTTGGAAGACCCCGTCTGGAGCAGGTAGATGCCTGAAGGAGTCTATAACCCCATGGGAAGCTTGCCCTGGAGCAGGGTCCTGGCAGGACCTGTGGCTCCATGGAGAGAAGACCCTATGCTACAGCAGGTTCCTGGCAGGATTTGTGACCCCCATGGAAGGGGCCCACTCTGAGTTGTGAACTGCATGCCTTGGAAAGGATTCACATGGGAGAAGTTCATGGAGGACTGTCTTCTGTAGGAAGAACCCATACTGGAGCACGGGAATAATTAGACATTGCCTGCCTTGTAAATGCCCCTTTGGAATCAGTTTGCAGAACCTAAGGAGTGACATCGAGACATCACAACATAAATATATAAACAAATATGTACATATCGTGGAGGAATCTTCAGGCTTCTGGACTGGAATCACTTGTGAATGCAGAAGCATTTGAGAATGTACGAAACACAAGCTCTTTATATTTTACCTCTTTACTACACACCACTGAGTTAAATTGCCCCTTCTAGCACCCCATGCAGCATGCAATTATCATTGGTTGAAGTACTGTAAAATGAAAACTCTGTTCTGAAGAGATGAAGACAGGTGGGTTTCTTGGTCAGGAGATTTCATATATTTAATGAGACTCAGTGGAAAAATTACTGTAAATGAAGGAAGAAAAACATCTGAAGGAACCAGCAGTTGGAATGATTGGAAGTCCTGGGGTTAGTTTTCAACTAATGCTCATTTACAGCATGAATCTGGCTTCTGTCTGTCATTAGGTAATTGAAAATTAATTATGTTTTTAATTTTTTTTTTCACAAAACTGGTTTTAGGGCTTTTTTTTTTCCTTCATGAATCATCTTAAATTCTTCTAACCATGTGAAGTACCTACAGGGAAGAAGAGATAGATGGAAAGATGATTTGTTTAGTTTAGAGGAATTTGTTTTTCTGGCTGTCAGGAGCTTGTAAGCAATATGCAGTCAATCCATGCATCCAGTCATGGATTCATATTTTCAAGGTCAAATAAACAGTAAATCTAAGAAGAGTGCTTGGCAGAATGAGTCAAGATCCCTGATATGCAGGGTAAATACAAAATTCATCTGCCTCTAAGGGGATGTTTGAGGAAAACAGCATCTGCAGTAACTGGATTTTCAGGCAATAAAGACAAAAGGGACAGTTAGCATTATTTGATCTTAGACACAATGCTGTCAGAGAATTTCAGTCCATAATTTCTATTTTGACCTATGCCTTTATAAAGGCCTTCAGACACGATCAAAATGCTGATTTCTGCATTAACACTTGACAGACATGTCAAGTACCTTATTAGCAAAAACTTAAAGTAAAATGAAAAAAATGCGAGCTAAGCCTAGACCAATAAAGTCTGATGCCTAGGAGGTAAGTACTGCAATAATAAGTTTTTGGGCATTTTTTTTCTGTATAGTATACCTCAGCTTCTTAAGTAGTTTGGTTGACTCAGAATGTTGAGCTGAGCAGTGTGAAACCATTCAGCAGAAAATGTGAACAGGCTTATATCCTAAGATTCATCCTTCTCTAAAGTTTAGATGCTCCATGGATTTCAGGAAATGCTTTCATCCATTCGAGATCCTGACCTCAATGCAGCAAGTTAAAGCATATGAAAAAGTGAGCAAACATCACTCTGCCCAGAGGGGATGAAAAAATAGAACTCTGAGGAAGGAAATAGAGTATTTTAAAATCTTTCTTTATCTTGAGGAAGTTTACACTCTGTGCTGGTTATAATTGGGATAGAGTTAATTTTCTTCTTAATAGATCATATGGGGATGTGTTTTGTGTTTGTGCTGAAAACAATGCGGGTAAGACAGGAATGTTTTCATTATTGCTGAGCAGTTCTTACACAGAGTCATGGCCTTTTCTGCTCCTCATCACCCCTGACCAGCGAGAAGGCTGGGGCTGCACAAGGAGCTGGGAGGGGACACAGGTCAGGACAGCTGACCCCAACTGACCACAAAGACACTCCATACCATATGTGTCACGTTCAGCATGTAGAGCTGGGGGAAGAAGAAGGAAGGGGCAACTTTTGAAGCGCTGGCATTTGTCTTCCCAAGTCACTGCTACAGGTGACGGAGCCCTGCTGTCCTGGAGGTGGCCAAACACCTGCCTGGCAGTGGGAAGTGGTAAATTAACTCCTTGTGTTGCTTTGCTTGTGTGTGTGGCTTTTGTTTTATCTGTTAAACTGTCCTTATCTTAACCTATGAGTTTTACTATTTTTCTTTCTCCTATCCCAGTGGGTGTGGGGAGTGAGTGAACATCTGTGCAGTGCCAAGCTGCCAAATGGGGTTCAACCAGGACACTCTCATGTCTGCTATGTGTCAGGGTTCAGATGAAGACAGGATAAAACATAACTGTATCTGATGAGATACTCATTGTTTTAATAATAGGTCCTGGAATAGTCACAGAGTTGATATTTCCCCTGGTCTAACAGAATATTAAATCACTGATTTGCAGAATCACACTATTCCCTGTAATGCTTTAGTCTCTGAATGAGTTTCCTGATGGAAAAAGAATTTTGAACAGATGAAGTGTCAGTTTATCCTGGTGGTCTACTTTTTAAATATTTCTAGTATTTCTAATATTTCTACATTTCTAATATTTCTACAAATATTAGCCATTAGAAGATTTGAGGTATTTCCTAAGGAAGTTTCAGGATTACACAAAAGAATTTTTTCAGCTGTAGAGCGAATCTTTGCCAATTTATATAATGCATCAATCTGTGTAAAATTTTTTTGTTTTAATAGAGACCTAGTTTCAAAACCCTGTGTTGATTTCATCTCCCAAAACATGAGAAAATTTTCAAATTTCAAATTGACAAGGCAATATATATCCCACCTTTCCTTAATTCTTTAGTAGGACTGGGACGATTAAATATTTTACAACAGTTCTCCATGAACTTCTTCAATGTGAGTCCATCCCACAGGCAACAGTTCTTCAGGCACTACTGCAATGTGGGTCACTCTTCAGCAAGGTGTAGCCTTTCAGGCTGCTCCAGTGTGGGGCCCCCACAGGGTCACAATTTCTACCAGAAAGCCTTTTCCAATTCAGGATCCTCTCTCCATGGGTCTGCAGGTCCCTGCCAGGACACTGCTCCTGCACAGGCCTTCCACTGGTTTACAGCCTCCTCTCAGGCATCCACCTGGTCCAGTGTAGGTCTCCTCCAAGGGCTGCAGGTGGATCTCTGCACCCCCAGTGGACCTCCATGGGCTGCAGGGGCACAGCTGCTTCACCATGATCTGCACCCCAGCCTGCAGGGGAATCTCAGCTCCAGTGCCTGCAGCACCTCCTCCCCCTCCTTCTCCACTGACCTTGGTGTCTGCAGAGTTGTTTCCCACACATGTTCTCCACCCACTCTTCTCTTGCTGCAATTACATCTGTGCAGTACCTTTTTTGGTTTTCCTTCTTGAATATGTTATCACAGAGACATTACCATCATTTCTTACTGTCCCAGCCTTGGCGAGTGGCAGGTTCATCTTGGAGCGGGCTGGCATTGGCTCTGCTGGACGTGGAGGAAGCTTCTGGCACCTTCTCACAGAAGCCACCCCTATAGCCTCCAGACTACCAAAACCTGGCCATGGAAACCCAAAACACCATCAAATACAGGGATGACAGTCTTATATGTATCTGTAAATACACTCCCTTCCTCTAAAGTGTTGATAAGGTCCCACTTGTTTATTATTAAGTTGTTTTTAGGATGTTGCTTTAAAAAAATGTTGCCATGATGTTTACTCGCTACCTAGACTGATACTCAGAGACCTTATTTTGCAGCTGTGGGGAATTGGCTATATAAATCTCTTCTCTTCAAATTTTGCCCAAGCTACAAGTTTAGAGAATCTTGCAAAGAAGAATATTCACTGCTTCAGCTGTGTGCCTGTAGGGAAAAGAATTTGGTGATCACTGTGCAAAGTGAGTAGCTGAATGGCCTTCAGGGAGACTATAACTACAGTTGTCCCCACTTCTCCTGACTTCAGTGTATTTCCTAGACTTTCCCTTGGCAGAAAAGGGAGAGAATGCTTCCCTCTGAGACATGGACCTTTCCTGAACCTGTGTGATGTACCAGCTTGATCCACAGTTTCTGAAGCATTCTCCAGAAGTAAACTTGGTGGACAATGAAGAATGAAAAAAGCTCATTGATGCACTTGGGGACACTTTCAAATAGAGCACAACCTGTCCGAAGACATCTCTGTGCTTACATGTCTCTCTTTAAGGCTGTGTGCTTAACTTCGTCATACCATACTTCTCATTAGTATATTTGTGTTATAGTATAAGCCCTAAGATTTCAGTATTATGGTATTTTATTTTCTTCCTTGAGAAGAAAATCAGGCCACGATGTTCCTGCTATAAAGACATACACCAAGATCGGTATAACGTTGAAGCTAGGAGAAGGCTCAAAGGAACAGATACTTCACAGGCCCCCGAATCATGAAAGAGCTTTCTAACCCATGAACATGCTATTTTTGGTGAACTCTCTTAGTAAATTTAGTAAATTAATAGCATTGTACAAGTGTAATGTGATGCTGCATACTTTATATAGTGAAGCAGTAGTAGTCATTTCATGCCATATTTTTCCTATTTGAGACCATTTAGGGAGCAAGACCACCTTCAAATATGAGGAGTGTGTATTTTAATGAAAAGAGAAAAAAATAATGATAGTAAACAAATGCACAGCGATTCTCAGGTTGATGCATTAAACTGTTTGATGCATCAATCTTTGTAAAATTTTTTGTTTAGTAGGTGAAACCTCTATAACACTTAAAAAAACTGTATGACAAGGATTTCTTTATGTTTTCTCCGATTTTTCATAGGAACAATTTCAATCTTTAGTTATGTAACTTAGAAAAATGTTTACTTCTTCCCAGTGATTTTTCATACTGGTTTAGCTTCAAGTCTGTAAAGTGTTGTTGTAACTTATGACTTTCCTATGCAGAAGTTCCTTGCTTCACTGGCAGGTTTCTGCCATAAATCACTTAGACCTGAATGGATGGTCCCCAAAGTCATTTTGCTTAGATTTGCTTAGGGGCATCTGACTGGAATGATTTTCAGTTTTCATAAAAGCAGGAATCCATTGCCACTATTGCCATTACTTGCTATTTAGATATCCAACACAAACACTCTGATGATACAAAGGGCTCCAGGGACCTTTCTGAAGACTGAAGAGTCTGAATGAAAAACAAGTTTGGGGTTTGGGGTTTTTTTGATACCTCTACGACTATTCTTAAAGGTTAATTTGAATACTTTGTGAAACTATGTTTTACTGTCAGTTCTCATTCAAAAATATAAACCCAAGGTTTATTGTAATCCCTTAAACATCCTGTGTAGTCTTTCTATAGTTACTATACAGACTTGAATAAAAGCTGCAAGAGATTGAAGGTGCAAAGTTAAGATATATTAGGAATGCAGCAGATATCTATGCAAGCTTAACACTTTAAATCCAATAGAAAAATTTTTAAAAATATCTTGAAGCTTTCTGTTAAAACATTGGTTGAAGAATTTTCCAACAAAACAACTGATACAAAAATTACGTCCTTAACAAATCAGTTTATATTTTGCTGAGGTATCTGTTTGAAGAAACTGTATAACTTAATTCAAAAAAAATATTTCAAGTTTCCATTTGAAATTATTTTTGGCAGCTGTAAAAAAAGATCATTTTGTAAGGGTAAAAAGACACATTTTATTCAGTGAAGATTTTTTTAAAAAATCTTCCTTCATAAAGAGCTTAATAACTGTATTTTTTTTGAAGTTAGAACATTGGAACAACTTTGATACATGAAGCTCTTTGAAAAAAAGGAACTTTTTTTCTCCTTATTTGGTTAGGAAATCTTAAATATTCTGAAGTTCTATTTAAAGCATTACAAAAGATCACTTTCAGGGATAAGAAAAATGAAATCTAAAAGATTACTTCTAACATCCTACTTAGTTCTCCCTTTCTATAGGAATCAGAAGACATGAGATTTCATTCAGATTTACATTATATTCAAACAGAGAGAGGAGGAGAAGTGTATAAATCCATACAGCATATATTTCACAACTCCAAAAAATAAGTTTGTAGTAGATACAGTGATTTCAACCCCCATCCAGCAATTTTTCATTGTAATTAACATGACTGCTGACTTCCTTTTAATTGCAAGGTACTAGAACTTTGAGATTTCCCCTCTGTTAACCATCATTCACTTGTGTAAGGAAAAGATAATCTTTGCTTCAAACAGCCTAACAGAGTCACAATATAATGCAAAAATGTAATATATAATGCAAGAAGTGGGATGCAGAAAAACACTGGGACCATACTGGTCAGCACAGTCCTCAGTATCATCCTGGGGTAACCACAGCTGTACAAAATGATCATTTTTTTAAAGCACAGCTTCAAGGAGAGAAACAATGGAAGGAGAAAACAAAACTTTTTACACTGGCATATCTTGGTTAAATCATATAGCAGGCTGAAAACAGAAATCTGGTCATAAATTCTATGGTATGGTAGAATTTGCTGTGTATGAAATGCCTGTGTTTTCCTACAGTTTTCAATTATCTTGTAATAAAACTAATCCCCTTCTGTGGCATTCCAGTACAGTAAGATTAAACTAATACAAAGCACTATTACATTAGGCTTGATTTTAAATATTATCCAAGATTTTTGGGGCTTTTTAAAAATAATTTCTTAGTACAAAAATAAATTTCAAGCAGTTCAATTATAGCAAATGAGAAATTTTCTAGTTTGGGATTTTAGTGCCATAAACCCTAAAACTTTCCTGGATGACTGAAATAATATAGTGTGGGATTTCTTGGACATGAAACTTCTACAAGAGTTAGTTATTTCTTTGGCATAGGTGGCAAATAAGAGCATGATTCTTGCTGTTTAATCCAGGTAAGATGCTTGCCAAGTATAAACAGGCATAGAGAAATTTATAACAGAAGTATTTATTCATGCAGGAAACTTTAATGGTTAAAAATGTCAGTATTTCCAAGGTTTTGAGTGTCTGAAGCATCAGAATAACTATATTTCAGAACTAAACATCCAAGCTTCACTGAAGTTTTGCTCCATGATTTAGTCTTTTTTGAGTCTGGGCATATGAGAATTGTCTGTGAGCACTAAAAGGTTTCCTTTCATTCCCTAAATCTTGGTAAAATTACAGCCTGTTTCTACCACATGATCGTTGATTTAATTGATCAGCAGGGAGATGGCTAGGCCATCTTTCACATTACTGCTCTTCAAAGTTGGGTCTGAGACAGCAGAGAGAGGATATAAAAGTCCATTCCTGACTCTATTGTGATGTGAATGACTGATAACCATGAGTATTTTGATGATTCAGTTTCAAGTGAAGCCACCTAAATAAACAATTGCATTGGCACAGCTGAGAAGAGATTGGCTGAAGGAAAAAAAAGAAATGAGTGAGTGTTTGGGAGTGGTTGCCAAACCACCTTTTTCATAGAACAGAAAGTTCTTGTAACAGCTTGAGTTATTCAGTACTTACAATACTCAATAAAGTTTTTCTTTTGCACATGTGAAAGAAAATGTCAGCCTGGAAATGAGAAGACTTCAGGGTGAGCTAATTGCAGCCTTTTAGTACCTGAAGGGAGCCTAAAAGAGAGCTGAGGAGACATTTTTTACAAGAGCCTGACAGGACAAGGGGGAATGGCTCCAAACTGAGAATAGGTTTAGGTTAGATATTGGGAAGAAATTCTTTGCTGTGAGGGTGGTGAGGCACTGGTACAGGTTGCCCAGAGATGTTGTGGCTGTCCCAATTCTAGAAGTGTTCAAGGCCAGGTTGGATGGAGCTCTGGATAATCTGGTCAAGTGGAAGGTGTCCCTGCCATGGCGGAAGGGTTGGAACTAGATGATTTTTAAGGTCCTTTCCAACCCAGGCCATTCTGTGATACTATGTCTGCTATGAAAAATAGACCTAGCAGCTAGAATTTAGGCCTTGTGCTTCTAAGTAAAGGAAATTACTAGCATGCGAATTAATATGAATACTTGGCAATGAATATAAAATACATTTAATCTTTCTGAAGAAGAGAAATTTACATGGTTTAGTGGAGTCTGATGTTTTGGACATGCTAGATGGGTTTCTCTTAATTTTTTTTTCTTTTTGCAAGCTTTTTTGTCCCAAGTGGTCCAAGATCTACCTGTTGTTAAATCTACTCTCTAACTTCAATTTTTATCAAAAAACCCAACCAAACCAACCAAAAAACAAGCAAACAAGCAAACAAACAAAAACCCCAAATTATATATTCTGTTATATTCCAGAATTGAGAACAACTGTAAGCCAATCACTGCACTACCAATATTCTGTTAGATATTTCTATTAGCTTTAAGACTGGGTGCCCTTTAGACTCATTTGGTGCTGTGTATCTTCAATAAGAGCCTGTTCATATTTAGTTGGAAAGAAATTGTTAGAGAATGAGTTCTCAGGCCAAGGTGAGCACGATATGATTCTTCTTAAGTCAATCGCAATTTTCTTTGAAAAAAGGAATACACCATTTGCTCTTTGTTTTTTACATTTTTTTCTTTCTTAATATAGTTTATATATATATATATTTGTCTTTCCAAAATCTTAAATGAATATTGGACAAGGAAACTTAGAAATAAACAACTTTGTAAGGAAAAGTAAGTACAATAAAACTGCAAGCAAACTCAAGACCATAGGACAAAAACCTCACCAAAATAGCTCCACTCCCCTCGAGAGGAAAGTTTTGCTCTGAGGATAAGGGTTTCTAATGTAAAGTCAAGAGGCATAATTTAGAAAAGATACTTCCCTGTGTAAAGAGGGCTAGGTTAGTCTATTGATAATTTTTTATTTTGACTGTGCCTCAAACCAAACTGCACATACCATATGCTAGCATATGCTAGTTGTAAAATGATGTGTGATACATACTGGTAGTGAAAAGGCTTTATTCCTATAGCCAATAAGGCTTTATTCCAATAGCCAATAATATACCAATTAGGCATGCCTCGTTAAAGATATGCATGTAGTAAAATTAGTAATGGTTTCACAACAAAGACTGCTGTCATCAGGCAAATCAGACACCTGAAGTTCAAGGAGCTACTACTTAGAGAGAAGAGGTGGGGGGAATCAAACAAAAACTCTTATAATGGGCCAGTAATTACATTGCATCTCTGTGATCTGGCTGAGACATGATTTCAGGGTAAGTTAGCCAAATGTCATATGTGCTATGGAGTGGAATATGCAGCTGAAAATTAATAGGAGGAAAAAAAGGAAAGTACTGAATATTTGACCTGGAAATGTATGAAAGCAGAGGGTTTAAAGAGAAATAAATGCTGAAACATCTGCTGTCTTTGTAATTTAGTAGATACTTTTGTTTTGCAGATCGTTCAAATTCTTTCTGATTATTTTAGTCTTCTCTAATGTATAGCAGTAGCTGAAATGGTGAATAAATGTTTGTAAAATGTCAGCTTGTTTTCTATTTAAAAGAAGAATCCTTTTATGTTTCCTCAGCAGCTGCTACATTTAATAACTCTACCAGATGTCACATTTAAATTGTGTTTTGCATTTAAGGCTTTGAAAGACATTGGAACAGAGAGAGCCTTTAGAATTTCAGCAGCTATACCACAGTTTCTTAGAGTTATCCAACTTTGTAATTATAGGAAAAAAAACTCTTAATGGTGAAAAAAATGTAAGCCTTAAATTAAATATAAATATGCAACAGCATCCTACAAATATGTTACAGGGTGTATTTTAGTTGAATCTAGTTTTATGAACAACAGAATTCCCACTTTCTCTGGAACTTTGGTAATGGCAGCAAGGCTAAATACTATTTAAAAAAAAAATTAACTGGTGTAAGACATGGAAATATCCAGAGAATTTTGCTATGAAAACACATCACTCACAAAGTCATTCCCAGCTGGCTACCATTTAAAGACCCACCCACTGAATACAGTGGAAAATGGAGCAGAACACCACCTTATCCTACAGAATTTTAATATTCTATATTAATAGAATATTAATATTTTATTTTAGGAAATAAAGTCCCTGGACTTCAAATTCTTTAACAAATACCATTTAAAAAAAAGTAGAATACTTAATTTTGATTTAAGACATTTTGTACTGGAGTTTTTTGGTTAATTGTATGCATTCCCATGTATAAAAAAATTGCACACTCAATCCTGAAATTTATTACCTGTTTTTGTCACATATCAATATACTGTTGAAATATTGTATGATTGTGGGTTTCTTTTGTTGTGGTGAGTTTTTTTGGTGTGTGGGGGTTTGTTTTGTTGGTTTTGGTTTTTGTCATTCATTTGGTTTCTATGGCACCACCTATCAACATCAGGTATTGAAACCTCATCAGGTTTACAAGAGGCTTGCACTGGTTTTGTTAGCATTTTACACAGTTAGATGCAGCAATTTCATCTCCTGTTGTCAAGCAATAAGCTCAAAGCAGCAAGTTCTTATCTGCTAAGGAGTGATTGAATCCTAAAATGTCTCTGATATCATGCATATATGACTCTGTGTTAGTTTTCTCATTGTAATAATAGGACAAGCAACACTATAAGGTAAGAAGATATGTTCAGTTTCTAATTTCAAAGCAGTAAAGGTAATATTTTGGATGATATTAAAATATTTCTGATTAAAGTATTTTTGGTGGCACGGACTATTTCTTGTTGGGAGAAAATGAAAACTGTATCCAAGTTTATAACAGAAATTTGGTATCAAGCTGGAAATCTTTTTTAGTTATTGCACTTCTAGTAAAATTTTAGTTTTAGTTGCATGTGTCCTTGCAGGAACCATTATAGCAAAGAGGGAGGTTAAAAAATAGTATGAATTCAAATATATTTTATTTGACCCCAAATTTTGATTTTTCTTTTCTTTGATTATGCATTTCATTTTTCTTCGAAGTAGTGGTACTTCATGGCTGGTGATGGGACCACTTCTCCAAGTGTGAAAGAAGGGAAGCACAGTGCTAGAAGTGGAATGTTTACTGTTTATTGTATATGGCTCTCAAGCTGATGCTAAGCTTTGTGTGAGATCTCATTGTGATAGAAAGATGAGGTTCATTTCTTGCAGACTGGCTATTTGTTATCTCCTGTCACACTCTACTGGCTGAGTGAACAGGTTGAGCCCACTGAAAGCTTTACATACATCTTAATACAAATAAAATATACGAATATGACCGTTTTACATGTTTGTGTGTGTTGGATTACAACTGGGTGAGTGACCTCATCTCATCTACAGTTGTGAAGTCGCAGTCCCCAGTGCTGAAGCAAAGGAGGGTGGCCTGTCCTTCAGGTCCCCTTGAGCGGTCTGGAATCAGGGCTGGCCAACGACGAGACTGTACCACAGGGGGAAAGAAGATGACTCAATGAACAGAAGTGAGAAAAATGCTCTTTTAGTTTCTCAGCATTATAAATCCTCTCTGTGCCAGAGCAGAGATAAATACTTAATTCTTTAATCCATATTCTGGATAAGCTGTTTGAAAGACTTTGTGGTATCTGGAAGTCCATTAAACTGACAAAGCTCTGAATAGATATCTAATTCAGTCTATGCAGTTTTCAGTCCAGAATTAGAGTTTAATCTTTAAAATACATCCAATGGTACACCAGGAGCATGAAATTCTGATTATGTTTTACTTGAACTTTACCACTACCATCAGCAAAGACAGGATATTGTCCTGTTCTTCTGTTTTTAAACTGTCTCTTGTTTATTGGCAGAAACAAGATCTACCCATGAAACAATATCTATTCATATGCTCGGCCAGAGGGGACAAGATTGTATCTGGTTATATTGAAGACCAGAACCTCTTGAATTTCCCACGGAATTTCAAATTTGGGAAAGAATTCCTAGGTTGGTTGTTTGGTTTATTTCTCCCTGGTTAAATGGATGTTTACTTTGTAGAGGTACAGCTCTGGATCTGGTAATGAAAAACTACTTTTATGAATCGAAGGAGCCTATTCTGGTTTGTATCATCCTAATGCAGAACATCAAGACAAGCCAAAATAGTTATGCTCCAAAAGTGCTTAGATACAGGAACCTGGGGAAATTGCTTCATACAAGCACCTGTGCTTTATATATCTTAAGTTATGGGAGAGTAATAGACTCAATAAAAATAAGAGCTTCCATTTCACGCAGTATGAAATGTTTGAAATGTGTTCATAAATTTTGAAGCATTGTAATATATTTAAATTTAGGAAGTCTTCAAAATGCTTATATCGAGAAACAAACCCCTCCTCCCCCAATCTACTTTATTTTCTCCTCAGTAGTAATAAATATAAAATTAATTTACAATTCGTATCAATTTGAATGTCTTTTAGAGTACATGCTTTTACACTTGTGGAAAAGAAATAGGCACACATTTTTCTCCAGCTGGGATTTATAGATTTTAACTCTTTTGTGGTGGCCAAAAAGAACTTGTTTTAAGATTACTGCTGTTAGTTTTTCATTTCTACTGTCAAGATGCTAGTTTGCTGTTACTTAAGAAGTTACACATGTATGCCACAAATATATTTGTGGTACATGTGCTTGAAGATTACAAATATAGACTGAACCCCTCCTCGCATTTAATCAGATCATTTACTCTGGCGTATGAGCACCAAGCTAGTCAGGCTCTGGCAGCTGCCATGGTTTTGGAATATATTAGACTACATGAAATCTTACCTACTTTGAGACTTTAGAACATTTTTCATAATACAGTATTGCAAAATTAATTTTCATTCATAAACTTTACCTCATTCTGTAATTTCAGGATTTGTCTGAAAACAAATAATAAAATTAGTAGCCTATGCACCTCATTGGGTTTTTTAAATCCTAGCATATGCTGGATAAGCACTTTGAATTTTCTTCTTCTAATGAGAAATTAGGCAATGTATTGTATTTAGTAGCATGCAAATAAAATACTAGTTTTAATTTGTTTACTGCAAGTGAAAGTGTTAGCATTGGGGTTTTGGGGTATTTTCCTGGACAAATGAGGTAGTACATGCTTCAAAGTTCAATACTAACTCTAATTTCAATAGAAATTCTGCTTTGCTAGAGCTATGATTTTTACCTAGCTATGTTTCTTTTGGTGAAAAGATATCACTTTATATATATTCCAAATACTTTATGAAGAGTTGTAAAAAATACTTTATACTCGAAGTACATGCCAAGACAGAATGATTCCATCTGTGTTCTGCCTCTGTGCATGGAAGAAGTACAAATTATTGGAAGAAATGCCAATGGAGGAAAAGCTGGGATGCTAAATTCTTCAAAGTGTACAGCACAGAAGGCATGTCAGCTGGGACCCTTACAATGTTTCTGTGTGTTCTGTTGTCTTTACAGAGTAAGTCTGGGCATCTCTGATCTCTTAATAATGGCAAAACTTTACCATATTCAGATTTTTGTTAAGTATATCTCTGCCCATGCAGAATGGAAGTCTCTGGGGACTAAAGCACACAGGGGTTATAGCAACAGGTCTTATTAGCTGATTAATTGGTAACAACTATAGATGTCTCTGCAAAAGCTAACATTGTGAGAGTCCATCAGGAAAGTCCTTCTTCTGCTGCTGTTATTTTTATTAGAGAAAATGCTGTATTCTCACTTGCCTGGGATTTTTGAAAATGATGATTTTGGTGCCTAGCTTCACTGTAAGGTAGGTTTGGTTTGCCTTATCCTTAACAAGAAAATTTAAGACACATGAACAACAATAATTGCTTAGGGAGATAACTAAGCAAATACATGTGAGTTGAAGAGAGGAAAAAAATATTCATTGGATGCTCATAGCTGCACATATTAGCAATGCACTCCAGTCATTCACACATCAGCACTGCTGCAGTACTCCTAGAAACATAGACTTCATGTTATACAAGCCACAGTTTCTAGAAAGAAATCTCATAATCCACTCCCAGTAGCCAGCCATGTGCTAATATCCTTAGGATTGTCCTTGTTTTTATAATAAGCATAAGAAGTATCCTGTTTATTTGAGTTATGCAGTCTTTGGAACTGAAGATTTTTGCAAATCTATCAAGAACTGAGCAACCAAATAATGCAGTACTGCTTGATAGGTCTGGTGGGGTTTGCAATCCAACAAGCTGCTCAAAATGAAGAATTGTGTCTGGGGAGTTGTATTTGTAACAGTACCTGCACCATTACACACAACTCCTCAACATGTGCCTAGAACATAGGTCATAAATTTATATGTAACCTAGAGAATGAAGAATGTATTTTACTGTATGTATTTTATGTCATTTTAGTAGGTAATTTTAAAATTGTTTCTTTTTCAAACTCTTAACCATGTGCTACAACTACATAGATAATAAAACAGGTACCATATTCTATATATGCACTTTTTCAGGTCTGACTGCTTCAACAGACATTATTTTAGCAGCTTGGACTTAAAACTGTTTGGCTTTCAGTACCTATATGGGTTTTTTTCCCCACATAGAAGCAAAGTTAGTGGATTTCTTTTCTCCTTGTTATTTTATTATTCCATGTATTTAATTGCTCTTATAATGTGCATAAAACAAAAAATACATGAAACACATCATATAGAGTTTATACAGATTCCTCAGGATAGCTGAATAAACTTCTAAGATTCACTTCCTAGATGTTAGTGCATATGAATAGAGAAAGGCCAGAACACTCAAAGATATGGAGAGAGAACAACTAGAGAGCTGAGCTTTTAAAAGACAAAAAAAGAAGGAAAGATGTATTAATAGTAAGCGGACAGCAGTTCAATAGCTGAGCCTTTTACCTTTNTTTTTTTGTGTCCTCTGCCTAAATGTAGCCACGTGTTTGCTCCGTTTTGGGTTGTAGTTGAGTGATGAGCTTTCTGGATAGGAATGTGCTTGGACACTGCATATCACAACAGACTTCATATTCACGGAAGGAACTGCTGCTACTGGTGCCAAGAAATTAGTATAGCTTTAAGACCTGGATGGTAAAATAAATCAACACACTTTTATTGCATCTACAAACAGAAGCTTATAGGGGTTAACAAAAATGGCATAGGGCTTAACATCCTATTTTGCAGCTGTATCTGGTAAAGGAAGGTAAAATCCATGAAAGAAAACCTCTTGAAGTTGGCCTCTAGGAAATGAGATGTACAAGACTCTCTTCCTCCTCAGCTTCCAAATGATACAACGGTATCAACTGCCCACCTGCCATGCTGTTCACTGTAGTGAGCATCCAGTCCTGGCCTTGACTTCAGTCATTTCCATTTTTGTGTAGTCCGGAAAAAACATCATGAAATTTTCTTGTATAATATTTTAGCTACTTGGGCTTTTTTTCCATAAGTGGTGATACTGCAAAAAAATAAAAAGCAAAATTATGAAGTTATTAAATATCATTTTGTTATTAAAAGGAAAAGGAGACTACAAAATTAGGAAATTTTTTTAAAAATACATAGGTTTTTTTCAGAATTAAGCAAAACAGGTTATAAAGCCATAATTAAAGGAGGGTGAAGGATATATGTGCAAGAAAATATAAATATCCTTAGAGCTAAAAGGTATTCTTTAAAAATAAAGTTATTAATAAAAATGTATTCAAGTATTATCTCAAGAGAAGCTATTCTGGAAGAATCAGGAGCCTTAGTTACGTGGATGTTTGTCTCACGTGAGGTCTATATAGGTTTGAAGTTAATGATGGCATCTGTGATGTGAGTTAAATCGAGGTAAATTACATCAGAGTTTTAGTATCCCATTTATAAAAATATAAAAAAATAAATCCTCACAGAGACATTGTCTTTCCTTGTGACAATGGTTCTTAGTGACTGTATTTTATTAATATTGCCTTGAACACTTGTTGAATCTATGTGTTGCATTTCATTATCTGTATTTTTTCCTGTCTGTCCACCAGTAATATGGATAAAATTAACTTTAAAGCTGAATAGGAGCAGAAGGAGACTTCCCTGTTCAATTTAGAAGCCTTCTGAAAATTTTCATAGTACTTATCTCAGGTTAAATGCATTTGAAATTTGTCAAAACAGCTCCATACTGAGCTAATCTGTACAACAATTTCATTATTTATTGTCCATTTGAGTTGTATTTAAAGCAGTGGGGACTTTGTGGCTGAACATTCCCAGACAATCTCTGCAGTAGAAATTATTTAACTTTTTGCTTTTCTAATCCATTTTCTGAAATTTGCTCCTGGTTCCATCTGTCATTATTAGCATGAAATTCTGTTGCAAGAAAGTACAAATATTGTTTACGATGTGATATTCTGACTGTCATTAGAGTATTTCCGTTTGATTTTTAAAGACAAATTCTAAATTTGAGTAATATTTTTTTTTAAAAATCCTCTTTCTCATTTGGATAAACCATTTTTGAGTTTGGTAAATAAACAACTTGGCCATTCGCAGTGCCTATGGTGATAGATATTCTGTATTGCAGCTGTATTGTTGTTTTTAATTAGTAACTAATTTAGCAACACCACTGTAATTCTACATGGTAATTTTTACCATTAACATTAGGGAGTTATTATATTGCAAATTTCCATTTAGATAAAATATGTACAATTGCATCTTTACCAGATGAGAAATATTCTGTAATTGTATTCCTGAACTGAAAAATGACTGGCAGATGCTATGGTATCTGTAGTTTAATTAAAGTTTTTAGTAACGATAGTGCTGTAGGCACAGCAGTGAAATACAACTAGGCTTTTGAGAAATCTAGCAAAAATCTCAGCTTCTTTATGTCTACTTTAACCAGTAATGGCATCAGCATTTAAGCTGTTATGAAAAAAACCCTAATTTATTTGATAGTCTTATTTCTGTGTCAGTATAAGTATTTGATCTTACAAAATCATACTTAATATAAAAATAACCACATTTGTGTTTAATGTTGTGGACTTTGCAGCAGGGCTTGAGAGGGATTTTTTGGATTCTTGGGGGTTTGGTTCACTTTTCTGTGTGTGTAGAAATGTGGGCTGGAATGCGGTGGGAGACGGATGAGCGGGACAAACAGTGACGAGAGGTCTCTACAAGCAGGTCTTGGTGCACGTGATTTATTGGTGAAGGAAGGGTGCGGGGGTCCTGCTTGGTGCTGCTAGCCGCAGCCCCGAGCAGGCCCAGAGAGAGAGAGAGAGAGCAGGAGTAAGAGCAAGAGAAGAAGATTAAGATGAAGTCTCTTGAAGTTCTTGTTACAATACAATAAATCTCTTTCTGTGCTGAATATTCTAATTTTCACTAACCAATCTAATACAAGATACAAATCTTATAACATTTACATACAGCCTATAAGAATCATTACATTACCATACTGTGTTACATTTTAAACCCTAAAAGCTACTCTTTGGACCTCTTTATCAAGCTAGTGGGGTCTGCTCTGACCCTTGGACCTGTCTGCAAGCAGAGGCTATTGTTCAATCAGAAGGGGATTACTTCCAGCCGGCCATTCCATTGTTTTCCAGTTGTTCAGTAACTGAGGCTTGGTACCGCGAAGCTTGTCTTCATCTCATATTTGTCTATGGTTTTTATATTCTCAAAATCTTTGGCCAGACAATCATAATTATAAGACCTTCCTGTTTCATCCTCCCCAACATGTGTGGACCATCCTTAGGCAGAATCTGTTTAAGGAATTTTTTGGGAATTTGCATAGAGGAATAGGAAGCTTCAATTTACTGATCACTGCTAATATAGAATTAATTATATTAATGTATTTGATTCTTGACTCAAAGGAAGGGATTTTTTTCCTCTTTGTTCTTTCCCCTGTGCAGCTTTTAGCAGATTTTTAGTATTCAGGTACTACCAATAATGAACAAATGTCCTTGTCAGTATTTTGAAGACACTCAAGGTGCAAATCACCCCGCCAGCCTCTCTCCCTCTCATTCTGACAGTGAAATAGTGGTTAATGCCCACCATTCATCTCTCACAAGCTTCATTGCAAGTTGTAAAACACCTTGACATCTTAACGGATGTTTAAAAAAATAAGATAAAGGTGAAATATCCCAAATGTTTAACACTGTTGCCTTGTTATGACTGATCAAAAAAAGGATATATCAACACTTCCTAAGTGAATTTACTTCTTATTTCTTGTCCATTTGCATTCCAATTTGATTGTAACTCAGCTGTAAATTCAAATTCACCTTTAATGCACCCTTCTACAAACCTTTGTCTCAGAGAACTTGGTTACTTGACTGATTATGCTTTGGATTGCACAGTTTTGTACAGTTACTTTATAAGTAACTTGAATAAGTTTATTTAATTTAGGTTGATTTCTCTTTTACATTTTGTGTTGCCACTTCAGTTTCCTTCCTTTACTTTTCCCAGCTACTGACTGTTATATTCACTTTATTCCATTGCTCCCCAAGCATCGGAACAAATGCACAGTGTTACAAATTCAGTAAGTAATCACAGATTATTCTGAGTTGGTAGGGACCCACAAGGATCATCAAAGTCCAACTCCTGGCCCTGCTCAGGACACATCTCAAGAATCACATCCTGTACCTGCAAGCATTGTCCAAACACTTCTTGAGCTCTGTCAGGCTTGGTGCTGTGCTCACTTCCCTGGGGAGCCTGTTCCAGAGCCCAAACAACCTCTGAGTGAAGAACTTTCTCCTAATATCCAACCCAAACCTCTCCTGACACAGCTTCATGGTGCTCCCTTGGGTCCTGTCACTGGTCATCAGAGAGAAGGGATCAGTGCCTGCCCCTCCGCTTCCCCTCATGAGGAAGTTGTGACTGCAATGAGATCTTCCCTCAGTCTCCTCTTCTTCAGACAGAACAGACCGAGTGACCTCAGCCGCTGCTTGTAGGGCTTCCCCACAAAGCCCTTCAGCGTCTTTGTTGCCGTCCTTTGGATACTCTTAAAAACTTAATATCTTTCTTATACTGTGGCACCCAAAACTGCCCCCAGCACTCGAGGTGAGGCTGCCCAGTGCAGAGCAGAGCGGGACAATCCCCTCCCTTGCCCGGCTGGCCATGCTGTGCCTGGTGCACCCCAGGACATGGGTGGCCCTCCTGGCTGCCAGGGCACTGCTGACTCATGTTCAACTTTCTATCAACCTTCTCTCCAGGGCCTCCCTGCCTTCGAGGGAGCCAATGGCCCACTGACCCTCTACATGGTCAAATCAAAGAAAATAACTTACTGTTGAGATAGGTGCAGTAAGTTTTAAAATGTAGACTGAAACGACGTAAATCAAGCAATAACTGAACAGATTATCTCTCTTTACTAGGAGAAGAAATACATTATCAACTATAGGAAATAGATAGTTGTCCTAATAATTCTATATTAGGGGGAAAAAAGGGGGAAAAACCCCACAAAAACAACCCCACCAAATAATGAAATTAATTTTTTACCATTGTTACAGAAACATCAAAATGAGATTAATGCTACATGGTGCGTCTTATGGTGCAATGTAGTTAGTCATAGTTAAATAAGGGCTTGAGCAAAAGTGAAGTGTCTTTTCCAGATGATATCTACTACCGTGACATAATCTTATACTTAGGAGGTGTTTCCCATAAATGTGTAAGGAATGTGTATTTGCCCTTTTCTCTTTTTCAGACAGACACATACAAAAGGATGATTAAACTAGGAGCATTTTTATTGGTTTATCACACAATGTTACAGCTGCTTCTGTGCTGTGAGCAAAGAAAGTAATATAGAAAACTTCTGCATCTGCATTACCTCTGAATAACGTGAACAACCTGTAGGGAACTGATGAACAGAGAAAGGAACCCTGTTTTGCTTGGAGTGGCAGCAAAGAATAACAGCTGTAAGTTGATGTGGTGCAATGTTTCCAAGGCAATAGCATCTTTTTGTGGGGTTCTTCTGTATTTGTAAGGTTTTATTTTTTAATTAGAGTTTATTTCTGCCATCAAGGTTGGAGATGTATGTTAGTGAAAGGCTCACAAAGTGAATTTCCTTTAAAAAGAAGTTAAAGTGTACCTATAATACAGTTCTCATGTTCAAATTATTTACCCTGGCATTACTTGGCTTAGAGTTATATTCCTTCAAAGTAAAAATTAGTTTTCATAATGTGCCCCACATTCTGTAAATCATTAATTTTGTACAACAGGTGCACCTTTTGGCTGGGTTAATTTACAATCAGTGCTGATCTTTCACTCCGCAGTAATCCATTATCAGAAATTAAATCTGATATTGTACTCAGAAACACTTTGACCTGTGTTTTCATTGCCTCCTTAGATTACATCTAAGACAGCTTTTATGACATATCTTCTCTTTTGGCCACACATGGCTCCCTTAATCTTTGTTCAACTCAAATAGCACATATCCTGCTTCCGTGCTGAAGGTTTGCAGCTTAGAGCCCAGCAGGAGTGGATTTCTGTCATTTTAACCAAACTGGAGGTTTCAATCACCTCTGAGTTGAGTTTGGTAGAATTAAGTAGCTTGAGTACCTGCTGAAAAGGCAGACGTGCCAAGCATTCACTAACTGGAAAATGTACCTTGATGTTTGTAAAGGAGTAAGGAAAGGCATACTGGTATTATAACCTTCAAAATAAGGGAATGGGGAGAGGAATACAGTGCTGGCAGCTCACCTAGACTTTCTTAGTGTGTCAGTGTCACTTGTTGGAGGCAGAGATCTCTGCTGGAGCCAGTTTTCTGACACAAGTGCAGGAAAGAGTCCTGCCCTTCTAAGGCAGGATGTTTCACATGTCCCTCTCCTCATCAACATTTCAGGAGAGCCAGAGGTGTCAACAAAGCTGTTGTCTGTGACCAAAGGCTTTGTATTCACAAATCTGAAAAAAAACTTTAAGAAAACCTTTAGGTAACACTGCCTGACATCCTAGGAAGCTTCTTTTCTTAGTGTTCATCTGCAAAGTGCTGCTTCTGAGCACGCTTGTCCTGTGTTCCACAAGTGAATAGTCTCTTGAGTAACTGCAATGATAATAAAATCAGTAAGACATTACACTAAGGGTGAATTTGACCCAGAAGAACACAGAGCAACCTGTCCTGAAACTGCATTCTCTAATTATATTTTGCTTTCCTCGTATGTGTGTTGTTCAATAAGTAGTTTATAAGATAACGTGATCTCGCAGCTCTGTATATTTCACTGTCAATTCTATTTGCCCATCATAGATGAATATGCAGTCAAAATATCGTATGAACATTGAAAACAAAAATATTTTTTTAGTATTTTTCTCAAAACCATAAAACGTGGAAATATAGAGTTTTTATTGGAAGGGAACACATTGTAGTTACTAAGAATTAGTCTAATGATTATATTTAAATCAATCCAAATGTGACAGTACATTATAAGGCTAATGTAATTTTAACACTGCTGCATGCTGGAGGTAATCAAGATATCTCTAACTGCATTTACTAATGTCCCAATTAATTTTGTTTGGTTTGAGTTTTTTTTTTTTTTCAGATGGGAAGGGCATTGGCTTCCTTTGTTTTATGTTCTCTACACAAAGAATAAGAAAAATAAACACCAGGAGAAAAAAAGCCTCTCAGTACAAGCGTCTAAAGCTTTCTCAGATCTCACATTCAATCCACCCTGAAAGGTGGTACAGTAGGGGTGTGTGAATATGCATACATTTATTGTAATATGGTTTCATAAGGTTATTAATCCATTCCCTCTATTAATATACCTCCCTCCATCTCTGGTGGTAGAGCTCTATCAGCATAGATGCCAAAATGGGTGCTGCTGGTGTGTGTGAAATGACACTTCTTGTCTTTAAGATCACTGTTTGTGTTTCACAATCTGCATCAGGTTTTTCTCTGAGATATATATGATTCTTTATACTTAAGTGCAGTCCATTTATAGCAATTATTCTCTACTTGATCACTGAACAGTAGCGTACTTAACAGCTTTCTTTAGTATTGACATTATTTTTTTCTTAGTTTTATAAATTGAATGAACCATGTTTCCAGTATTTTTTTAATCATTAAATAATCTACACACTCATTTTCATACAGCTGGATCCAGAGATATATTTGCAATGTCTTTGATAATCCATTTCTGTTTCTTGATCAGTTGCTGCTTACTTTTTTGCTCAACTTACATGTTTGATTCCCTCTTCTCTAGGACAGAATTTTTCTTGCTGGCTTTTGCTCAGGAATTGCAACTTCCTATCACCAAATAGGTGTGTTAATGGTTTATCTCAGGATTCATCAAACACAAATATTTATGGTTCTTCGTTCTCTCATCAGTTTCTGTTCCATAGCTCTGCACTGCCCAGATCAGACATATTTTGTGCTGTATTATGAAGGCTTGAATCAGGTTTGGATTTAGCTTAGCAAAAATTTAGTTACAGATGGGTGTTAAAAGGCATCCATTCTGCTTATTATTTTTAGTCTGAGAGGAAGATTTGATCTGCTGGTGGAACAGGTGATAGGAATTGCTTTCCAAGACTTCCCAGCTGGTGTTCCTGATTGCTCTTTTTTTTGCCACCTTTCTTTCCCCAATATTTGAAGTTACTGAAGGCTAAGGTTATGCACAGAATAATATATTTTTATATATCATTGTATCAAGCAATTTTGATTATGTTTTTATATATCCAGCCCTGAGTGTTAAATGTATAGATTGGCTTCTGAGTAGAACAAATGACTGTGGGGTTTACTACAGGATTATATAATGAGGGAGTGCTGCGTGTATAACCTTCTTAACTAATCTCCTCGATTGTGGGGTTCACAGTCAATAATTTATGTAGTCTAACATAATTTTTGTCACTTGTCCAATGGCTAGAGCCTTATATAAGATACAAACTTCTATGAACTCTACTTATAAGTTAGTTTACTCAATTAAGTAACCAAAATATATATTACATATTGTTATATAAACAATTCAGCTTTAACATAAAATGATAGATAATTATAATATGGCACACAGTTCTGCAGTTACAATGCCCTGTGAACATAATGTGTCTCTTAAATGGATTTCTAAAGTCATTAATATTTTAAGCCATCTGAAACCTTGAAACCTATATGCAAATAAAGCCTTACTTTACAGTGTGACCTAGATTTCTGTTTGCATAAAGAAACTGAACACCTTGCTTATTCAGACAGTCTTTTAGAGAGTTTGTTTTATCTTTGCTGTTTTGGGTTTTTTTACTTTTCTTCTGTCACTCAACTTGGATGATGCAGGAAATACATGCAGATTTAATGAGAATTTAAAGAAAATTATGAACTGTTGATATGATAATTTTTATGTTACTTTCCAGGACAGCATTTAGTAATGTAACATACACTGAACAGTGGCTGAGAGCATATGTGGCTTTGTTTTGCTTTTATACTCATCATGCATTTGACCCCTTTCTCTGTTTTAAAGATCTTATATCCCAGCTTTCAGAACTGAAAATTCTTAGTCCTTCATGTGAATAGGAATGCTTTGTCTTATGATAGCATAAATGGGAAATATAACAAAACCCAACAGCTTTCCTTTCTGCTTTTAAAATAGAGAATTTTAACCTAATTTCTTATATCACTTACATTTCCACCTTTGTGTGTGGTTTTATAGGAATCTTAGCATTTCCCTTTTATCAAAACAAGTTAGCTTATGCTCTTCTGTATTTGGCATGTCCTCATTCAGTTCAAAATTAATGCTCTGAAGAGAAATCATTAGTATATTCCTCATTAAGGTTATGCTCATGTCTGGCACGCTGATTATGTTGTGCCTAGTGATGGCATAAAATATGTAACAGGTTTTTCAGTGAAAATGTTGGTCTTCAAAAATTAAAGAAATTCTCAGAATTGCGATTTTTTAAAAAAAATTCCGTATGTGTGTGTTTTGTGAATCAGAATACATTGACCTTTCCAGGATGTTGTGCTCATTTCTGCGCTTGATGTTAGAGCAAAACTAATAATGAAGGAAAGGGATCTCAAAATTGTCAAGGCACAAAAATTTCCTCTATTTAACAGGTTTCTCATAAAGCTATTAATGGTGGCTTACGTACCTCTTCTGTTGTAGAAACCCAGACCTCAAAATCAAGAGACATTGTGCTATTGTATTCTTTCTTTAAGAGTAAATCTTGGTTTTCATGTTTTATTTTTCTTTTCTCATATGAGTGGAAAAAGAATTCCCTCCTAAAAACATGGGATTGGAAAGGATTTCCCGTGAGCTGAAGTGTAGCCATGGGCAGTCATAAGAACCACCTTGGGTAAAGCACAGCATTGCTTTATAAACTTCCATTTGGAAGTACAGTTTTTTTATTGTACTCTTACCATCTCTTTTGTCTTTTGTAAGCTTGTAAGAGGGTTGTTGTCAGCCTAAATTTATTTATGGTCAATCTGTGCACATTTGTTTCTGTGCCAGTATTGTTGTCTAGTTAAGTAGTTTATCTCTTCTGCAGCCCTTGGGTGTTCTCAGCTGAAGCACTTATAAAACTATCATTCATCTTTTTGCTGAACTAAGCAGGAGCTTTTAGTAGATTGAGAAAGCAGGTTCCTGACTCTCCTTATCATGATTAACCCTTCACTGCTGCTTAAAAAAATTTATATAGCCATATTCAAAGGGGTTTATTTAACATGTGATAGAGCAATCATATTGCACGGGATACTGAACTATGAAAGCGAAAAGTGCCTTTGGATTACAATCACTATGAAGAGATTTTTCATCTGGATGTTTGAGGAGACAAGGACACCTGCTTATTTGTTTGCGTTTTCCCTCTCCCAGGTTTTCCTTTCCTTTTGTAGCTGTTTAGACCCTCTGAATGGCACCACAGTGCAGTTCTATAAGGATTTCAGCACCCCACCCCGCTAATAACATTTCTCCTCTCTCTTCAGAAATATGGTCACTGGGGGAACGCTGGTCAACACTCGTATTATTCCCTTTTTCTGCTTCTAAGGCATACTTAAAGCTGTTAATAGTATATGTTGTTACCAAAAATCAAACTGTCAAATTGTTGTAATACCTTTACCTTTTTTTTTAAGGGGGTGGAGCTCTGTTACTGGGAAGATATTTCTTGTTTTGTCTTTGTTTTTTTGAGGGTTTTTTTTTGTTTGTTTGGAGTTTTTCCCTAGCATGTAATAGCGGAAGGCTAAACTAAATGTGAACTATACTAATATCAGCTTTTATTTTGAAACTAAACTCTCTACTTTTCACTACAAACCACAAAACTGCATGTTTGGTGAAGCACAGAATTAGATATAGTGAAGGAACCTAAAGGAAAATTTAAAAATTTTAGTACAATATCTTATTTGGTTATAAATAAGGTGCCCTGGTAGATAAGTATCACAAACCTGGGTCTTGTGAGATTTCTTTTGATGGTCCCTGCTGGTTTATAATTATACAGTCAGAAGTTAATGCAAGAAAGTGCCATAATAGCACATTTTGACAAGGAAAGGAGGAAGCTGAGCTGCAAAATATGCATAATAAAGATTTTTTTTTCCAAATGGCAGAATATTTATATTCATGACTAAATTAGTTTCTGATAAATTATGCATAGCCTTTATAAAGTTAAATGAAATCATGAACCATATTGCTATAGATATGTTACCAGAAACAACTGCTTTGCAGCAGTTTCCACAAACCACTATTTTTGCTTCCTTTGATACCATTGATATAAGTATTTATATTTATTCTAAAGGCATTCTTTCTCAATTTTACCTTAATATTTTTAATATCCTAATTCAAATGTTTTTCATTCCTTTCTTTTTTTTTTTTATTTGAGAGTAAGACTTTCAGATATTCAAGTTCCAAGATGGTGTTTCACACATCTTATAAATGAGTTTTATGAGCTTTTTTAATAAAAAATCAAACCAACCAAATCAGGTTATATCTTAATTACTTTAAAAAATCAAAAGGGGCAGGGGAAAGAGGGCCAAAGTCTCTATATCTTATTATACTACAAATGGTTAGTTTTTATTTTTTTTAAAGTTAAATTGTTTTCTCTTCAGAGTTTACTAAGTACTTATTCATTAATTAGATACTGCTGTCTATTCTTTATGTAACTAAATTAGGGCATATCTATCCCCTTTAATTATCTCAATGGCATGCAAAAACCTAATTACATTCTGCACAGATATCCCCTGAATGATCCCAAAGTTTTATGGGAAAATAGTTGTGGCTTTACCCACTAATGGCTTTTCACCTTTACAGCATGACCACCACTTGAGTAGTGAGAATAACTCCAAATACTGTGTTCTTATTTTTAAGTTTTAAAAGAAACATTTCTTGTAATTTCAGTCATTCTACAAAGATATTCTTTTCCATTATGTGCTTTTCCTTTCAAAGAAAATCTTTTTATGTAACTTTCATAGAGAAATAACATACTCTTGATTGTAATAATCAGCTTTGAATAGTATGTGTCAGGCAAAAGTATGAAATAATCTGTTAAGACTATTTTGTGGTTTTGGGAGGTTTTTTTGGTGGTATTTTGGGTTTGGTTTTTTGTCTCTTTATTTTTTTAGTTTCTTATTTGGTTGTAACTGATGATAATGAATTTCAAAAGCTTTTTTTTTTTTGCAGTTCACTTCACTGGTTCAGTTTGCTAGGACAGAAGCCACCTGTCTTGAATTCAGTTTTGGTTCTTGCAATTGAATACAGAGAATTCTCTCTCTTGCAACAAAGCAGCTCACGTTGGTTTGTGGAGATGACATTGTTGCATTTGGAGCATATGCACAGAAAAGTGAAAATTATTCTAATAATGACATCAGGCCATGTCCTCTGTTCTAAATTTCTGCTTATTTTTGTTACTGCTAGCACTGAACTGATGTTCCAAACATAGAAGAGGATCTTCCGAACACTGTAACTTCATTATTACTTAAAAGATGTATGAAAGACGTCTTTGCAATAAGATTTATGTTTTAACACCGGGTAAAATAAAAGTTTGCATTTTTTTGATAATTTTTTTAAAGGTGGTGTTTATGTTGTAAAGAGAAACAGTAATTCAAATACTAATGTGAGAGGGTTTGGCTCTTCTATTATTGAACTATGAGAATTAATTCTGTACAAATACTAATGTATTTTTTAAATAATTGTCTGAGAAGATTCTAGGGATAAAATCACTGCCTCCTCAGAGTCTTATATTTAATTAGCTCCCTTTTTGCTGTTGCTGTGTAATGCTGCACTTTCACGTAAAACAAAAATAAATACCATTTATGCAAGTAAACATAAAAATGAGAGATATACTGAACAAGGACTTTGGCTAAACATTGCAAGGAATAAGAGGAAAAGGAACTTAGGGAGGTGGAGGAAAGACTTACTAATCAAGAGTTTCAGGGAATTTTTAACCAATATATTTTAGTAAGAAAATATCTGTGAGGGGGAGAACCCTGCCAACATTTGTCAAACTGAAGGGACTGTAGGCTGCTCACCCTGATTTTGAAGCTAGGCTTTAGAGAGAACATTATGCAGCGCACAACTGTGTCTGTTTTAATGTGGCTGATCTTTGACACTTTCAGTGATAACGTTGGTAGCTCAAAATAGCCATACTGCACTGCCTGCTCTAACAGCAGTTCCAGTGGGTTATAGAGCCTAGAACAAACAGAACCATGATTTCCCCCAAGCAGAAACAATACTTGCAGGCAACTACATTTTTTGCAAAGATACTCTGTTAAGCTTCATACTTGTTCTTGCTTTCACTCCATTATTTGAAGTGATAAGAAAAAGTATGTAAGATGTATTATTCTCTGCACCTAGACAACTAGTGAGGCAAAGTTAATGAGAGATTAGGAATTCAGGGTTTGGTTTGGAAAGGATAAAATGTTCTAATTTTGGTGAAAGAGGGAATAAATTTAAGAAGTATATAGCATCAGCATCAGAAGAGTTATGCTTTTTCCTACATAAAGTTAAGTAAATTTACAAGTGATGTACTTTAAAGAAGAAATGCGAGTAAATACTGTGATCATTTCAAGATGGTAGTTTTCAATTAATTTATTTTAATAGATCCCTATTACTCTTCTACTTCTTCCAGAAAACCTTCATGTACACTTTGTAAAATGGGATACTAATGTATTAAAATCAGATTTCTAATCTGATCATTTATGTATTTCAATGTTTTGGTGACAAAAAAAAAAAAGTTTAGCCTGAAAACAGTCTTTCTGGTGTGTCTGGGCATAACTGAGAAAGACTAGATATCTCTACTGAAATAGGATTCAAATAAGAATAATTTATGAAATTTCAGTTTCTGAATATTTGACTTAGGCCCAGCTAAGGAAAAAGGCTTTCAGGACATAAGTAAGTACTGTTTGAATAACTCCTCATATTTCTTTTTCAGTTTCTCAGTTCCAACCTGTGAAATGAATATAACAATATTTTCAAGGTACTAGGAGGAAAAAGTAAGTGATGAAGTGATGATGATGAAATGCTATAGAGAATGATTTCTTCTTCTCCCCCCCAAAAAAGACATTTTGCTATTTCATTCTACTCTTGCTGAGGTAATAATCTGAACTAATGCAAAACACACTCTGTATGTTAGAATGAAACATCTCTAATGAGCCTTGTAGAGATGTAAAATCCGTACCCCACTTGCTTAAAATAAGTTAGTGCAACGTATAAGTTGCTCTTGAGCAGAAGGTGGTGTTCCTGTGTACACAATTGGGTCCACACAACAATATGTGTCTGTAAATTCCTGTGATTCAGTAGTCTGGACTTCTACAAACAAAATTAAAATAAGCTGAAAATGAAAATTAATGCTCCTCAGCTGAATCTGTCTATCCTTATCCATACTATTTGAATTCAAAGTAACTTCACTAAAGACTAAAATTACAGCAGTATAAAACTCATGTCAGTAAGCTCAGGTTAACCAGCTAAATATGTACATCTGAGTGAAAAGCTCTGTGTGCTTACAAATGTAGAGCAGGATCATTTGTCAAAGGAAATAAAATGTAGGAGACAGTGTCCTTAGAAATTGCTTCTTTCTCCCTGCTAATTACAATCATTAGTTGGTTAAAGATGGTGACAAGAACCAAGTTTTTTAAATGTTAGTGTGTCTTGAGGGATGTTTTAGTTTTGGGGGAATCTGGGGCTTTCTCTTTTGGAGGTTAGTGGGTTTTGTTGTGGGGTTTTTTTGTTTGGTTTGGGGGTTTTTTGATAGCTATGATTTTTCGCACACGGAAGATTGCCTTGCAGTTTTCCTGTCACAACAGGACTATTCTCTGAGGTGACCTTCTCCTGAGTAGACTGAGGGTAGAATATAAATTGCATATAAATATGACAGGACTCTTCTAGTGACACGTTATGATACAACTGGTATATTAATATAGTTAAATTGAAGCCTGTCACTTAAAATTCACTCCTAATTGTCACCTATTTATCCGGATCAATCTGATTTGGGGGATTTAAATTTCTGTCTTTCAAAGATGTTGGAGTGACAAGTAATCAAGAATATAGAAAGAAAGAAAATTATATCTAGGATTAAACATATTTATATGTGATTGTTAATGTTTAACAATCATTACTGGATTTTCATGATACTGGTTACAGGATATTTAAAATTAGACTACTGATTACTCTTTCTTATGGTAATAATCCTCATAATATCATGTAGTATTCGACAAGCAGTGAATCATACCACAGGAAGGAAACTGACTTCTTTTAAAGTAAAAAAATTAACTTGCAGCATGAGTTATAAGTTGTATTCAGCTTTATTAGTTGAACTAATAAGCAGCAAAAATGAACTCAAGATTCACAAAAGATGGCAAATTAGGTGCTCTGTTTAAAAAGAATGAACAAGGGAATAATGTGTCAAAAAAACAACAATTTCCTGTGAAATTCTTGAGGATAAAATATAATTAAAACAATGCTTGATTTACTGTCTTTAAAGATTTAAGATAATGGGAATGAACACTTTAAATAAATAGTACGAATCAGCAGCATGGTATTCAATTATCTGAAACACTACAAACATCTCAAAGGAATAGGATATTTTTTTGTTATGCTAGTTGAGCTTCTTCAACATGATTTTGTAGCAATAGTAAAAAAATTAAATACTGTGAAGGTGACTAATGCAATATTTAAATTAAATTTCATGATAGGTCTCTCCAGTAGGAAAAGGGTTTTTATTCAGCTAATATGTTAAATTTTTATTTTTACAGTTTCAAAAATAATAGTATCTGAGAGCTTTACATGTGCAATTACAGTTGATTGGGCAATTACGCAATGTCCAGAATTTTAAATAAAATATCAAAGACTTTCTTCTAAAAATAAAAATGGTACAAAATATCAGTCAGTGAAGGGCAAGAAAAGAGTTTTGTTGTGTATAAAGCTGAATTGTGTGTTTTGAAACAGACTAGCAGTTGATCTTAAGAAATGTATATTAATTTGTCAAAGACCCTCTCAGAGAAGACTTCCAGTGACAGAACACTGAAAAATATCTAAAATATAGAAGAAACTATAAATCGAAAGTACATGAAGAAACACCCAGTTAGTATATAAGGGAGAGACTGAAGTTTAATGAAAGTCAAGTTAAAGGTATTGATTGAGAATTACTATTTTGGTTAAAATTTCCATTGAATAAAAAATGGTATTCCAAAGTATTTCGGTTTTATCAAGCACATGCAATATGAATTAAACTTTCAGGAATAATATAATATTTATATTTCAGAGATCATTTACCACAGGTTTCATAAAAAAAAATTCTTTAAGGGAAATGGTTCTCATTGATATGAAGATCTCTACCTGGTAAGTTCTAAAGAAGATAAATTTGAATACTATAAACTTAATTTTTTTCTGAAAGTCATAGACTGTCATTCAATTAATATATATACATATATAATCAAAATAGTTTCTTAATGCAGTAACTTGATAATTTCTAAGTTAGAAATCAAAATGACATATTTGGTGATCAAATTGTCCCATGGATTCTATAGAATAAAAGGCCTGAATTATTCACAGAAAGAAATCAAGTTTTATGATCTAAATTGAAAATTTGTTTAACTCAAACTTTTGTGATTAAATTTGGTATGTACTTGACAAGCAGGAGAAATGCACTGCACTAGACTGGAGACTCGGTCAGGTGGAACGTGTTTGTCTCTCCAAGTTTCACCTGGGTTTTCTATATCATTTGTAATGCTCTGTCACAGAAAGCAAACTCCTTTGGGACTTGCTGTAAATTATGAATGCCTTACACAGATTGATAGTGAGCTCTTGCAGGGCAGAATAGAAGTGGATGTGACAAAACTTGGTTTCCCTCTCCATTGTGAACAAAATCCCGGAATGCCGTCTCATATTTGGCATGTGTTTTTATTTTTTCACAGCTGTAGTAGCAGAAAGATAAACACTTTCCTTCTCGTATTTCTTCCTAAGCAGCTTCACTGGATAGTAATGAAGAAACTTAAGATAATGAAATGACTTATGTAACCTCCATAGTTTCATTATTTGGAGGCTGTGCCAAATCTGGAAGACTCCTGAATAATGTGATGCTGGAAAATAGTATTTTCCATGTAAATTGTGACATGCCAGCATTAGACTGCATAAGTGCTACGGAAACACCTTGCTGAAAACTTAATTGCAAAACTGTGAAACCAAATGACAGTGGCAACCTCATCTAAAATTCTTGAAGGAGCTTCTTATAACAGTATAGATGCAGATACAGATAGTTATATCATTAGGGGTAGAAAAAACAGCATGATTGCAGCAAAGAATAAAAATATTATTACTCACAGTAAATTAGAAGAACGTGGTATCTTTTAATGATGTTACATTTATTTATTATTTCCGGTACCGTCAACTAAGGAAGAATATTTTCATTTGTAACCTGTGGAGGGTTAACCTCACACAGAAGATAAGCCCACACACACACATCTGTGTGCTTGGACCTTCAAAGATTGGGATGGAGGAGAGAATAGGAAGAACGAAAACAAAAGAAATTTTGGGTCAGGGTAAGGACAACTGAATCCAATAAGGAAAGAAAAAGAAGAACTGATACAAATTCAATCCTTCCCCATCTCCCACAAGCAGACCAATGCCCAGACAGTCTCTGAGTACTAGCCGCTTTGGGAGACAATCCCTGGTTGGTTGTTTTGCTTTTTTTTTTTGTTCCTGGGCATGATATGTGGAATATCCCTTTGGCCAGTTCAGGTCAGCTGTCATGTCCATGTTCCCTCCCAGTCTCTTGGCCACCCACAACCTACTTGCTGGGCAGGAGGGAAGAGTGAGAAAACTAAAGGTGGAAGGGTGGTATTTCTGGTTAGAGAAACTGCAGTTAATGGCATCAAAATCTTAATAAAAACACTTTTTCTCCTGAACACGTGCTTAAGCTTGCAGGAAAATGGTCTCTAGGTGTATTATACCCTTTTTCTAATGAAAATGCAGATTGATTTTTGGGAAAATGAAAACTTGTGTATTGGATTCTAAAAGAAATGCAAAACTCTCTGAGGAGCTGGGAAGCCAAATTACTTCTGACTTTAGGAATCGCCTATGTCAAGCCCTGCAATGCAGATTGATAACAAAATGGGTGCTCTCTTGGGGGTATTTTCCCTAAACACACCTTTTGTGCATGAGTTATACTTTACTTTCAGGAAGCTGACACTGGTTGCCTGTCCTTTCCCCAGGAGGATGGCTGCCTTTTCAGCACCTCCTGAGGTGGTGGTGGCTCTCACATAGAAACTGATGGAGGGCTTTATTTGAGGCAGGGAAAGTCTTACCAGGTATAAGTAGAAACTCCATGAAAATACTTCAAACCAGAAGAGACTGTCTGAAGGGACTGAAAGTACTAATTTTTGATGACTGTTTATCTTCCACTAGAAAATTTTTAAATTATCCTGTCCTGAATCTAATATATGTTTATTTCTGAAAACGGTATATCCGCCTTCAAGGGTTTTTTAACCACTTGAGGTCAGAAGAAACACTTAAAAAGTTTTCAATAGTGGTTTAATCTCAGTTTGCCTTAAACTAACTCCTACAGAATTATGCCCAGGCTGGTTTCTGATGGATTTGCCACCCGTATGACAACTCAGTAGCCTTTCTCCTGTCTTGATTAGGAAAGAAGGATACTATTTCTATGACACCATTTGGGAATGCTGACTTTTTACTGCTGATTATTCTGGAAAGCATTTGACCTTGCAGACAATTTACTGAACTGCCATCTCTTTTTCTATCTTTGCTTTATTTTTTAGAAAGATACGTGGTCAGAATGAGTAACTTATTTTAGACCAATTAAGACTTATTTCCCCAATATACATTTTCACATATTGATGTAGGTTTTTATTTTTTCTATCCTCGTATTTTCATTTAGTCTTTTTTTTTTTTAATTTTCAGACCCATCAGTTGTCTTTGTTTGTACTGGTTTAGTTTGATTATTTAAAAACTAAATTTTAATCCAAGTGTTAGAAGCCTCCAGAGGTTGGATTTTCAGCTAATAGCATGTTTTGTGTTAATGGGATAGTGGTGGAGAATCCATTTTCAGTTTCATTTAAATATTCTATTCTTGTTTTCACCCCGTTGCTCCTTTTGAGATAGCCACAATTTAAATAATTGAATTGATGAAAAAAATCCAGCAGTGTAAAGCTTAACAGTCCTATTCCAAAAAAGGTCAGGTACAAGTTACTGTAATTTTACATAAAATGTAATAAGAAAGACTGTCCCTTTCACTTCCAGAGAAAATGTTAGGATAATCAGAATTCTCATGGGGATTTTTCAATCAATAAATGTTTCAGTAAATGATTGCAGCAGCAAAATTGAAAAGCATTGTTCTCGCTTCTACAATTATAATAATAACCCCCACCCTTAATCTGATTGGGAGGGGTGAAAGAAGAGCTGGGCAGCTCAAGAGAGGAAGGAAGAGAAGGCAATGGCTTATCTAGGTTACCCCTAAGAAACAATGATTTTTTGTTGTTAACAATGCCATTAATTTTGCTTCTTCAACATTATGTTATAGTTGCTTTTAACCTTTTAAATTTGTTTATATTTGCATTTGTGGTTTCACTTTTTCAAAATACTTTTGTATGGTTTGGCAGGCAATCTTTACCTAGTCCGCCTACCTGAAACATAAGCAGGAGATAATATGTTTTGTAAATTTTATTTTAATCTTTCATGCCATTCTAGTGCAACTACACATCACAAGGCAGTGCCATCTGGAGACAGCTCAGAGCCAGCTTGTTTTAGTATCAGAAGCAGTCAAGTCACGCTAGTGAGGCATTCTGCCTGGCTCGTTAGCCCGCTGAGTCGTTAAGTGTGTTGTTCAGGTAAAGCACTGTGCTAATATAACTACAAAACTTTCAGCATGCAAAGCATTTTCAGCACCTCAGAGGAGTGCAGCATTATGATATTAACATGTTCTGTGCTCACCCCTTGGGTGGGGATGGCCTCCATCAGTTCATAGCGCGCAGCTTGATCTCTGTCAATGTTTTTACCTGGTCCAGAAATCCTACCAGGGAGGAAGTTGAATTTGGTCATCTTGTGGTTTGATTCACTAAGAGCATCTGGAATTTAGGTGCATTCCACAGACCCCAGTAAAAGAAGCTTACTTACAGCCTTCCTACTGTTCCTTCTTTCTGACTGCCATCTCCTCTGTTTCCAGTCTCTTTCTAGAAACCTGAGGAGAAGATTGGGTAATTAATGCACAGGTCTATCTGCTTTTCAAATAAGATGTATTGGTAGAAAGATTTAGCAGAGACAGCTATATAAAATGTAGCTAAAGAAGATGCCATATGTAGTTTTAGGCTAACCAAGGGTAATCTAAATATCTAAATATAGAGTACTTTTCTTTGTACAACCTGTTCTGCATACTTTTTTCTGAGTGCTGTTTTTCAGATTGTCTTTTTCAAGTTGATTGTCCTACATGCTGCACAGTGTTTGTTGCAGAGAGCTGCCAGGACCCTGACACTAGCATGCAAATGTGGCTGAGAACATTTTGTGGAGTCTCTCTTCAACGGTGTATTGCATACAAAATACATGTGCTTTTAAACAAAAGGCCAAAGAATTCCTATCAATAACTGGTATGTTGCAAAACGTTTTGATCAAATGCACTTCAGTATGACAATTCATACTCTGCCTTATGAAAATGGTAAAAAGAAAATTATTTTGCCCTTCAAAATATTTGACTCTTCACATCTTTCTCTCTCTGGAGACTTTTTTACAAGGCCACTCTTATGACTCATAGAATTTCTCCGGTTGGAAGTGACCCATAAGGATCACTAAGTCTAACTATCAGTTAGACTTCCAGTTCAGTTCTCACAATGCTACCTAAAACTAAAACATATGGCTAGGAACATCGTTTGGATACTTCTTGAACTCTGACAGACTTGATGCCATGACCACATTCCTGGGGAGCCTGTTCCAGTGACTGAACACCTTCTCAGTAAAGAACCTTTTCCTAATGTCCACTCTGAACTTTCTCTGATACAGCTTCATTCCATTTCCTCAAGGATATCCTACTGCAATGGAATTTAATCCTAAACAAAGTGAAGAGTTTTAAAAAATTATTAGTAGCATTATTTTTTCTTGCATAGTGGCTATACTGCTTGGTTTTATGAATTATCTTCAATACAACGTGTCATGTTTTGAAAATCACGTCTTCATCAAAATTTTTTGATCTCAGAGGAACTTCTGAAAATTATCTGGAACCATCTGATCAGTCATGTGTCTTCTAATTATTTTATAAAGTCTTTTTTCCTGGTCTGATTGTTGTTTTCCTTAGGTGCTTACTTACCTTCATTTCAATTTTGCTTTTTCACTTTTTTCTCCTCAGTTTACTGGGGTTCAGATCTGAGACAGAAATAAGGAGAAAGTTACTGATTAAACAGCTCTAGTGTAGCTCATTGAATGTACAGATTCTTACAGGTCCATCAATGAAACATCTAATTTACACATATTTTATATTTTACATTAAAAGCTTTCTGTAGTCTATTCAGCCAACAATTTCTGGTCATTTCTAATAATACATTTTTTTCTCTCTTTTCATTACTCCTAATGTACTGACATATTTCTTCTACACTGATTAGATAACATTTTTCTTTCCCTTTTCATTATTTCTGGATAGCTAACATCTCTGCTTAAAAACCCCCACCAAAATCAGATTGTCTGACAATGTCTATTATTAGTGACCAACGATGTCAGGAAATATTATGGAAACTAGTGAGGCAATACCCATTTACACTAGCTGTGCCTCATTAAACTTGTTTAATGTGGATTTTCCATTTGCTTCTTTATTTGTGAAATCACACCAGTGTCAATGATAGCAGAATGTGAAGAAACGGTTTTGACAAATAATTTTCAAACTGGGAAAAAATCATAATTCTTAAAGGAAAACAAAACTACAATAAATATAATGTCAAAAGTACTTTTCTCTAAGCTATGCATTCTTGCATAGAATTGAAATCTTGAACCAGAGCCACTGGGTGAAGAGTTGAAGTTGGTAATGTGGTATCTATACCTCATTTAATTAAACAAATGTTCCCACTGAGGGCCTGCAAGTGCCTTATTATATTTACAGGTAATTTTGCCTGAAAAGATTTTGTGTGTGTGTGTTTCTTTTCCTTAACTCACAGTGTCCCTGTTCAGAGTTTCATTCAACTGCTTTCTTTTTTTCTTTCTTCTCTGTTTCTACCTAAATCTTTGAAATGTAGATGATTTCGATTTGGATGATTTAGAAGATTTAGAAGAAAATTATCTGCCCAGTGAGCCTCCTAATTATGATTCACTTGTAGGAAGGATCACCACCTCTAAGATCAAGAAAAAAAGAGGGGTAATCGTAGTGGGTGACTCCCTTCTGAGAGGAACTGAGGGCCCCATATGTCGACCGGACCCATCCCACAGGGAGGTCTGCTGCCTCCCTGGGGCCTGGGTACAGGATATCCCTGAGGGACTTCCTGGGCTGATTCAGCCCTCTGATTATTACCCACTTCTGATACTCCAGGCTGGCAGTGATGAGATCGAAAAGAGGAGTGTCAAGGCAATAAAAAGGGCCTTTAGGACACTGGGCCAAGTAGTTGATAGGACAGGGGCACAGGTAGTGTTCTGCTTGGTCTCTTTAGTAGCTGAGAAGAATGATGAAAGAAATAGGAGAACTCACATCATTAACAAGTGGCTCAAGGGTTGGTGTCATCGGCAAAATTTTGGATTCTTTGATCATGGGGCAACTTTTA